>CM064878.1:26847455-27241239 GCA_003313485.2 Penstemon barbatus | reverse complement strand
GAGTATTGATGAGGGGTATTCTGGATCCTACTTCTCTTTACAATTGCACGAGATCGAGCGGTACTTACCTCGAAGAATCGAGTTCGAATCTGACGATGGTTTTGCAGGGGATATAAACAAGCCCAGGATCCAAAGTTGCTGTTGGGCCGAGCTCTGAATCAAACTTATGGGCCGAAGATTTACATGTCTGTGGGTAGACCACCTAGACCCATTTTCAACTATAAATACCCCCTGCATTTATGATGTTGGACACAACTTCCCAGGTGCTCTCTCCTCGAAGCTATAGTCTTAAACTGCTCGGATTATAGGTCTAGTTCTATCATATGTATTTCGCCCTCTAGCTTGTACGGCATCCAATGATGCTCGAATAGGACCTTTTGAATTCTTGTACTTGTACTCATTCAGTTCGAATACAATTACATTTGATCTTTACATTGTTTAATTATCGTCATAACATTCAGCGTCCCACCCTTGATCGAATCAACGAAACCACGTAAGATCATGAATCATCTTCACACAGCTCTTCAACATCATGAAGGAGATATTGCTGATGTTATAAGTCTGATCACCAAGCTTGCTAATGCTGAAACAGAATTGAAGGTTGGATTTGCAAGCAACTTGGATGCAACTGCAACAAAGGTTCATGATGAGGTGGCTACCTTGCAACTCAACATGGATTATTTGCATGACTAGATTGGAATTCTCAGATCTACACTCAACCATCATACATCTCAATTGGCCACAATGGATGAAAACATCAGACGAATCTGCACTGTTGTCAACATACCAGCTGCTGAACTCCTCCCTGCTGATGATGACAAAAAGGGGAAAGAGAGGTCAATACCTGAAAAAGAGAAATCAGCTCCAGTGACTGAACCTGTTCAAGTACCTGAATCAAAGGACTCTGCTGATAAGAAGAAATCTGCTGAAATGGAAACAGAGCCTGTACCTGAACAAGATAAGGAAACTGAGGACAAAGCTGATGATAAAAAGGAAGCAGAAGCTGTTGAAGTAAAAGTAGTTGATGCTAAGGAAGCAGATGCTAAGGAGACTGCTGATGAAAAGGAAGAAGTTGCTGATGAGAAAGAAGAAAAATCCAAGGAACCAGTTAAGTCTGATAAAGAACTTGTTGCAACCAAGGATACACCTGAAGAGCAACTAGATCCATATGTGAAGTACAAGAACTTAGAATGCATTAAAAGAAGGGTTGATGAAGCAGAACGTGGACTGAAGCTTGAAAGAGAACTCAAGCAGAAGATGGAAGCTGCTCAGAAGAACCTTCTGACTGGTGAAACAAATGAAGAAGATGATGATGAAGATGAAGAAGAAGAGTACATAGAGATTGAAGAAGAAGTGACTGATGATGAATCAGATCACTAATGTTTATTGTTTCTTGTATCAGCTTACTTCCTTGTAATTTTCATCTTTGAAAACTTGTAACTTGTACTCAATTTCAAATCAATCAATAAAAGTTCAAGTTTTTATTCCAACAAATTATTTCTATCTCAGAAATCTTTGATGATAATGTTGGGATATTCTAGGTAGGGCTCGATTGTCAATACAACAAAGTGCGGAATTTTAAAAAATTTTCGAGTTCCTAATAGTCCCATGAATTCTTTCTCCATAGTTATTATACGAATAAGGATGAATCAAACATCAATAAAAACACAGGGGGGTTAATCGCAAATTACCTGACACCAATGGGATGGTCGTGTGCTCCAAGTGTTTGGTTCGATCCACAGATTGAGTGATCCATATGTCTCACCTCCAAAGCTAGTCCACACCAATCGGATTGTAGTGACGCCTACAAGTCTTAGGCTACGAACTGGATCTCGCAGGTTTGTCAGCAAAGGAATGGGAAATGCCAATGGAAGAATCGACTCACAGTGCTTATGTGATCGATCAGGGTTCGGCCAGGGTCAGATCTGGTCCGATTTGGGTTCGGCCAAGACTAGGTTGGGCGACTAGGGTTAGGGGCGAAAAACTATAGGGGGCGATTTGTAATTAAAATTCTTGTTCGAAAAATCTGATTTGTCACTCGATTTTTCTCTCTAAATTTTCAGCAAAAGTATTTTGTTTTCTCTCAAAAGTTTTCTTGTCTTTGAGTGCAACTTGGTTAGGTTTAATAATGAAGAGAAGAGGGAGTATTTATAGGAGAAGAGTCCTTCTCCAAAAAGATCTCCTTTCCTTGTTTATCAAATCTTTATTCCTTATCCTTAGGAATATGAGATTTGATAAATCTCTTCAAACTTGCTTTTCAAGAAACAAAAACTCTTTCCTTTTAATTACTAGAAATCGCCCCTAGCCCCTAATTTTAGATAATTCCAAAATCAACCCATAACTATCCAATACTGAAATTGGTTAATTATTTATTCTTCCAATTAATTAACTACTTTAATTAATTCCATAATTAATCAGATAACTCTAATTAATTAATTATCAATTAATCAATTAGTCATCTAATTAATAATCTCCAATTGAATTAATACCATAATTCAATTACCTTGATTTAACAACTTTAAATCACTTTCTTTCCTTTTAGACAGTCACCGTCCAATTGTATTGTGTGTGACCCTCTGGGTTCACCATCAACTGGCAGCAGGCCCACGACTTTCGTGATTTAATTAACAAACAATTAAATGCTCCGATCAATTAAACTACTTTTAATTGACCACTCCTAGAATTAAATCCTCTATTAATTCCAGAGTACCCACACTTCATGGTCGATGTCTAGCCACAATCCCATGAAGCCCAATCAAAGGTGAATTGATTTATTGTGAACCTCACCTCTTATAATTGCCATGTACATACGGTCCTTCTACGACTGATTTCCCGATCGAGACCTAGGTGTGTGAATTGATCGGCACCTCTAATTATCTCGATAACTATACTTTCTAATTTTCCGACAATGATTTCAGTGTGACTGCCAAATTTGGAAGCTCCTTCCAAATGCATCACCGACTATGGCCATAGATTCCTCGAAATCAATTATCTAAGAAACGTATAGGAAATTCTCTCATCTTATCAGGATGAGGCGTTAGATCCTCTCTTAGTACTAACCACTCGCGTACACTTTTGTACGCACCCAACTTAGGCACTTTGTGGCCAGGCTACGTGACCAGTACCTAAATCTAAGTACGCATATTCATGTACCGAATTCGCCCTAGTACCTCAAGTCTAAGGACTAAATCGTACACTATTATAAGCCTTGAGAAACATCCCATCACCGATATGCGTCATGCGCTTCCACAATGGGTTTCTCTGTTCGGGTCGTTCGATGCGTTCAATCCTCCATTGAACCACCTACTCATATGCACTGGACTCAAATTCCTTGCTCATGAAACACTACAAATTCACTCCATGTGAATCATGCATACTCGTACAAGTCTTGGCGATTCCTACGATACCCCGTCTCATTTGGAATCTATGACTTGGAACGGTTTTAAGATCACGACCTTTGAGACTGTTTCATGATTGCACTCAGTACTGAAGTGAATCGTCCCATAGTCTATTGTGACCTCAGGATTTCATCCAATCGCTTAGATAGGTTCGCGAGAGATGAAGTCGGCCATTGTTCAATTTCACATACTATGAATGAACGACGTATTAATTATAAACCATAAGAAAATAGTACTTCAACAAGCTAATTGAAAGAGAACTCAAGCAGAAGATGGAAGCTGCTCAGAAGAACCTTCTGACTGGTGAAACAAATGAAGAAGATGATGATGAAGATGAAGAAGAAGAGTACATAGAGATTGAAGAAGAAGTGACTGATGATGAATCAGATCACTAATGTTTATTGTTTCTTGTATCAGCTTACTTCCTTGTAATTTTCATCTTTGAAAACTTGTAACTTGTACTCAATTTCAAATCAATCAATAAAAGTTCAAGTTTTTATTCCAACAAATTATTTCTATCTCAGAAATCTTTGATGATAAAACTTTAGGTCTAAGTACAGGTACTTAGTTGAAAAGTTTTGTCATCATCAAAAAGTGAGAAATTATTGGATGAAGATGATGATCAGAGGACAAGAAATTAAAAGTTAAAGGGAGGTTTAGATGATTTCCAAAACATCTTAACCAACTATGTTAGGAAAGCTTAGTAAAAATCCCTTAGAAGAATTTTTATAAAAGATAAATAAATATCAGTCAAGTCAAAATTTAATTAGGTCCAGAAGACTACTGATCTGCTGCTGAAGGAAGAAATCAGATTGGTGAAGATCAGCCGACTCAAATTAGATTAGTTCAAGTTTGGGATCAGCTCAGTTCATCATCAGACTAGTGATTCTCATCAGCCAAGTGAAGATGATCAGGAAGTCTCTCCAACGGTAATAAATGCACTTGGAGTAATAAATGCTGAAGATTAAGGGTATTAATGGCAAATGATTGAAGGAAAACCTCTGCTGATAGAAAGTACCGTTAACAGTACTGTTGCAGTGCAGAGAGCCCTTCGCAGAGATTAAGGACCAGTACCCGAGGAATTTGAATTTTGTCTCTTCTCAACGGACATTTTTCAAACCTAGAGTATAAATAGTTCGCGAGCTTGAGAGAGAAGATAACAACACAACTCTGAGAAAATTTTCGAAGCAAAATCTCTCTAAGTCTCAAGAACAGCTCACTCACCTGGTGAAGTCATTTGTTGGCAGAACCAAGTTGATGTTCAAATCAAATCATTTTTCTGAGTGAAAAACTGTAAAAGGAGTGTTGTGAGAAGTGTAGATCCGTCTTAGTGAGTGATCTAACTTCAGAGAATAGGTCTTCTTTGTGATATCCTATTGTGAGCTTACGACCATTTTCATTTGTTGTTTGGCGTAAGTAGAGTGTATTGTAATCTAGTGATTATAGTATAATTTGGAAGAGTGGACTAAATGATTTTTATACATATAACCACTATAAAAATTCTTTGTGTTTTACTTTGCATTATTTCCTTGCATATTTTCAAAGTTGCATAAAACACTTTAGAAAAACTGTTGGAAGATTTTAAAAAGGAAGTTTGTTAAATACCGGGGATAAATCTTTCAAAGACTAAGTTTACTTGTGAAAAACACTTACAAATATCCGCTGCAAGTATTCTGTTTTAAAGCTAAGTTTTGCTGAAATCAGCTAAGCAATATTAAGAGAAGTGGTCAACTGTGCTGTTCAAGATCTGTTCACGATCAGCTTAGTCAGCTTACCGATCTATATCAGCTTAGTCTGCTAACAGACGACTGAAAAGTTTTAAAGTCTAAAATTTTCAGAGGTCTATTCACCCCCCCCCCCCCCTCTAGACCTCATCTGACCACTTGGGACCAACATACAATCTCTCGAATTTGTGGATTTTACTTAATAGGGAGATTCAAACGAAGAACCAACACTTATATTGACATTAAATATTCTATAAATCAAAATTAGTAAAATTTGTTGATTTTGATCATTCGGGAATCCAAATGGAGAACCAACATTTGCTGTAACATTAACTCTCCTGTAAATCAAAATTAGTGAAACTTGTTGATTTTGTTGATTCGATAAACGGAGAATCAACATTAACTCTTATAGTAACATTGACTCTTCGTAAATCAAAATTAGGAAAATTCGATGATTTCGTCATTCTGGAATCCAAACGGAAAACCAACAATTATAGTCAGATTGAGGTGGGATTATTGTTTTGGATATTATTTTCTTGGTTTTGGGTTTTCAATTTGATTTTCTTGAAAATGGTTCTTCTTTTCTGGGATCTTTAGATTCTTTCATTGCTTCTGGATTGGTTTGTGAAGGCGAATGTGTTAAATCGACATAAATATATAGGTGCTTTTATGTTTCTGTGTTTGAGAACATAAATCGACATGACCTTTCTTTGAAGATGGTTTCTCAATAATTTAAGTCGCTTCAAATTTCCTTAATGGATAAAAAGTATTTTTGTGTGTTTGAGGTTTTTTGTATAATATATTGCTGCAATTTTATGAATTGTTCTCATTGATATTGGTAAAATCTTTCTGAGCCTGTTTGTTTGGCATTTTCCAAAAACTTTTCGTGTTTGAGAAATGCCAAACAAACATATTTTTCATTTTCTGAAATAAAATTTTCATCTCTTAATTTTCTCAAACTACTCTATCAAAACCCAAACTAACAACAATTTTTCTTATCTCTAAACAAAATATATATAAACTCTACTTTGATTTGACACAAACTAACATATCTCTTACACAATTTATCTCACAACAAATATGATTTGACATAAAGTCTTACACATCTTACACCTACAATCCAACTCTTCCAAAAAAAACCTATACCTACTTTATTTCTTAAACCACTCTCTCAAAATCCAAACAAACAATATTACGTAAATTGAGATTGTTTCACAAACCTCCACTACTCTCCCAAATTACTTTCCGAAACACCAAACAAACAGGCCCTCTATGTTTATTGGGGACATTATATGGTTTTACTTTCTAAAAGAGAGAATTGCATTTTTGGTACACAGCTATAGGTCAATTCCCACTTTTGGTACACAGTTTTATGTGTCCAACACATTTGGTACACCTCTTTAACAAAGTTCGACACATTTGGTACAACCGTTAAATAAATTGCAAAATCACCGTTAATTCCGTTAGTTCGACACATTTGGTACACCTCTTTTACAAAATTGGCATGCGCGCGGCACATGGCTGCCCAGAAAAAAAAAAAAAAAAAAAAAAAAAAAAAGAAAAAAGAAAAAATTTAAACTTGATAAACTTTTTTATTATATTTTATTCTTCTTCCAATATTAAACTATAAATGACATTATAGTTTATTATATTTTACATGTCATATAAATAATAAATACATATTTTTTTAATAATTTTTATAAGTATGATAAATTAAAGTAACTTGTTTATTATATTTTATTCTTCTTGCAATATTATACTATAAATGACATTATATGGTTTATTATATTTTACATGTCATATAAATAATAAATACATATTTTTTAATAATTTTTATAAATAATAAACTAAAAAAATAATAAACTATTTTTATAAATAAGTTTTAAAAATTGAAACTTGATAAACATTTTTATTATATTTTATTCTTTTTCCAATATTAAACTATAAATGACATTATATAGTTTATTATATTTTACATGTCATATAAATATTAAAGACATATTTTTTAATAATTTTTATAAATAATAAACTATAAAAATAATAAACTATAAAAATAATAAACTATTTTTATAAATAAGTTTTAAAAATTGAAACTTGATAAACATTTTTATTATATTTTATTCTTCTTCCAATATTAAACTATAAATGACATTATATAGTTTATTATATTTTACATGTCATATAAATATTAAAGACATATTTTTTAATAATTTTTATAAATAATAAACTATAAAAATAATTAACTATTTTTATAAATAATTTTTAAAAATTGAAACTTGATAAACTTGTTTATTATATTTTATTCTTCTTCCAGTATTAAACTATAAATGACATTATATAGTTTATTATATTTTACATGTCATATAAATAATAAATACATATTTTTTTATCATTATATAAATATGATATGATAAATATAATAAATACATTTGATAATTTTTATAAAAGTTTATCAAGTTTAATTTTTTTTTTGGGCAGCCATGTGCCGCGCACATGTCAATTTTGTAAAAGAGGTGTACCAAATGTGTCGAACTAACGGAATTAACGGTGATTTTGCAATTTATTTAACGGTTGTACCAAATGTGTCGAACTTTGTTAAAGAGATGTACCAAATGTGTTGGACACATAAAGTTGTGTACCAAAAATGGGAATTGGCCTATAGCTGTGTACCAAAAATGCAATTCTCTTACAAATTTTAATCTTTTCTCTTGATGCATTACCACAAAAATGAGGGACAAGACACCCAGGCCAGGACGACATTTCTTATTTATGCATTGAACTAACTCTGAAAGTAAATTGGTACTTTGTATAATTTCATTTTATTCTTGATTTAAAACCATCTTTATCGTTTAATATCTATATTAATTTAATGTTTCTTGTTTGGAAATCGAATTTGTTAATTGCGGCTTCGCAATTGGTGGCGTACGATAGGCAACACAACAATTAGGTTGTACCTTGCAGTTTGTGTACTGTACGCATGGCTATTGATTGCACAAACCAACTTATTTTGGCTAATTTATAGTTTATTGAAATTATTCTAATACTTTACAACCTTGAAAATTTACCAATATCTAAATGATGGAAGCTTCTTTAGGTCTGAAAATGTGAACGATGATATATCTTCAACCGAATGACAATTGGAACGATGATAGAACGACTTGGTGCAAAAGCTGGAGTTTCTTGTGGTATGTTTCATTAATTAGTGCATTTGGAGAACCTAGTGGTCATGCAGATAAAGTTGACGCTACAACTGCGGAGTTTTTTTGTAATGTGCATAGTAGCTGTTTGAGGCATAATGCGAGGCGATGCAAAAAGCGAGGGCTTTTTGAGGATAAGACGCTTTTGAATAAAATGATTAGTAATAAACTAATAATATAAAGTTAATGTATAGATTAATAGATTTAAGTGCATATTTTAATGTATATTACAATATAAATTTAGGTAAATGCTGTTAAAATAAAAACTTAGCAAATATATATGCTTTGCCATAAAAAAAAATATATGTATATGTATATATATATAAGTAAGTTAGTTGAAATTAAATTATGTGACACAAATATATGACATAGGATCCTCACCCTCTTTGAGTGTTGTGTTTTCCAACTGTTCACAAACAAATATTAATCTTCACAATTCCAATGTTAATAACAATTATACCTCTCATTCTTAAATATGCATTAATAAATATAAGTAATTGTCTATAACCCCCTGTTTAGTCAATCAAATGGCAATATTATCTCCCATGCTCTACAATGTTTCAGTCTAAGGCTGATGTATATACAAAGAACTTGTTGTCATTTTGCAAGAAGTCGACTATTAAAATGCCCTCGATTACGCACGATCAAAAAACATAATTAAAAAAAAAAAAAAAAGAAACATATGTAAATCAAAGAAAACGTAACGTTCTCTTTAATAATTTAGAAAATATATTTTTGGGTTAAATATTTAAATGTGTTAGGCATGTAACCAAAAAAAAAAAGTTAGGCATGTACCTACGATGGCGAGTACGGATCCAGTTATAAGGTGTACCCTCTTGTGAATTATCCTCTAGATGCTTCATTTGAAGCTCCGATGCTGTTATCCATACATCCTGCATCAATCGTGGCCGTTAGATGAATAAAATGAGGAAATAAGAATGACCTTAATTTGAGAAAATAATAAGAATGCAAAAATTACTATAATTTAAAGGGGTGAGGAGCCACTTTTATTTCATACTAATAATTAATTGGCACGTGTCAATCTCAATAAAGGAGCATGACACACGATTTTTCCCTTAACACTAATCTTCGTCTTCTTAACAAATCCCAAGTCCCTACTACAACCACACTCAAAATTGTTCCGCTATTGCCCATCATAAATGGAAACTTCATATGGGGATTGAACACCCAAATATCAATTAGATTTCTAATTTAATAGTAAGCTGCAAGATATAAGTATTATATTTGATCGACCCAAATCCATGTTCACCTCCAGTATTTTGGGCTATGACTCTTCATAATCTAGTCATTCATTTTAGCAAAAATAAAAATTTAGAGAGTAGAAATTTAATAGAACGGTACAAATAATCACACTACTAGAAAAAGGAGAAATTTTAACTGAATTTTCAAAATATCTGTTGAAATTTCAATATTTCGATTGAATTTTCGACAGAAAAAACCCATCGAAAAAAGGCTCGACGAAACCAAATTTCGATAGATTTTTTCGACCGAAAGTATTTTGACTGAATTTTCAATATTTTCGACAAATTTTTCTTTTTGCAATTTAAAATTTCAACATATTTTTTCCTATTGAAATTTTACATTTTCGACATATTTTTCTGTTGAAATTCAGAATACCGACAGAATTATATTTCTGTCAAAATTTGAAATAATTTGTACAAATATTATTGTGTCAAAATTTAAACATTTCGATCGACTTGTTTCTGTTGAAATTGTCGAAATCTTTAATTCTATTTGTGTTTACACTAATTATTAATTTTCCACACAACCTAATTAACGACATTTATACATTCTAATTAAGCATTAACCAACATTCACAAAAATAAAAAAAAAAAAATCCCCAAATATTGGATGAAGATGAAGATAGAGTGTACTTAAGTTAGATTAGTTAAGGGAGGTTTTGATGATTTCCAAAACTCATCAAGATCTGCTAAGTATGGAAAACTTAGTTTAAAACCCTTAGAAGAATTTTGACCAAGTAAGAAGACAAATCAGAAGGGTCAAATATTCAAGGTCCAAAGACTACTGATCTGCTGAAGGGAAGAAATCAGACAGGTGAAGATCAGCCGACTCAAATCAGATTTGTTCAAGTTTGGGATCAGCTCTGCTCACCATCAGACTTGTACTCTCATCAGCCAAGTGGAAAGGATCAAGAAGTCTCCCCAAAGGTAATAACTGGCCCTGGAGTAATAAATGCTGAAGTCCGAGGATATTAATGGCAAATGATTGAAGAAATACCTCGTATCAGCTCGGTGCATTTAATGCTGCCTGACAGAAAGTACAGTCTGCAGTACTGTCACTGTGCAGAGAGCCGTTCGCGGAAATTAAGGACCAGAAACCAAGAAATTTGAATTGTGACTCTCTTCAATGGACATAATTCAAATGTGTGAGTATAAATAGCTGAAGAGACGAAGAAAAACGAAGACACAACAACTGAGAGATTGATTTCGAAGAAAAATATTTTCTATGTCTCAAAAGCTCAAGAACAGCTCACTCATCAGCTTTGTTATTTGTTGACTCAAGCAGAAGTTGAAGATCAATGATATACACATTTTTCTGAGTGAAAAACTGTTAGAGTGTTGTGAGGAGTGTTTATCCATCTTTGTTAAGTGATAAAACTCTGTAGAATAGGTTTTCTCTGTGATTTCCTATTACGAACTTGTGGCCATTTCATTTGTTGTTTGGCACAAACAGTGTATATTGATTACTGTGTGTTTTTAGTATAACCCAAGATCTGTGTGACTTGTAAGAGTGGAATAAAGGATTTACATCCATATAACCACTACAAAAATCCTTGTGTTTTTATCTTGCATTTTACTTGCATATTTTCAGTCTACATAAAAACACTTTGATAAAAACTCTTTGAAAAAGGTTTTACAAAACTGGGGATAATATCTTTCAAACTACTAAGTCTACTTGTGAAAAACACTTAAAACATCCGCTGCAAGTATTTTGGTATTAAAACTGATTTTGACTAAAATCAGCTAAGTGACTATCAGACTAGTGGTAAACCAAGCTGTTCAAAGATTTGTTTGCGATCAGCTTCATAAGCTTACTGCTCTGTAACAGCTTAGTTTGCTTAACCCCCCCCCCCTCCTCTAGACCTCATCTGACCACTTGGGACCAACAAGTGGTACCAGAGCAGGTGGTTCATTAGAATCAGCTGCCTGATCAACGAGCTTGATCCGAGTGTTTTTCAAAGGTTTTCAAACTTTTCAAAAGAGCATGTTTTTGGAAAATTAATTTTTTTGAAAAATTAATTTTTTTGAAAAATGGATTGTATCAGCCATGTTCCCCACATAGCTGGTATGAGCTTTGAAGACTGTAAGATCAGAATGGAGATCTTCTTAGCTGCGTACAATGATAACATGTACACATGTATCATCAAAGGTCCATTCAAATCCACCAAGACTATCAAGGTTGATGAAGTCCATATAGTGGTGGATAAAGATTTACACGAAATGACAGCCGAAGAAATAAAGCTGTTTAATCTGGACAAAGTTGGTCGTTTCATCATGACCAAGACCCTTGACAACGATAGATTTGACAAAGTCAAGCACTGCAAGACTGCCAAAGAAATGTGGGATAAGGTTCGTGATATGAGCGAAGGAAACGACGCTATCAAAGAGCATCAGCTTAGTGTTGCTCTGGAAAAGCTGGACAACCTCAAGATGAAGTCTGCGGAAACCATTGATCAGATGGATACAAGGTTTATACGGACGTTGAATGAAGTTCTAAAGCTTGGAAAAACCTTCACTGATAAGGAGATAACCGTCAGGGTGCTGAAGGCTCAACCTTCGAAGTTCAACATGAAGGTGAGAGCCATGGAAGAGTCAAGAGATTTGGGAAAGATCTTACTCACTGAGTTGTTCTCAGTACTCAAGGCATATGAGTATAAACTGCCAAGAATGGGTGTTGAAGAAACCTCAACTTCAAGTCCCACAGCTGCACTGGTTGCTGCTGAAAATCCTAGAAGACCAGCCTACAAAAGTAAAGACGTGAACTCATCTGATGAAGCCATAATACTCAACAAAAAGGAGTACACTGCTGGAGACGTTGCATTGCTGATGAATAATTTCAAGAAGTTCTACAAAAGAAAAATGAAGAACAAATATAACAATGCTTCTACTTTTAACCCTACTTTTTCTTCTCAAGATAAAAATTCATATAAATCTAAAATGATGTGCTATGACTGCAGGAAATTGGGTCATTTCATTAGAGACTGCCCATATCCTAAAGCTGAAAAGTACACTGAAGAAGAAAAGAGAATTAGAAAAGAAAGAAAGCATCAGAAAGGCAAGGTGCTGATAGCAGAAGCGGAAAAGCTAGATGCTATCTACTCATCAGATTCGGATTCAGACACTTCTGATGATGAGTCTTCTGAAGAAGAGAGCCCTGCTCTTATCTGCCTGATGGCCCAGGAATCTGATGGCTCGGAGGACGAAGAGGTAACTCCTCTTGATAATGAATTATTTAATTCATTTGAATAAATGATGCTTAACAATACCATTATCGCTGAAGCATTTACAAAGCTTAAGGAAGAGATGATATTGCTAAGAGAGCAAAACAGTTCACTGAAACTTAAAGCTGAAAAGCCAAAAGAATCAGATGAATATAAACTGCTTGAGCAAGAGAATGAATCTCTGAAAGTTGAATGTGAAGTCCTTAAAGGAAAAATCATGGAAATTGAAAAGATAATTGAATCTCATGAAAAGTCATATGTTGCATCAACTCACATGTCTAGTAAACAGAAGACACCTTTAGATCAGGATAAGTTAGAACTGAACCATACTGAAAAGTTTATATCAGCTGACAACAGTTAGGTCATCTTGTATGTTCAGACTACTAAACCTGCTTCACCTGAGGAAAATTAAAGGAGCAGAAAGCTCCTAAGGCTAAAAAGAGCAAAGAGCCTAGTGTAGGACAACAGACTTGTAAAACTAGACAGCCGAGTCCTAAGAAGTCTGCTGATAAGGTTAAAACCAATCAGACTAGTAATAAAGCTAGGTCGCCTGTCAATGAGCAAGCATCTAGTAAACCAAAGAAGCATAAGAACAAGAAAAATCAAAATGCTTGGTATGGAAATGAGTCTTATTATGTGCAACCTGCTGCATATCCTCCCATGTATCATGCACCTCAATTCCAACTTACTATGCACCATATCCTGCTTATCATGCATCTTATTCTGCTGATGAACATTATCCTTATCGTGCTGATTATCAACAACATAGAAAATCTGATAAACATGATGAAGATGAAACTGTTCATGCTCCTGCAAAAATTCAGAAGCCTAAGAAGCCTAAGACTTCATCATCTTGGGTTGTCAAATGTGGAACTAATCCTTCAGGACCCTCTCAATAAGGGTACCTAAAACAATTTTATTTTGTTTTGTAGGTTAGGATTAGGAGTAGGAGTAAAGCAGAGAAGACTTGGTACTTGGACAGTGGCTCTTCAAGACACATGTGTGGAAGCATATATGAACTGACTGATGCTGTTGCTGTGGATGGTCCGAAAGTTACTTTTGGAGACTGCAAGGAAGGCAAAATTGTAGCAATGGAAGATTAATCAAAGTGTTGGTCGCAAGTGGTCAGATGAGGTCTAGAGGGGGTGGGGGGTGAATAGACCTCTAAACTTTTTAACAATTTTTAACTTTAAAACTTTTGTTCTAACTTGAACAGACTAAGCTGTTACCGAACAATAAGTTACTTGGCTGATCGCGAACAAATCTTTGAACTGCTTCGGTGACCACTAATCTGATAATTACTTAGCTGATTTTGCTAAAATCAGTTTCAATACTTAGAGTACTTGCAGCGGATTTGTAAAGTGTTTTTCACAAGTAAACTTAGTAGTTTGAAAGTTTGTTCCCCAGTTTGATAAAACTCCTTTTCTTATAAAACTTTTCAAACAGTTAAATCAAAGTGTTTTTATGCAACTAAAAATATGCAAGTAAAAATGCAAGTAAAAACACACAGAATTTTTATAGTGGTTATATGGATTTAAATATCCTTTAGTCTACTCTTCCAAGTCACTCAGATCTTGGGTTATACTATAATCACAAAGTTTACAGTATACTCTGCTTGCGCCAATCAACAAATGAAAATGCCACAAGTGCGCAGTAGGAAATCACACAGAAACTCCTACTCTCCGAAGTAATATCACTCACAAAGATGGATATCTACTTCTCACAACACTTACGATTACAAAATCACTCAGAAGATGTATTTATCGTTGTTCTTCAACTCTGCTTTTGTCAATAAATGACTAAGCTGATGAGTGAGCTGTTCTTGAGACTTAAAGAATTCTGCTTCGAAAATTTCTCAGAGATTGTGTTGTTGTTTTTCTCTTCGTCTCTACAGCTATTTATACTCAAGGTTCGAAAAATGTCCATTGAAGAGAGACAAGATTCAAAAACCTCGGGTTCTGGTCCTTAATTCCGCAAACGGCTCTTTGCAGTCTGTCCGTACTGTCAACAGTACTTTTCTGCAGGCAGCATTAAATGCACCCAGCTAATGCGAAGCATTTCTTCAATCATTTGTCTTTAATAGCCTTGTACTTCAGCATTTATTACTTCCAGGGGCATTTATTACCGTTGGGAAGACTTCTTGATCTTTTCCACTTGGCTGACGAAAGTACAAGTCTGATGGCGAACTAAGCTGATCTCAAAGTTAAGCAAATCTGTTTTGAGTCGGCTGATCTTCACCAGTCTGATTTCTTTCCTTCAGCAGATCAGTAGTCTTGGACCTTGAATTTTGACTCTTCTGATGTCTTCTTTACTTAGTAAAAAATTATTCAAAGGGATATCAGCTAAGTTAATTTATACTTAACAGATTTGAAGTTTTGGAATGCATCAAAACATCCCTTTACTAATTGTCTTCAGTGCTTCTTCATCTTCATTCTTATCCAACAATTTCCCCCTTTTTGACGATGACAAAACTTCAGCTAAGTACCTGTTTTACCTATGTTAAAGTTTGTTACCTTCAAAATTTTCTGAGATAGAAAATATATGTTCGAAACAGAAACTTGAACTTTTTATTGATAATCTTTTAAATGAGTACAAGTTACAGTTTCTGATCAGATGAGATGTCTGAAGGATAGATAAAGTAAACTTATTACAAAAAGATTTATATATTCTAACTATCAGCTTCTTCATCAGATCCTTCCAGCACTTCTTCATACTCATAAGATGATTCTTCATCATCTTCTTCTTCCACTTCATCTTCATCAGCATCCTCATCCAATAGAAGATTTGACCTAGCAGCTTCCATTTTTTCTTTGAGTTGCTGCTCCTTCAACTCTTCCATTGCCTTCTTAGCTGATTCAGTATTTTTGTACTTGGTAAATGGCTCTGTTTGATCTTCAGCAGAGTCCTTGGTTTCAGCCATTTCCTCATCAGGTTTGGCTTTGTCCTTAGTCTCTTCTTCAGACTTCTTTTTGCCTTCTACCTTTCCAACTTCTTCAGCAGCTTTAGTCTCTTCAGCAGCTTCATCAGTCTTCTTAGCTTCAGCAGCAACAACAATTTCCTTAGTTGATTCTTCCCTTTTATCTTCCCCCTTTTTGTCATCATCAGACTTGGTGACATTATCAGGTTCAGCAACACGGTTAAGTGCAACAGTAGGAATCTTCATTGCAGCACATAAAGTCTTCAAATTCTGATTTACTACGTCATGACTGGCAGTAAGATGAGTGAGAGTGGTGCTGATGTTGTCAGTTTGATCATTGAAACAATCAATGTTAAGTTGCATAGTGGAAAGCTCTTCATGGATAACATCTCCAGCTTTGTTCAGTTCCTGCAATAGCCCAACATTGATGGCTTTTTCTTCTTCACTGATCTTGATGAAGTTAGCAGTTAGATTAGCTATGTTGTTTTCAGCTCTTTTTAAAGCATCATGAAGTGATTGACATCAGCCTTCACATCTTCAACGTTTCTGTTCATCTCAACAAAGCTTTGCATCATCTGCTTGGAATGATCTTCAGGCATGGGAAAACTATCAATTGCATTTCTGATAGTTCTTGCAGTAAGGAGTTGCATACTTTCCAGCTGTAGTTTGTTGGACTCTGCCAACTCTTGTTGCAACTTCTTCAGCTGCGTGCTGTTATTCTCTTCCAATTTTTTCATTGAGTTTTCCATCAACATCTGGAAGGCTTCCATCAGTGATGAATGCAGATCACTTGATGAAGCAGAATCAGCAGCATCCCTTCCTTCATTCTCTTCCTGGTGGACAGGGGCATCTTTCAAATCTGTCTCCTGATCAGCTCTGTTCTCCTTAGCGTTCCACTCAAGTGCTAAGGGTTCTTCAGCAGCTTTGTCAGCTTTGTGCTGATCAGTCACATCATCATAGACTAAACTCATGATTTTGCCATCATCATTGAAGGATGTTGTTTGACGAATTTGTAGCACAATAATCAAAGGATTCTGAAAGGCATTGTTTCCTTTAGGCATTTCGTAGTAGTCTTTAACTTCCTTGCCAAACATAATCTATTGAATGCTTGGCAGCTGAGGCAATTCACTTGAGCATCCTTGCTGATATCTTGACCTTTCTGCCCATCTCTTCAAGGCGGTCATAACAGCTATGTTGATTGCTCTCTCAACAGCATCATCAAATTTTCTTCTTTTAGCAGGCAAAGAGTTTATGATGATTTTGGCTTCCTCCAAGGCAAAATCCTTAGCATATTGATGCATATCATCCCTTACAAAATGAGGATCCAAAGCTTTCTGAATAGAGTCAGTCCTTAGCCAATTTAGAACCCATTTTTCTTCATCAGCTAACTCCTTCCAACTCTGAAGCTCTGCAACAGATCTGTTCAGCCTATAATCTCTCCATTTGATGTATCTAGGCTTCTCGTGGGTGAACAGAGTCTTTAGCATCAGCTTCTGGTCATAATAAGCCAATGTCTTTTCAAACCTTTTGAAGAGATCTTTGTCAGTATAGACAATGTCAAACGCTCTTCTTATTTCATACTTTTCTTTTGGCTTGACCTCTCCAGCAGGCATCTTAGGCTTCTTTGCAGCCTCTTCATCAATCTTGATACCTCCACCATGAACAGGTCCATGAGCATCAGTCTTGCTGATCTCAATGACCATAGCAAGTTCTGCATCTTCAGCAACCTTTCTCTCAGCCTCAGACATTTTTCTCCTTTCTTCGTCCTTGGCTTGCTTAATCTTGCTAAGTTCAAGGGCCTTCTTTTCTTCTAGCTCATCCCTCTTCCTCTGTTCAGCTTCCTCCCTTTTCTTCTTTTCAGCAGCAAAGATTTTCTTCCTTTTGAGCAGAATCTTTCTCTTTTCCTTCTCAGCTGGGGCAGGTTGAGGAGCAGCAGATGCAAGAGGTGCAACTGCAATGGGATGGATGATCATCACATCATGATTATCCTGAGGTTTAGCAACCTCAACTGTTGGTTTTGCCTGAGTAGTCTGTTGCACATCAGTCTGTTCAGCAACAGAAGCTTCTTCAGCTCCAACAGGTCTTTCAGCAGTTTGAGGACTTTCTCTTACTAAGTCCACCAGCTCAGTAGGTTTCTCTATAAATGTCATTTGCTTCCTTGCTGTTTTCTTTGATCTTCCTTGAATAGGCTTGGAAGCAGCAGTATCTCTTAACTGACTTCTGGTCCTATGAGAAACAGTCTCATCAGGCACTTGAGCAGTTGGAGTTCTTGAAGATGATGCAGGAGACATGTTCCTGACATCAGCAGTGGTCTGATCAATAATCTTAGGAGCTTCAACATCATCCACCTTCTTCTGTTTCTTTGGAGTTTTCTCCTTAGGCTCATTAGCAGCCTTTTTCTTCTGAGTTGCAGTAGCAAGCTCAGCAGTTTTCACAAGTTTCCTCTGCCTCTTGGCAGGAACTGCCTTTGGTTCCTCTGTTTCCTCTTCCACATCAGTTTCTTCAGCTTTTCTCTTTGTAACAGGCAAGTACTTGGACATTGCCTTGCTGGAATGGATTTCCTTCCCATTAGTCACCTCACAGCCCATCTTGAACAATAGATAGCTGAGAGTGATTCTGTGGTTGGTTTGAGGAGCCTTGCTCTTGTTTTTCTTGTCCAAGAATTGAGCAAAGAAATACCTAATTACTGTGGACCAGTTCACCTCCAATCCATAGTAAATAGCAGTCCATATGCTGAACCTCTTCATGGTAACAGCATCCAGAGAAAATGTAAAATTCTCAATTAGTTTAGAGACCATATCAGCCATCTGCTGATACTCATCCTTCAACTGTCTCTTCTTGATGTTGCCAGACAACATCTCTCCTTCCTTGGCACAGATTGCCCAGAAATCTTGGTGCTTCTCCTCCGTTAGAAAAGTGACATCGTGTCGTCCTCTGTCGGAAGCCCAAACTTCTCGTGAAGTAGAATGGGGGTAATAACAATGGATTTCTTTCCGACAACAGCCTTGATTTCCTGAGTGCTGAAATCAACAGTAGCGGTTCGGTAGTATTCCATCACTTGGTCAGTCCAGATTAACCCTTCATGATACTCCATAAAATTTACCAGTGAAGCTGATTTGAACTTCTCCAGCAACTCTTTCATCAAATCAGTACCAGATTGGTAGTATGAATCATAAACCAAATACATACCTTCAGCAGCCATTTCGAATCTGTTGGAAGTTAGAGAAACAAGAAGAATTTTGCAGAAAATTGCTTGAAATTTCTCACAAGTGCTCTTGAATATATGGGGTGCGTAAATAGCTACTCAGCTGATCAGATATGGATTTATAGAGTTAGGGTTGATGTACCAAATCTTCGTCATTATAAGACAACTATGGATCAATCGACTTATATCGAGAACCTCGTCCCTCGAGTTCACATCGAGCATAAACAACTTATCAGATGTTGGCATTGACCTCGATCTCTTCGTCTTATCCGACATGTTAGCCGACGTTCTGTTAGACTTGACCCACTTACAATCGGATCTAACCAGTTGCCAAGGATCCGTATTCGAATCAAGATGTCCAATCATGATTCGACCCGGAGATCCATCTGAAAAACTATAAATAGCCCTCATTAATGAGATAAAAGGTACGCACATTCTAAGCATTAATTACAGACCGATCTCCAACTTTATCTCGACACTTACTTAAGCATCGGAGGGTTATCGCCGGGTAACCACCGGCATTAACCTGACGTAGTTGTCTTTGATAACAGGTTAGGATCCCTTATACAAATCGAGGAGAAGCTTGATTGACCTGCCGATCTTCGCATTGACGAGTCGTGTAACCCGAACGTGGATACCGACTAGGAACAATCATCCTATCGATAACACACTCATCAATTGGCGCCGTCTGTGGGAACATTAACTCTGAATCGTTAAAAGATGACTACTAGATCAAAAGCAGCTCTAGCTCGAGAGCGAGAAGCAAATTGAGATCAAAACGGAGAAGGTCAGGGTGACAACTTGTTGCCCCGAAACCCTGAGCAGATACACAATGAAGAAGGGGGACCTTCCAGACCCCTGGCCCCACCTATTATACAACTCACCAAAGATGATTTGAAGGCACTCTTGGACGATGCCAAGAAAGAGTGGCTCGCAGAAGCCGCCAGAGAAAATGATAATCCTCCCCAAAGACTCCCGCGCGCCGTCATTCGTGACGTCGAAAATGAAGTCGAGGTGGACCAAGCCGACAATTGGGCTGATAAGCGTCAAGCTAGACGCTTAGGGAGGCAGGATCATGAAGAACAATCGGTTAGGGAGGTCAACAAACTCGCCTCTGAAGTAAGGTCGCTTCATCAGAAGTTAGACATACAAGAAAAGAGAAACGAGCTCCCAGTGTCGAATTCCCGATTGAGAAAATCACCCTTTTGTGACGAAATCTTCTTCGAAAGATTACCGCTCGACAAAAGACTACCCACTCAACTACCTCGTTACTTTGGAACCGAAGACCCTGACGAACATCTAGCCTCGTTCAACCTCCAGATGCAGCTCCACGGTATCTCGAACAATGTGGCGGCAAAAGCCTTCTCGACAACGCTATCTGGAATGGCGCAGTCATGGTTTGGAAGATTAGAAGAGAAATCCATCTTTGATTATGATCAACTTTGCGACAAATTTATGAGCCAGTTCGGTAGCAAAAGAGCAGTTAGACCCCCCGCCAATCACCTATACTCTATCATACACAAACCTGATGAGAGTTTTAGAAGTTTTATGGGGAGATTTAATAACGAGCTCTTAAAGGTCAAGATGCCTAGGGTGGACTTCCTAATCACTATCTTGTTTCAGAGCACCTTGAACCGAGGCTTCGCCAGTGCCATAGTCAGAGAAAATCCATCGACATATGAGAAATTAATGGAAATGGCCAATCAGTACATGAATGAGGAAGAAATGAACAAGCTAAGGGGAACCTTCTTTGGATTGGCAAAATCCGAAGACAAACAGCCAATCATCGTCGCAGATCGACCTCTGGACAGAATTTCGAACAATCGATATAATGAAAGGAGAAATAGAAGAGGATACGGAGAAGAAAGAAACTTTAATCCAGGAAAACAAGGAGCAGGAAGATCGAATAAAGAGTACTACGACAACTATACTCCTTTGAAAAAACTCAGGTCGGAAATCTTATTCGCCATACAAGACAAAAACTTGTTGATAAAGCCAGTTGCTATCAGAGACAACCCAAGCTCGAGAAGGTATTGCCGTTTTCATAGACAAAGAGGGCACGGTACGGACGATTGTTATCAGTTGAGAGATGAAATAGAAAGATTAATAGGAGAAGGTCATTTAACGGGCTACGTGAAAATCCAAAATAATGACCATGTCGCAAACCGACCACATAATAATCAGTCGAGATCTCGATCTCCCCCAAAAAGGGATCATAATCAAGACACCAGAGAAGAGCAGCCCAGAAGAGCCCAGCCTGGAATAATTTTCAATATGATATCGCGAGGACCAGCTGGAGGAGACAGTAAGAACTCAAGGAGGGTTGTTTCTCGAATACTCCGAGAGGGGAGTTTGAATGACCGAAAGGAGGTATTCAATACGACCCACGACGCAAAATCAAATGGTAGGGTTCGATGACTCTGATCGTCAAAGGGATTATATGTCGTTCAACGACCAGGACGTATCGGATTGCCTGATGGTAATCACGGCCCAAATTGCTGGAGCTACCGTCAAAAGAATCTTGATAGACTCGGGGAGCTCGGCAAATATCCTTTTCTTGGACGCGTTGGAAAGAATGGACCTCGGTCCAACTCCCTTGGGAACCGTAGTTACGCCTCTTATCGGCTTTGGAGGAGCTCAGGTCATTCCTAGATGTACCTTAACCCTGTCACTCACCTTGGGAGAGGCAGGCGACTCAAAAATCCGAATGATAAAATTCTTGTTAGTCGATGCGCAGTGCGCTTATAATGTTAAACTGGGAAGACCCGCTCTGAACGCCTTTCAAGCTGTCATCTCCACCTATCACCAAAAAATAAAATTTCCAACGACTCACGGAGTCAGTGAAGTATTGGGAAACCTAAAGGAAGGATGGGATTGCTACACAGTTTCCCTCAGTCAAGGAACGAAGAACAAGGAACTTTGCTCTGAAGCTCGAGAGTTGGGCGCGGAAGTGAGAATCAAGCCGGTTGCCCTTGTCGACACCGATAAATTAATCAGGCTAGATGTGACGGAGGAGAAGAAAGAAAAACAAGAAGAAGTAAATTCCAAGAAAAGAAAGTTCGAAAGAATCGAACCATTGGAGGGGCACAGATCGATTGAATTGGTACCCGGGGAACCGTCGAAAACGACCAGAGTAGGAACTCAACTCTCCGAAGGGTTGGAGACTCAGTTGATCGAGTTCTTAAGGGAAAATGTGGACGTCTTTGCTTGGTCGACCACAGACCTGCAGGGAATCGACCCAAAGATCATAGTCCATAGGCTCAATATCGATCCTTCGTCTCGTCCCGCCAGGCAGAAGAAAAGAAACTTTGGCCCAGAAAGAAACGGGATAATAAAAGAAGAGGTCCAGAAGCTTTTGGACACCGACTACATTGCTGAGATTCAATTCACGGAGTGGCCCTGCAATGTCGTTTTAGTCGCTAAAGGAGGTGGGAAATGGAGAATGTGTAACGACTTCACAGACTTAAATAAACTCTGCCCGAGAGATCCGTACCCCCTTCCAAGGATCGACTCTCTAGTCGATTCTACGGCGGGCTGTGCGATTCTAAGTATGATGGATGCCTTCCAGGGTTTCTACCAGATTTTTATGGCCCTAGAAGATCAAGAGAAAACAGCATTTATCACCGAGATGGGCGTCTACTTTTTCAAAGTGATGCCATTTGGACTAAGGAACGCGGGTGCGACTTATCAACGACTAGTAAACAAAATGTTCGAAGCGTTGCTCGGTAAATCAATGGAAGTATATGTCGATGACATGTTAGTCAAGAGTCTCGACGAGAACGACCATCCGGTCCATATCAAACAAGCGTTCGATATAATGAGAAAGTATGGTATGAAACTCAATCCAGCAAAATGTACCTTTGGAGTTAGGTCGGGAAAATTCCTTGGTTATCTGGTAAACGAAAGAGGAATAGAGGCCAATCCGGAGAAGATCCAAGCGATAATTGACCTCAAAGCCCCGCGTAACTTAAATGAAGTGCAGAAGCTCGTTGGCAAGATCACTGCCCTGAATCGATTTATATCTCGATCAGCGGACAAAAGCCTTCCTTTTTTCAAAATCATGAGAAATGCGAAAAAATTCGAGTGATCGGGCTTTCGAACAGTTAAAAGAATATCTCGTATCTCCTCCTCTTCTGGCTAAACCACAGGGCAATGAAGATCTCCATCTCTATATAGCCGTCTCTGAACAAGCAATCAGCTCGGTCTTGGTGAGAATGGAAGCCAAGAACAACTACCCGATATACTACGTATGTAGAGTCTTGCAAGGTCCGGAAAAGAATTACTCTGTAATCGAAAAGTTCGCCCTCGCCATAATAACCACGGCCCGAAAGTTGAGACCTTATTTCCAGTCCCATAAAATCGTCGTCCTGACTAATCAACAACTAAGGCAGACGTTGTCCAAGCCAAACGCGTCAGGACGATTAATCAAATGGGCCGTAGAGTTGGGGGAATATGATATCGAATACCTACCCAGAACGTCGATAAAAGGGCAGATATTGGCCGATTTTGTGCTCGAGAGCACTTAAATAGAGGAAGAGAAAAAAGAAATCTGGATGCTTCATGTCGATGGGTCATCGACATCTGTAGGAGGAGGCGCAAGAATTTACTTCCAAGGCCCCAACGAAGTAGAATTGGAATTTGCTTTAAAATTGGATTTTATCGTATCTAACAACGAGGCGGAATACGAAGCCTTATTGGCTGGTCTGAAAATGGCAACCGAGACAGGAATTCAGAATCTTGTTGCTTACACCGATTCGCAGTTAGTCGAGAAACAATTCAAGGGATTGTTCGAAGCCAAAGAAGATTCAATGATCAAATACCTGTCTTTAGTTAAGGCTCAAGCTTCGAAATTTGAGACCTTTCAGTTGGAATACATAAGACGGACGGAAAATACGAGAGCCAATGCGCTCTCAAAATTCGGAAACTTGATAGAAGGAATCACCACCAGAAAGATAACACTAATGATATCAAGCAAACCCGCCATTGACACGCGGCGTGACATTCTATTCACGGAAGTTCTGAATCTCGAGAATGATGAATCGACGTGGAAAACAGCATTATTGAATTATCTAATCAAGGGAACACTACCAACCGATCGCACTGAAGCGAGATGACTCAAATACCGGGCTCCACACTACGCTATTATCAATAGTGATTTGTATCGACGATCCATCACCGGAGTACTCCAAAAATGCATAGCATCTCCGCAAACCAACTTAATTCTTAAGGAGGTACATGAGGGTTCTTGTGGAAGCCACTCGGGCGGCAGAGCACTGGCGATCAGGGAATCTCGTTTGGGATATTATTGGCCCTCTTTGGTGAAAGACGCAAACAACTATGCCAAAAAATGCGCCAAGTGTCAGTATCACGCTACCATGCCTCATCAACCTGCCCAGTTAATGGAGTCGATCTCAATTGCTTGGCCTTTCGATCAGTGGGGTGTAGACTTAGTCGGACCGCTACCGGTGGCAAGGGGACAGAAACGATTCCTACTAGTGGGAGTCGAATATTTTAGCAAATGGATAGAGGTCGTACCGTTAAAACAAATCACCCAAACTCAGATCGTCAACTTCTATTGGTCGATAATCTGTAGGTTTGGACTCCCGAGGGTGATAGTCTCGGATAACGGTGCACAGTTTGTAGGAAAAAGAGTGACCGACTGGTGCGCGAAACACAAGATCACACAGCGGTTCACATCGGTTGGATGCCCGCAGACCAACGGACAAATTGAGGTGACTAATAGGGAAATCATAAGGTTATTAAAGAAGAGGTTGGCGAAAGCTGGAGGTGCCTGGCTCGATGAATTGCCATGGGTCGTTTGGGCTAATCGAACAAAGGAGAAAACGGCAACAGGAGAAACACCTTTAGCCTAGTGTACGGTTCCGAAGTAGTGGCCCCAGCAGAATTAGAAGTACCATCTTCGAGAGTCGATCTTTACGATCAATCGAACAACGCTGACAAGAGGAACTTCGAACTCGATCAATTGGAGTCAAAGAGAGAGAGGGCCTCCACAAGAATACAAGCCTACAAAACCACAATGGCGAAGGCATATGATAAAAACGTAAGATTAAAATTTTTTCAGATAGGAGACCTCGTCCTGAAACGAATTGATGTCTCGAAGAAGAAAGCGAAACTTGACTGCAACTGGGAAGGTCCTTTCAAAGTGATCGAAGTCGGAAAGAAGGGGGCTTATCGATTAAACACGATGGAAGGAGAACCCGTGAAGAGGACCTGGAACGGGAGAAACCTCAGAAAATTCTATACTTAAGAAATTTTCTTTAGTTTGTCTATATTTCCAGCTGTTTTGTAGTTTCCTGGAAATTAATAATCTTTCCTTTATTTTTGAATCTAATGCCAAGTTCTTTTGTCAAGCTCTAATGCAATAATATAGATCGATAGCCGCTGAGGCATCGGGATGAAATCTCCGAATAGTCGAAATCGCCAAACGTTCCCCGATAGCCGCTGAGGCATCGGGATGAAATCTCCAAATCGTCAAAATCGCCAAACGTTCCCCGATAGCCGCTGAGGCATCGGGATGAAATCTCCAAATCGTCGAAATCGCCAAATGTTCCCCGATAGCCGCTGAGGCATCGGGATGAAATCTCCAAATCGTCGAAATCGCCAAACGTTCCTCGATAGCCGCTGAGGCATCGGGATGAAATCTCCGAATCGTCGAAATCGCCAAACGTTCCCCGATAGCCGCTGAGGCATCGGGATGAAATCTCTAAATCGTCGAAATCGCCAAACGTTCCTCGATAGCCGCTGAGGCATCGGGATGAAATCTCCGAATCGCCGAAATCGCCAAACGTTCCTCGATAGCCGCTGAGACATCGGGATGAAATCTTCGAATCGTCGAAATCGCTAAACGTTCCTCGATAGCCGCTGAGGCATCGGGATGAAATCTCCGAATCGTCGAAATCACCAAACGTTCCCCGATAGCCGCTGAGGTATCGGGATGAAATCTCCTAATCGTCGAAATCGCCAAACGTTCCTCGATAGCCGCTGAGGCATCGGGATGAAATCTCCGAATCGTCGAAATCGCCAAACGTTCCTCGATAGCCGCTGAGGCATCGGGATGAACTCTCCGAATCGTCGAAATCGCCAAACGTTCCTCGATAGCCGCTGAGGCATCGGGATGAAATCTCCGAATCGTCGAAATCGCCAAATGTTCCTCGATAGCCGCTGAGGCATCGGGATCAAATCTCCGAATCGTCGAAATCGCCAGACGTTCCTCGATAGCCGCTTGGGCATCGAGATGAAATCTCCAAATCGTCGAAATCACCGAACGAAAGCTACGAATAAGCTAAGTATTAACGTATCTCGATTATAATAAAGGCATCTCGATTATAATTAACGTATCTCGATTAAAATGAAAGCTACGAATAAGCTAAGTACCAACATCGACATCTCGAGATCAACAACTACATTCAGTAAGTAGAATTCGAAATTCAGAATAAAGAAAACAAGTCGAATAAATAGAATATCAACATCGACATCTCGAGAGCTATAAAGAGCTAAATATCAATAAATCGACGACTATATTCGGAAATAGAATATCGAGATCAACAACTACATTCAGAAAGTAGAATTCGAAATTCGGAATAAAGAAAACAAGTCGAATAAGTAGAAAAATTATTTTATTCGTTATATCGAAATAGATACAAATGTACAGATTAAGTCGACTACTGCAGCTATCGAAGACCTATTACAAACTATTACAATGACAAATAGAGTAAGTTGAGGAAATCCCGAGTTTTCCGACAAATTCGGCAACTAAGGACCCCGGAGGACGCCCGACTTCAGGGTAGCTATAGGCTTAAATATGGAGGTTTTCCACTTATAGCTTTATCTCTCACCGATCGAGGCCTTGAGGGGACGATCCATCCTCGGCGTCAGCGAAGGACAGGAGGACCATTTTAATGGCAGTATGCTTACCAGAGAGACACACCATCTCGTTCAATAAATCGACCATGGCTGATGGGTCAATCCGCTTCGACTAATGGACAGAAAAGGAAAAAGTCGCCCAACTTTTGGCGCTTTAAACTCCTCCACCATCTGATCGGCTGCCATACCTTCTACCTCACCCCTACCCTCCGAGTTCTCGGAAGCACCTCGAAATCATCAAGGACCCGGCATATGTTGCACAGTGCCGAGCCAATGAGGATTCCGAGACGCCCCCGGGTAGACCTCGTTGTCGTTATCGATGCCACCCATTCGAACAACGAGGCCCACCCATTGAAGTATTCCCTTAACCGATACCACCCAATCGAAAGCAGTAAACATCTCTTTTCTCTCGATCTGGAGGTCGAGTAGGATGAAAGGTCCCGAAGGAGAAAAAGGGACCCTTCGATAATTTGATATCGGGGAACGTACTATCGAGAAGTGTTTTTCTCGGATGTTTCTTAAAGTGGAACATGTTGGTGCGATTTTGGTATGAAGTACGGTGGATATTCCCCTACTTATTTATAGGACTGGCCCATCCAATCCAACGGCCCAGAATTATCAGACTCAACGGTCCAGATGGAATGCATTTAAGTAGCCGACCGTTACGCTACCCGAGGTAACCAACGCGGACTTTATCTAACGGTTAAATGAACATCACGATCAACGGCTGAGATTGCATCCATTAAATGCGCCAACCGCCTCAACTACCCCACGCTTTCAATAGATCGATTAGTGATTACGAACCGGACCCAACGACGTCGAGCAGATCAATTCATGCGTCGACCTGTAAAAGAACTTTCTTGTATACACTTTTCGATATAACTAGATGTGTACATCTCAGTTATGCGATATTTACCGATCAAAGTAATCTACCAAGAACATCAAATTATCCAATTTCTCCATTATCGAGTTATATGAAAATTTGAACGAATTAAAACGACTAAGCGACGAAATATGGGGTAACATTCATCAAACATATTCAGAGAGCGAGTATTTATAGATAGATTTTCCCGATCCGAGGGTTCGAGTTAAATTAGAGCCTCGAGATCGAGATATTCTTCGATGGCAAACACGACAAATAGGACCAAATGTCCAACTAACATGCATAAATTAAACATACGACATATAAGCAAGTTGGCGATGAAACGCAATCGATTCTTAAAAAAGGAAATATTCATAGCTCTCAGAAAATAACATATAAACAACAAAACACGCCGCCCACACGCAACTCGATAACCAATAAACCGAGCTTTAGAGGAAATAAAAGTTTTTTCTTTTTTCGTACTAAGGGCCAAAACAATTGCCGTCAACAATCATTATGGGTCTGAAAATCAAGAAGATCAAGGTGATCGGAAGAAGTCGACTTGGGGATTTCACCTCCTGGGCCAGCACTCTCGGTGTTGAGCTTTGCCGCTTGCAGCTCGAGCAGAAATCCGAATTCATGTTCTTCGGGAGCGTCCTTGGAACCTTCGTCTATCAAGAAGTCCAGATCAACAGCAGCAGCGTTTTCATCAAAGGTAGCGCTCAGCTTCGTCTCGTCAAACCGATCGTTCAAAAAGCCGAGCGCCCGACATTGCTTCCAGCCCTTCTCGAACATCTTTGACAAATCGGTTCCAGATTGGCGTTCAACAAGCTCCTCGTAAACAACGCTGTTGAAGAACTCGGTAACAATAGCCTTCCTCTCAGCGGCAGTTGTTTCACCACGAGTCCTCAGCCCTTCTTTTCGACCCGATTCAAAGCTCTCGGTAACCTGCTCCTTCAGCTTCGTGGCGAACTCCTGATCCTTCTGCTCCAGCTTTGCCTCCAACTCGGCAATACGACTATCCTTAGTCACCTCATTCTCCAGAACAGCTCTTTTTCCCTCGACCTCCTTTATCTTCCCCTCCAGCTGCCCGACCTTTTTCTTCAAATGAGAGTGAGAATTCTGATGCTTATCGAGATGCTTTCTCAGACTATCTTGTCGAGCAGCAGAAGAATAGATAGTCTGGCTCAACTACAAGATACAAAACAGATACTTTTTTTTAGTAAAACTAAAGAAAAGAAAACATAAGTAAACTTCGTACGGAGGATACCGAGAGCACGAGGGATGCCTGTAGACGCAAGATATCCCCATCGTCTTTCCTCAACAGCGTAGCGTGGTCCTCAAATGACACTGTCGACAAGAATTTCTCCCACGCCTGCGAAGTAATCGAAGAATCCAAGATTGCAGGATTCATCATCGAGGCGCCGGCCACCCTCGCTCCAAACTTTCTCTTATGATCCTCGAGAGTGGACTCAAGGTTGCCTCCGGCAGGAGCAGGAATCTCACTACTTGTGGGAGTCACTCCATCATCCAGCTTAGCCTTCTTCGAACATGGTACTTCTGTCTGACCGACCTCAGCCGAGGCCGACCCTTTTCCCTTATCGCTATCAGAATCTCCCCCCACTCGATGACTTGGTTGCGGAGGTACGTTACTTGAGTGGCCAAGGGGTTTTGAGGCCTTGTCGGCCGCGGGAGTTGGAGACGACGGCACAGGTTGCTTCCCAATATTTTGGGACTTCCATATCGCTCTCAAAGCTCGATTCGCCATTGGAACTACGCTTACTTCTGCATAAACAAATATATTAAAAGAATACATCAATATATTATTCAAAGAAGCACAAGTACGATCAAAATACCTAAGGTAGGAAAATCGATAGGTAAGGGAGCCATCGACATTCCTCCTAGACTCAAAATAGGCTCCCGCAAAAGCACGTTGGTGTCGTAAGTCGATTCCGACAACTGCGAAGGAAAGTCGGGCCCCCATGAAGGTTCAGGAATATTCTTCAAAAGAATGCAACCCGACCTCCACTCACGTGTCGTCCTCCATACGTAGTTCTCGGGGCCATGAACGAAAATAAACCTATTTTTCCAACCTTTCCCGTGCGACGACTTTAGATCACTAAGAAACCTAACTTTGGGTTTAAACCGTACAAAGTAAAAGCCTTCGTTGGACTGAGGAGAAGGGCGGACATCGAAAAGACCACAAAAATTAGCAAAAGACGCAGGTTGACCAGCTGCTTTCATCACTATACAAAATGCAATGATATACTCGATAGCATTAGGGACCAATTGAGTCGGGTATAATCCGAGACCATTCACTATATCGATGAATTCACTCGCTAAAGGAAAACGAAGACCGTTTTCCAAACTATCGATATGGAAAGCTCTATAACCACTCGGAGGCTCGTTTATCCTATCATTCGAGGATGGCATTCTAATACCCCAACCCGAAGGGAATTGATATTTCGACAATAACGACTCATCCAACATACATAAACGACACGCCGATATGGCACTGAATAATTCTTTCGTTCGATGGCGATCCGACCTCGACCTTGAAGGAATCATAACTTCCTTCTTCGGATGCCTTACAGAACCTACCGACATACCTTCCCCTTCCCCGACAGATTCATTTCCTATCGACTTTGACCCACCAGACATAAATAAGAAAAAGAGTTAGAAATACCTAAGAGGGAAGGAGTACTCCGACTAAGAGGTTGCAGGCTATCGCTGATCGACCAAGGCTCCGACAATAATATTCGCCCAAGACGTTTTTGTAAGTATGAACAGTTAAGCTCTTAACACTCTATATATAGACAAGAATCCCAAAGAGCGCGCCCAATGGCAAATTGTTTGAATGGATGTGGCGGTTCAATTTGAAAAAGACGGATTCAATATTTCGGCCCAATTACACTCTTTTCGAAGTAAGGAAGTTGGCCCATGTTTTAGCCCATTTACAATAGTCAAAATCGATAATTTGATTAGAGACGCGTAGAAAATTATATATTTATCAGAAAGATATATCGACAGTTTATCATACAATCAAAATATTCTCGATATAATCCTACGTCTAAAAACTGCAACCTAGCTACGATTGATCCGACGAAATCAAACATCCAAACTCATGCGCTCGACAACTTCGACTTCTTCATCCATTCCGACAAGCACTGGGGGTCGACACTGCTCGTCGAGCGATGCCCCTATAACTGAAGGATCGAAATTCGCAGTAAGAAAACCTCTGTATTGACACTGTTTGATGGTCTTCTCATGCATTTCGACCAGGGAGTTTCCCATCCTAGCATTTGCAAGGTATTCATAAACGGGAGAAGCGAGGAACTCCTTCACAATCGCTAGACGTTGGGCGGAGGAAACCACCTTAGCTTCTGGAGAGTACCCAGAGTGAATATGATCGACTTCTCGAGTGGCGATACTGAGCTGTTTCATAGCCTCCTCAAGTTGCTGCTCTCGTTCTTTTATCGCAAGATCATGCTCGGCCTTAAGCCTCTCCAGTTCTTGTTGCGCGAGATCGGCCTGGAGGTAGCATTGGAACATATATTGTATCACCTGCGAAAACAACCCGACAAATAACCCCTGATATACGTTTCCTTATCAAAAATGGAGAAGATAATATCAAGAAATAATACTTACCGCAGAGACTACTCGCCCTGAACTATGTAAATTCTTCTGCAGCGACTTCTTCGACAACCACCTCTGATCACGACTAAAAATGCTATGAATAAAACTTCTGAAGCCAGTATCCTTCGAACCTCTTTGAAGAACTGAATCCCCTGAACCCAAACCTCCGGGATACTTGAGCTCGGAGTCGATCCATCGGGATATTGACAAACTAAGATCCAACTTATCGTCATCAGAGCTGTCATCACTATCGTCCGCAGCCGGAACGACGGGCTCACTTCTTTTTTCCATTTCCGTCTCCTCTTCGACTCGAAGCCTCTTCCCTAGTCTAACTTCGGCACGACGAGCCTCGAGATCTCCAACGCTCTTAACTCGTCTCTCTGTACTAGGTCCAGCCATCGGGTTAAAACCATGTGGCCACTTACGCAGAATCTCCGCCTCCAAAGTTTCCTTTTTCTTACCTTTTGGCGCAAGCATAGCGCTTCTGAGAAGATCCTCTAAGGCAAGATCATCGGCCCTTTTTCTGGACGCAAATAACCCGCATGTTCGAAGACACGGTTCTCGGATAAGAACCTTCACGTCGAGGCAGTATCTACGAAGATTGTCGAGAAATTGTGCCGACAAAGTCGGTGGTGAAAGCCTTTTTACATCGATAGGCCCGATACGCCAAGACGACGTGATATTTAATTTCTGCCCCTTAAGTGGTCTAAGAAACGCAAATCGAGCTTTCCATCCCTTCCCATGAGAACTTTTAGCATTGGTGAGAAAGCTATTCTTATTCCCCCTGGACTTGACCTGGTAAAAGCCCTCGCCTGACTTCGGGGACTCACTCACCGTGAATAAACACCAGAAGTTACCGAAAGACGGCTCTTGTCTAAAAGCTTTCATAACAACAATAAATCCCAGAATCATCGACATGCCATTCGGGACTATTTGGGCAGGTACGACACCCAAATGGTTAAGAATCGAAGCCAACTCAGGAGCAATGGGTACTCGAAATCCACATTCCATTGACGCCTCGTGTATTGCTAATGACTTCTTCAGAGGTTCGTGCATTCGCTGAACCTTACTCGGAGCCGATAAAGTCCAACCTTCTGCAATCGAGAACGATGACAGCCAGGTCGACAACGGTCTTTTATAATCACCCGCTTGAAACTCGTGATACTCCAGCTCGGTTTGAAAACTCTTATCATCTTCATCATCATCAGCCTGACCCCCACCTACAGGTACGTCCCCCTCGTTGACTTCCTGTCGATTTCCTTTCCCACCAAAGACTGAATCGACGACGTCATCCACATGAACATTCTCCGGACTCGATACTTCGCTGTCCGACATTCTCGAATATATTAACACAGAAATCGACGAAACTTCCTCTTATATGCGTACAGAGCTCCGACGTCACGAATATTTTTTACCGTAGTATAAAAGCACAGGTAGAACAACCGACCTATATATAGGCATACAAACTACCGCTTCACGAAATTTGCACTATCCCCCCCCCCCCCAAAAAAAAGACGCGACGTTTCATCTTCCACCCCTAGATATAGGAATTACCCGCCTAATTAAACCCTAAATCTTCAAAGGCGCGAACCCATAGACACCATGGCGGGAAATTCTGCTCCGACATTTTAAGTTCCAGACTTCGCCTTACGATCGAACCCTCGAACTTGGGGGACTCCCAATGATACTAGCAGAATTAACAAATTCAAACTCACTCTAATTCAAATTTCCAGAGTTCGACTTACACTCAAACTCTAGAACTTTGGGGACTCTTGATGTACCAAATCTTCGTCATTATAAGACAACTATGGATCAATCGACTTATATCGAGAACCTCGTCCCTCGAGTTCACATCGAGCATAAACAACTTATCAGATGTCGGCATCGACCTCGATCTCTTAGTCTTATCCGACATGTTAGCCGACGTTCTGTTAGACTTGACCCACTTACAATCGGATCTAACCAGTTGCCAAGGATCCGTATTCGAATCAAGATGTCCAATCATGATTCGACCCGGAGATCCATCTGAAAAACTATAAATAGCCCTCATTAATGAGATAAAAGGTACGCACATTCTAAGCATTAATTACAGACCGATCTCCAACTTTATCTCGACACTTACTTAAGCATCGGAGGGTTATCGCCGGGTAACCACCGGCATTAACCTGACGTAGTTGTCTTTGATTACAGGTTAGGATCCCTTATACAAATCAAGGCGAAGCTTGATTGACCTGCCGATCCTCGCATTGACGAGTCGTGTAACCCGAACGTGGATACCAATTAGGAACAATCATCCTATCGATAACACACTCATCAAGGGTATCTTGGTTTCCGTGATACCAACTAACCGTTAGATCCATTTCTTGTCAGGTCTGATCGTGCGGCGTTAGTTACGACCTTTAAAATTCAAATCGCATTAAATGAGGAGCGGGAAAAGTACCGCTCTTATATCACTTGTAAAAGCGTATTTTAAAATAAAATGTTTTATGCAGTAAGGTTTTACATAGGTGATCAGATGAGTAAAATAAATACTTATCCGATGGACTACTGTCCTGATGACAGAGTTGTTATCAGTGAAAGCCAATAACTGATAACCTTCATCAGCTGTTTGTCAATCCAGCTAGAGAATAAATCTTCAACCTTCAAGACTTTAATCTTCTGTTGAAAACATAACTTCAACTAACTGTCATCAACAAATTTCATCTTTTAATCAGAAGTACCGCTAGTCTTACATGTTCCCCCTGACTTTAAGAATTCATAAGTTAACTAGTCTGTTAAGAGTTAATCCTTGACGATAACTGTGATGATTAAGCTGTTGAACTTCAGTCTTCTGTTGAGTTCCCCCTCAGCTTATGCATCCAATTTCAATAAACCCAGTTCAGCTCTTAGAGTTGAAAACCTTGTCTCACTTAGAGGTTTTGTGAAGATATCAGCAATCTAATTTTCAGTAAACACATATTCTATCATGACATTTCATTTCTCCACATGATCTCTAATGAAGTGATGCTTGATCTCAATATGCTTAGTCCTTGAATGACTTGTAGTATTCTGAGTAAGGCTGAATGCACTTGTATTGTCACAGTAGATAGGGATTCCACTGATTTTTATGTTGTAATCTTCAAGTTGATGCTTCAACCATAAAATTTGTGCCCAGCAAGCTCCAGCAGCTATATATTCAGCTTCAGCAGTCGATATGAATACTGAAGTCTGTTTCTTACTCATCCATGAGATCAGACGACTACCTAAAAACTGACAGGCACCTGTTGTGCTCTTTCTGTCAATCTTGCAGCCAGCAAGGTCAGAATCTGAATATCCAATCAGTTCAAATCCAGATTCCCTAGGATACCACAATCCCAAATCTTCAGTACCTTTAAGATACTTGAGTATCCTTTTGGCGGCTAAGAGGTGAGATTCCTTAGGATTTGATTGATACCTCGCACAAACCCCAACTGAGTACATAATATCAGGTCTACTAGCTGTTAAGTATAACAGTGACCCAATAATTCCTCTGTACTTGGTTATGTCCACTAATTTTCCATCTTCATCTTTATCCAAACGAAGACTAGTAGACATTGGAATATTAGCAGTAGAGCTAGTTTCCATACCAAATTTCTTGAACAGATCCTTTGTGTATTTTGCTTGGCTGATGAAATTTCCATCAGGCAACTGTCTTACTTGCAAACCAAGAAAATAATTAAGTTCTCCCATCATGCTCATTTCAAACTTGTTCTGCATGAGAACTTATCACACATCTGTTGATTAGTTGAACCAAAAATAATATCGTCCACATATATTTGCACAAGCAAAATATGTTCTTCCCATTCAATAGTGAACAGGGTCTTGTCTACCTTACCTTTACGAAATCCTTTAATTAAAAGAAAATCAGATAGGGTATCATACCATGCTCTAGGAGCTTGTTTCAGTCCATAGAGGGCTTTCTTCAGACGATACACCTTGTCTTCTTCTTGATAGGCTTCAAATCAGGTGGTTGTTCATCATAAACTTCTTCTTGCAATTCTCCATTGAGAAAAGCTGATTTCACATCAATCTGATAGACTGTGAAATTCTTGTGAGCAGCATAAGCAAGAAAGAGTCTGATAGCCTCTAATCTTGCTACTGGTGCAAAAGTTTCATCAAAGTCAATGCCTTTTTCTTGGCAATAACCCTTGACCACTAATCTTGCTTTATTTCTGGTGACAACACCATCTTCATTCATTTTGTTCTTGAATACCCATTTAGTGCCAATGACTCTTTGATGACTTGGTCTAGGAACTAAGTTTCAGACTTCATTCCTTTCAGATTGATTTAGCTCTTCTTGCATAGCTTCAATCCAATTTGAATCACTAAGAGCTTCTTCAATCTGTTTGGGCTCAATTTGAGATAGGAAGATGACAAACATAGCTTCACTTGCAGCAGCTCTACTTGTCTTTACTTTATCCAAATGATCACCAATCACCAGTTCGGGTGGGTGATTCTTGAGCCATCTAAGATCAGGTTGCAAATCATAATGTTGTCCTTTGTTTTGATCTTGCAACACTACTGTTGGAGATCCAGTAGTAGTCTGTTGAACATTTGTTGTTTGTTGAACAGTCTCTGGTCTGTCAGCTGTTTGCAACTCGTCTGTTAGACAATCATCATTGTGATTTTGAACAGCATTGAAGTTATCAGCTGGGTTGAGATCAGGTAGTATGATGGGAACATATTCTTCATTCTTTCCAACATTCAAAATCTGTAAATCAGTAGACAGATCTTGATTAATACTTTGATTCCTTTCAGAAGATTGATTTGGTTCGTCAAATACTACATTAATGGATTCCTCTATAAGTAAAGTTCTTTTGTTAAAGACTCTGTAAGCTTTACAAATAGTAGAGTATCCTACATAAACAGCTTCATCAGCCTTTTCTGCAAATGCAGTAAGGTGATTTTTCCCATTATTTAAAACAAAGCATTTACAACAAAATATCTTAAAAATGAATGTTTGGCTTCCTGTTGTTCCAAACTTCAAATAGAGTCTTGTTGAACAGTAGTTGTCTGTTGAACAGTCTCTGGTCTATCAGCTGTTTGCAACTTTCTGTTAGACAATCAGTGCTCTGATTTTGAGGCAGTTTATATAGAGTCTTGTTTTGGTGTTTGTTGATCATGCATCTGTTTTGGGTAAAGCATGCTGTATTTGTTGCTTCTACCCAAAATCTTTGAGGCAGCTTAGCTTCAGCTATCATTGTCCTTGTAGCTTCTTTTAGAGTTCTGTTTCTCCTTTCAGCAACTCCATTCTGTTGAGGGGTTCTGGCAGCGGAGTACTCATGACTAATTCCTTTGGCATTACAATACTCTTCAACAGTAGAGTTTGTAAATTCAGTCCCTCTATCTGATCTGATCATCAGTATTTTCATACTTTTCTCATTCTGAATCTTTTCCATCAGATTTATAAGATGCTCCTTGGTTTCACTTTTCTTCTTCATGAAAATCACCCAATTGTATCTTGAATAATCATCCACAACCGCTATGCAGTATTTCTTTCCACCATTGCTGACAGGATCAATGGGTCCAAATAAGTCCATGTGTAGCATCTCCAATATTCTTCCAGAAGATTGATGCTTCTTGCTTTTGAATGATGACTTGATTTGTTTACCCTTCTGACATGCGTCACAAAGCTTATCATTGCTCATGACTGTCTTCAGAATTCCTTCTACCAGATTGTTCTTGATAAGTCTGTTGATGGTCTTGAAATTCACATGATTCATTCTTTTGTGCCACAGTCAACTGACTTCACTTGGTGTTGATGCCACCAAACAAATGCTTGAATTCTTATCAGCAGAATTTCAGTCCACTGTGTAGACATTTCCTTATCGCCTTCCAGATAAGATGACCTTCTTTGTACGAATCTGTTCAACGTAACACTTATCTGTTGAGGATGACTGAATATCCTTTGTCACAAAATTGACTTATGCTCAGCAAATTGTATTTGAGGCCTTTAACATAAGAGACGTCAGATATCTCAATGTTGCCTTTGATCAGCTTTCCAGTTGCTACAATCTTGCCTTCTTTGTTGTCCCCAAAAATAAACTTTAGGTCCATCCACAGCAACAGCATCAGTCAGCTCATGTATGTTTCCACACATGTGTCTTGAACATCCACTGTCCAAGTACCAGATTTTCTCTACTTTACTCCTACTCCTAATCCTAACCTACAAAACAAAATAAAATTATTTTAGGTACCCTTATTGAGAGGGTCCTGAAGGATTAGTTCCACCTTTGACAACCCAAGATGACGAAGTCTTAGGCTTCTTAGGTTTCTGTTGTTTGGCAGGAACATGAACAGTTTCATCTTCATCATGTTTATCAGATTTGCTATGTTGATGATAATCAGCATGATAAGGATAATGCTCATAAGTAGAAAAAGATGCATGATAAGGAGGATATGCATGCATTGGTTGAGCAGGATATGGTGCATAGTAAGTAGGAAATTGAGGTGCATGATACATAGGAGGATATGCAGCAGGTTGCACATAATATGACTCATTTCCATTCCAAGCATTTTGATTTTTCTTGATTTTATGCTTCTTTGGTTTACTAGATGCTTGCTCATTAACAGACGACTTAGTTTTATCACTAGTCTGATTGGTTTTGACCTTATCAGAAGACTTCCTAGGACTCTTTTGTTTGGACTTACCAGTCTGTTTTCCTACACTAGGCTCTTTGCTCTTTTTAGCCTTAGGAGTTTTCGTCTCCTTTAATACTTTCTCAGGTGAAGCAGGTTTAGTAGTCTGAACATACAAAATGACCTTACTATTGTTAGCTGATATAAATTTTTCAGTATGATTCAGTTCTAACTTATCCTGATTTAAAGGTATCTTCTGTTTACTAGACATGTGAGTGGATGCAACAGATGACTTATCATGAGACTCAACGACTTTCTCAAGCTCAATGATTTTACCCTTATAAACTTCACATTCAGCTTTCAGAGATTCATTCTCTTGCTCAAGCAGTTTGTATTCAGCTGATTCTCTTGGCTTTTTAGCTTTAAGTTTCAGTGAATTGTTTTGCTCTTTCAGCAATATCATATCTTCCTTAAGCTTTTTAAATGCATCAGCAATACTTGTATTGTTGAGCATCATTTGTTCAAATGAATTAAATAATTCATTATCAAGAGGAGTTACCTCATCATCCTCGGAGTCATCAGATTCCATAGCCATCAGGCAGAGAAGAGCAGGACTCTCTTCATCAGAAGACTCTTCTTCAGAAGTGTCTGAATCTGAATCAGATGAGTAGACATCAGCTAGCTTTTCTGCTTCTGCTACCAGCACCTTGCCTTTCTGATGCTTTCTTTCCTTTCTGATTCTCTTTTCTTCTTCTGTATACTTCTCAGCTTTAGGATATAGGCAGTCTCTAATGAAGTGACCCAGTTTCCTGCAATTATAGCACATCATTTTGGATTTATAAGAATCCTTATCCTGAGAAGAAGAAGTAGGGTTAGAAGTAGAAGCATTGTTATATTTGTTCTTCATTTTTCGTCTGTAGAACTTTTTGAAGTTGTTCATCATCAATGCAACGTCTCCAGCAGTGTACTCCTTTTTGTTGAGTATTGTGGCTTCATCAGATGAGTCCACTTCTTTGCTTTTGTAGGCTGACCTTCTAGGATTTTCAGCAGCAACAAGTGCAGCTGTGGGACTTGAAGTAGAGGTTTCTTCAACACCCATTCTTGGCAGTTTATACTCGTACGCCTTGAGTACTGAGAACAGCTCGGTGAGTGAAATCTTTCCCAGATCTCTTGACTCTTCCATGGCTGTCACCTTCATGTCACGAATCTTATCCCACATCTCTTTGGCAGTCTTGCAGTGCTTGACTTTGTCAAATCGATCATTGTCAAGGGCCTTGGTCATGATAAAACGGCCAACTTTATCCAGATTAAACAACTTTATTTCATCGGCTGTCATTTCTGCTAGATCTTTTTCCACCACTATATCAGCATCATCAACCGTGATAGTCTTGGTGAATTTGAATGGACCTTTGATGATACATGTGTACATGTTATCATTGTAAGCAGCCAGGAAAATCTCCATTATGATTTTCCAGTCTTCAAAGCTCATACCAGCTATGTGGGGAACATGGCTGATACAATCCATTTTTCAAATTTTTTTTTTTCAAAATATGCTCTTTTGAAAAGTTTGAAAACCTTTGAAAAACACTCGGATCAAGCTCGTTGATCAGGCAGCTGATTCTAATGAACCACCCGCTCTGATACCACTTGTTGGTCCCAAGTGGTCAGATGAGGTCTAGAGGGGGGGGGGGGGGTGAATAGACCTCTAAACTTTTTAACAATTTTTAACTTTAAAACTTTTGTTCTAACTTGAACAGACTAAGCTATTACCGTACAGTAAGTTACTTGGCTGATCGCGAACAAATCTTTGAACAGCTTCGGTGACCACTAATCTGATAATTACTTAGCTGATTTTGCTAAATCAATTTCAATACTTAGAGTACTTGCAGCGTATTTGTAGAGTGTTTTTCACAAGTAAACTTGGTAGTTTGAAAGTTTGTTCCCCAGCTTTATAAAACTCCTTTTCTTATAAAACTTTTTAAACAGTTAAATCAAAGTGTTTTTATGCAACTGAAAATATGCAAGTAAAAATGCAAGTAAAAACACACAGAATTTTTATAGTGGTTATATGGATTTAAATATCCTTTAGTCCACTCTTCCAAGTCACTCAGATCTTGGGTTTTACTATAATCACAAAGTTTGAGTCGGCTGATCTTCACCAGTCTGATTTCTTTCCTTCAGCAGATCAGTAGTCTTGGACCTTGAATTTTGACTCTTCTGATGTCTTCTTTACTTAGTAAAAAATTCTTCAAAGGGATATCAGCTAAGTTAATTTATACTTAGCAGATTTGAAGTTTTGGAATGCATCAAAACCTCCCTTTACTAATTGTCTTCAGTGCTTCTTCATCTTCATCCTTATCCAACACAAAGGCAACATTGAGATATCTGACTTCTCTTATGTTAAAGGCCTCAAATACAATTTGCTAAGCATAAGTCAATTTTGTGACAAAGGATATTCAGTTATCTTCTCAACAAATAAGTGCTACGTTGAACAGATTGGTACAAAGAAGGTTATTTTATCTGAGAGACGACAATGGAATGTCTACACAGTTGACTGGAATTCTGTTGATAAGGATTCAAGTGTTTGTTTGGTGGCATCAACACCAAGTGAAGTCAGTTGGCCATGGCCCAAAAGAATGAACCATGTGAATTTAAAGACCATAAACAGACTTATCAAGAATGATCTGGTAGAAGGAATTCCAAAGACAGTCAAGAGCAAAGACAAGCTTTGTGACGCCTGTCAGAAAGGTAAACAAATCAAGTCATCATTCAAAAGCAAGAAGCATCAATCTTCTGGAAGAATATTGGAGCTACTACATGTGGACTTATTTGGACCCAATGATCCAATCAGCAATGCTGGAAAGAAATACTGCCTAGCTGTTGTGGATGACTATTCAAGATACACTTGGGTGATTTTCATGAAGAAGAAAAGTGAAACCAAGCAGCATCTTACAAATCTGATGGAATTGATCCAGAATGAAAAAAACATGAAGATATTGAAGATCAGATCAGATAGAGGGACTGAATTTATAAACTCTACTGTTGAAGAGTATTGTAATGTCAGAGGAATCAGCCATGAGTACTCTGCTGCAAGAACCCCTCAACAGAATGGAGTTGCTGAAAGGAGAAACAGAACTCTAAAAGAAGCTACAGAACCATGATAGCTGAAGCAAAGCTGCCTCAAATATTTTGGGCAGAAGCAACAAATACAGCATGTTTTACCCAAAACAGATGCATGATCAACAAACACCAAAACAAGACTCCATATGAAGTTTGGAACAACAGGAAGCCAAACATTCATTACTTCAGAATTTTTGGTTGTAAATGCTTTATTTTAAATAATGGAAAAAATCACCTTACTGCTTTTGCAGAAAAGGTTGATGAAGCTGTTTTTGTAGGATATTCTACTATCAATAAAGCTTATAGAGTCTTTAACATAAGAACTTTACTTATAGAAGAATCCATTCATATAGTATTTGATGAACCAAATCAATATTCCGAAAAGAATCAAACAACTGATGTCGGATAAGGATGAAGATGAAGAGCACTGAAGAAATTTAGTAAAGGGTGGTTTTGATGATTTCCAAAATATATGATCAACTAAGTAATGGAAACTTAGTTGTAAAATCCCTTAAAAGAATTTGGACCAAATAAGAAGACTATCATACGGGTCAAATATTCAAGGTCCAGAAGACTTCTGATCTGCTGAAGGAAAGAAATCAGACTGGTGAAGATCAGCCGACTCAAATCATATTTGTTCAAGTTTGGGATCAGCTCAGTCTGTCATCAGACTTGCACTTTCGATCAGCCAAGTGGTAAAGGTCAAGAAGTCTGCCCAACGGTAATAAATGCCCCTGGAAGTAATAAATGCTGAAGTACAAGGTTATTAAAGACAAATGATTGAAGAAAGACCTCGTATCAGCTTGGTGCATTTAATGCTGCCTGCAGAAAAGTACTGTTGACAGTACGGACTTTGTGCAGATAGCCGTTCGCGGAAATTAAGGACCAGTACCCGAGGATTTTGAATTATGTCTCACTTCAAAGGACATTTTTCAAACCTTCGAGTATAAATAGCTGAAGAGACAAAGAGAAGAAAAAAAACACAGTCTCTGAGAAGAAATCCGAAGCAAAATCTCTTAAGTCTCAAGAACAGCTCACTCATCAGCTCTGTCATTTGTTTATTGTAGCCGAAGTTGAAGAGAAAAGATAAACACATTTTCTAAGTGAAAAACTAGTTTGAGTGTTGTGAGAAGTATAGATCCATCTTTGTGAGTGATCTAGCTTCAGAGGATAGGTTTTCTTAGTGATTCCTATTGTGAGCTTACGGTCAGATTCATTTGTTGTTTTGGCGTAAGTGGAGTGTACTAATTACTGAGTGTTTTTAGTATAACTCAAGATCTTTGTGACTTGGAAGAGTGGACCAAAGGATATTAAAATCCATATAACCACTATAAAAATTACTTGTGTTTTTACATTGCTTTGCAACTTGCATATTTTCAGATCTGCATAAAACACTTACAAAACTGTTTGAAAATTATTTTAAAAAGAAACTTTAACTAAACTGGGGATAAAATTTTAAAACTGCTAAGACTACTTGTGAAAAACACTTTAAAATCCGCTGCAAGTACTATAAGTATTAAAACTGATTTTCGACTAAAATCAGCTAAGTTACTATCAGATTAGTGGTCAACAAAGCTGTTCAAAGATTTGTTCGCGATCAGCCTTGTATACTTACTGTCTATAACAGCTTAGTCTGTAAACAGTTAGACAAAAGTCTTAAAGTTAAAATTTAAGTAAAAATTTTCAGAGGTCTATTCACCCCCCCCCCCCTCCTAGACCTCATCTGACCACTTGGGACCAACAAGTGGTATCAGAGCAGGTGGTTCATAGAATCAGCTGCCTGATCAACGAACTTGATCTGAGTGTTTTTCAAAGGTTTTCAAAACTTTTTCAAAAGAGCATATTTTTGAAAAACAGAACTTTTTGAAAATGGAGTGCATAAACCATGTTCCCCACATTGCTGGCATGAGCTTTGAAGATTGGAAAACCAGAATGGAAATATTCCTTGCTGCCTACAATGACAACATGTTCACATGCATCACAAAATGTCCGTTCAATTTCACCAAGACGATAAAAGTTGATGAAGTAGACATCACGGTGGAAAAAGACCTTCAAGAGATGACAGCCGAGGAAGTGAAGCTGTTCAACTTGACAAAGTTGGACGATTTATAATGACCAAAGCCCTGGACAATGACAGATTTGACAAAGTCAAGCATTGCAAAACTGCAAAAGAGATGTGGGATAAGGTCAGAGACATGAGCGAAGGAAACGACGCCATCAAAGAGCATCAGCTGAGTGTTTCTCAGGAAAAGCTAGACAACTTCAAGATGAAGTCTGCTGAAACCATTGATCCGATGGATACAAGGTTCACCAAAACACTAAATGAAGTTTTAAAGCTTGGAAAAACCTTCACTGATAAGGAGATAACCGTTAGAGTGCTGAAGGCTCTACCTCCCAAATTCAACATGAAGGTAACAACCATGGAAGAGTCCAGAGATCTAGGAAAGATCTCACTCACCGAGCTGTTCTCAGTACTCAAGTCATACGAGTATAAACTGCCAAGAATGGGTATTGAAGAAACCTCTACTTCAAGTCCCACAGCTGCACTGGTTGCTGCTGAGAATCCTAGAAGACCAACTTACAAAAGTAAAGATGTGCACTCATCAAATGAAGCCACAATACTCAACAAAAAGGAGTACATTGTTGGAGACGTTGCATTGCTGATGAACAACTTCAAGAAGTTCTACAAACGGAAAATGAAGAACAAATACAACAATGCTTCTACTTCTAACCCTAACTCTTCTTCTCAAGATAAATATTCTTATAAATCTAAAATGCTGTGCTATAACTGCAGGAAACTGGGTCATTTCATCAGAGACTGCCCATATCCTAAAGCTGAAAAGTACACTGAAGAAGAAAAGAGAATCAGAAAGGAAAGAAAGCATCAGAAAGGCAAGGTGCTGGTAGCAGAAGCGGAAAAGCTAGATGTTATCTATTCATCAGATTCAGATTCAAACACTTATGATGAAAAGTCTTCTGATGAAGAAAGTCCTGCTCTTCTCTGCCTGATGGCTAAGGAATCTGATGACTCTGAGGATGAAGAGGTAACTCCACTTGATAATGAATTGTTTAATTCATTTGAACAAATGATGCTTAACAATACCAATATTGCTGAAGCATACACAAAGCTTAAGGAAAAGATGATTTTGCTAAGAGAGCAAAACTGTTCACTGAAACATAAAGCTGAAAAGCCAAAAAAATCAGTTGAATATAAACAGCTTGAGTAAGAAAATGAATCTTTGAGAGCTGAATGTGAAGTCCTTAAAGGAAAAGTAATGGAACTTGAGAAAACAACTGAGTCTCATGAAAAGTCATATGTTGCATCAACTCATATGTCTAGTAAACAGAAGGCACCTTTAGATCAGGATAAGTTAGAATTGAATCATACTGAAAAATTTGTGTCAGCTGACAATCGTAAGGTAATTCTGTATGTTCAAACTACTAAACCTGCTTCACCTGAGAAAAAGTTAAAGGAGCAAAAAGCCCCTAAGGCTAAAAAGGGCAAAGAGCCTAGTGTAGGAAAACAGACTGGTAAGTCTAAACAGAAGAGTCCTAGGAAGTCTTCTGATAAAGATAAAGCCAATTAGACTAGTAACAAAACTAAGTCGTCTGTTAATGAGCAAACAGTTAGTAAACCAAAGGAGCATAAAGACAAGAAAAATCAAAATGCTTGGTATGGAAATGAGTCTTATTATGTGCAACCTGCTGCATATCCTCCTTTGTATCATGCACCTCAATTTCCAACATACTAAGCACCATATCCTGCTCATCCAATGCATGCATATCCCCCTTATCATGCATCTTATTCTGCTTATGAACAATATCCTTATCATGCTGATTATCATCAACATAGCAAATCTGATAAACATGATGAAGATAAACATGTTCATGCTCCTGCTAAACATCAGAAGCCTAAGACTTCATCATCTTGGGTTGTCAAAGGTGGAACTAATCCTTCAGGACCCTCTCCATAACGGTACCAAAAACAATTTTATTTTGTTTTGTAGGTTAGGATTAGAAGTAGGAGTAAAGTAGAGAAAATCTGGTACTTGGACAGTGGCTGTTCAAGACACATGTGTGGAAGCATACATGAGCTGACTGATGCTGTTGCTGTGGATGGTCCAAATGTGACGTTTGGAGACAGCAAAGAAGGCAAGATTATAGCAAGTGGAAAGCTGATCAAAGGAAACGTTGAGATATCTGACGTCTCATATGTCAAAGGCCTTAAATACAATTTGTTGAGCATAAGTCAATTTTGTGACAATGGATATTCAGTTATCTTCTCAACAGATAGGTGCTACGTTGAACAGATTGGTACAAAGAAGGTTATTCTATCTGGAAGACGACAAGGGAATGTCTACACAGTGGACTTGAATTCTGTTGATAAGAATTCAAGCATTTGTTTGGTGGCATCAACACCATGTGAAGTCAGTTGGCTGTGGCACAAAAGAATGAATCATGTGAATTTCAAGACCATCAACAGACTTATCAGGAATGATCTGGTAGAAGGAATTCCAAAAACAGTCATGAGCAAAAATAAGCTCTGTGACGCCTGTCAGAAGGGTAAACAAATCAAGTCATCATTCAAAAGCAAGAAGCATCAATCTTCTGGAAGAATATTGGAGCTACTACACATGGTCTTATTTGGACCCATTGATCCTATCATCAATGGTGGAAAGAAATACTGTCTAGCTGTTGTGGATGACTATTCAAGATATACTTGGGTGATCTTCATGAAGAAGAAAAGTGAAACCAAGGAACATCTTACAAATCTGATGGAACTGATCCAGAACAAGAAAAGTATGAAGATATTGAAGATCAGATCAGATAGAGGGACTGAATTTACAAACACTACTGTTTAAGAGTATTGTAACTCCAGAGGAATCAGTCATGAGTACTCTGCTGCCAGAACCCCTCAACAGAATGGAATTGCTGAAAGGAGAAACAGAACTCTAAAAGAAGCTACCAGGACAATGATAGCTGAAGCTAAACTGCCTCAAAGATTTTGGACAGAAGCAACAAACACAGCATGCTTTACCCAAAACAGATGCATGATCAACAAACACCAAAACAAGACTCTATATAAACTGCCTCAAAATCAGAGCACTGATTGTCTAACAGAAAGTTGCAAACAGCTGATAGACCAGAGACTGTTCAACAGACAACTACTGTTCAACAGACTACTACTGGAACTACAACAGTAGTGTTGCAAGATCAAAACAGAGGACAACATTATGATTTGCAACCTGATCTTAGAAGGCTCAAGAATCACCCACCTGAGCTAGTGATTGGTGATCGTTGGGATAGAGTAAAGACAAGGAGAGCTGTTGCAAGTGATGCAATGTTTGTCAGCTTCCTATCTCAGATAGAGCCTAAACAGATTGAAGAAGCTCTTAATGATTCAAACTGGATTGAAGCTATGCAAGAAGAGTTGAATCAATTTGAAAGGAATGAAGTCTGGTGTAGTCACCAGAAACAAAGCAAGATTAGTTTCCAAATGTTACTGCCAAGAAGAAGGAATTGACTTTGATGAAACATTTGCACCAGTAGCAAGACTAGAGGCTATCAGACTATTTCTTGCCTATGCTGCTCACAAGAATTTCATAGTATATCAAATGGATGTGAAATCAGTTTTCTCAATGGAGAATTGCAAGAAGAAGTTTATGTTGAACAACCACCTGGATTTGAAGCATATCAAGAAGAAGACAAGGTATATCGTCTGAAAAAAGCCCTCTATGGACTGAAACAGGCTCCAAGAGCATGGTATGATACCCTATCTGATTTTCTTTTAATTAAAGGATTTCGTAAAGGTAAGTTAGACAAGACACTGTTCACTATTGAATGGGAAGAACATGTTTTGCTTGTGCAAATATATGTGGACGATATTATTTTTGGATCAACTAATCAATAGATGTGTGATAAGTTCTCAAAGCTGATGCAGAACAAGTTTGAAATGAGCATAATCGGAGAACTTAATTATTTTCTTGGTTCGCAAGTAAGACAGTTGCCTGATGGAATATTCATCATCCAAGCAAAATACACAAAGGATCTGTTCAAGAAATTTGGTATGGAAACTAGCTCTACTGCTAATATTCCAATGTCTACTAGTCTTCGTTTGGATAAAGATGAAGATGGCAAATCAGTGGACATAACCAAGTACAGAGGAATCATTGGGTCATTGTTATACTTAACAGCTAGCAGACCTGATATTATGTACTCTGTTAGGGTTTGTGCGAGGTATCAATCAAATCCTAAAGAATCTCATCTCTTAGCTGCCAAAAGGATACTCAAGTATCTTAAAGGTACTGAAGATTTGGGATTGTGGTATCCTAGGGAATCTGGATTTGAACTCATTGGATATTTAGATTCTGACCATGCTGGCTGCAAGATTAACAGAAAAAGCACAACATGTGTCTGTCAGTTCTTAGGTTGTCGTCTGATCTCATGGATGAGTAAGAAACAGACTTCAGTATCCATATCAACTGCTGAAGCTGAATACGTAGCTGCTAGAGCTTGCTGTGCACAAATATTATGGTTGAAGCATCAACTTTAAGATTACAACATAAAAATCAGTGGAATCCCTATCTACTGTGACAATACAAGTGCAATCAGCCTTACTCAGAATACTACAAGTCATTCAAGGACTAAACATATTGAGATCAAACATCATTTTATTAGAGATCATGTGGTGAAAGGAAATGTCATGATAGAATATGTGTTTACTGAAAATCAGATTGCTGACATCTTCACAAAACCTCTAAGTGAGACAAGGCTTTCAACTCTAAGAGCTGAACTGGGTGTATTAAAATTGGATGCATAAGCTGAGGGGGAACTCAACAGAAGACTGAAGTTCAACAGCTCACTCATCTCACTTATCTAAACTGATGATAAAATTTTCAAACTGCTAAGACTACTTATGAAAAACACTTTAAAATCCGCTGCAAGTACTCTAAGTATTAAAACTGATTTTCAACTAAAATCAGCTAAGTTACTATCAGATTAGTGGTCAACAAAGTTGTTCAAAGATTTGTTCGCGATCAGCCTTGTATACTTACTGTCTATAACAGCTTAGTCTGTAAACAGTTAGACAAAAGTCTTACAGTTAAAATTTAAGTAAAAAGTTTAAGAGGTCTATTCACACCAAAGAAATGACGAATATATTACCATTATACTACCTGATCTCAACTCAGCTGCTAACTTAAGTGCTGTTCAAAATCACAATGCTGATTGTCTAACAGAAGAGTTGCAAACAGCTGACAGACCAGAGACTGTTCAACAGACAACTACTGTTCAACAGACTACTACTGGAACTCCAACAGTAGTGTGGCAAGATCAAAACAGAGGACAACATTATGATCTGCAACCTGATCTTAGATGGATAAAGAATCACCCACCAGAGCTGGTGATTGGTGATCCTTTGGATAGAGTAAAAACAAGGAGAGCTGTTGCAAGTGATGCCATGTTTGTCAGCTTTCTATCTCAAATAGAGCCTAAACAGATTGAAGAAGCTCTCAACGATCCAAACTGGATTGAAACTATGCAAGAAGAGTTGAATCAATTTGAAAGGAATGAAGTTTGGTACTTAGTACCTAGACCAAGTCATCAAAGGGTAATTGATACTAAATGGGTATTCAGAAATAAAATGAATGAAGATGGTGTTGTCACCAGAAACAAAGCTAGATTAGTTGCCAAGGGGTATTGCCAAGAAGAAGGTATTGATTTTGATGAAACTTTTGCACCAGTAGCATCAGCTTTTCTCAATGGAGAATTGCAAGAAGAAGTTTATGTTGAACAACCACCTGGATTTGAAGCTTATCTAGAAGAAGACAAGGTATATCGTCTGAAGAAAGCCCTCTATGGATTGAAACAGGCTCCAAGCACATGGTATGATACCCTATCTGATTTTCTTCTAATTAAAGGATTTCGTAAAGGTAAGGTAGACAAGACCTTGTTCACTATTGAATGGGAAGAACATATATTACTTGTACAAATATATGTGGACAATATCATTTTCGGTTCAACTAACCAACAGATTTGTGATAAGTTCTCAAAGCTGATGCAGAACAAGTTTGAAATGGGCATGATGGGAGAACTTAATTACTTTCTTGGTTTGCAAGTAAGACAGTTGCCTGATGGAATATTCATCAACCAAGCAAAGTACACTAAAGATCTGTTCAAGAAATTTGGTATGGAAACTAGCTCTATTGCAAATGTTCCAATGTCTACAAGTCTTCGTTTGGATAAAGATATAGATGGCAAATCAGTAGACATAACCAAATACAGAGGTATTATTGGGTCACTGTTATACTTAACAGCTAGCAGACCTGATATTATGTACTCTGTTGGGGTTTGTGCGAGATATCAATCAAATCCTAAGGAATCTCACCTCTTAGCTGCTAAAAGAATACTCAAGTATCTCAAAGGCACTGAAGATTTGGATTATGGTATCCTAGGGAATCTGGATTTGAACTCATTGAATATTCAGATTCTGACCTTGCTGGCTGCAAGATTGACAGAAAAAGCGCAATAGGTGCCTGTCAGTTCTTAGGTAGTCGTATGATCTCTTGGATGAGTAAGAAAAAGACTTCGGTATCCATATCAACTGCTGAAGCTGAATACATAGCTGCTGGAGCTTGCTGTGCACAGATCCCATGGTTGAGGCATCAACTAGAAGATTACAATATCAAAATCAGTGGAATACCTATCTACTGTGACAATACAAGTGCAATCAGTCTTACTCAAAATACTACAAGTCATTCAAGGACTAAACATATTGAGATCAAACATCACTTTATTAGAGATCATGTGGAGAAAGGAAATGTCATGATAGAATATGTGTTTACTGAAAATCAGATTGCTGATATCTTCACAAAACCTCTAAGTGAGACAAGGTTTTCAACTCTTAGAGCTGGACTGGATTTATTAAAATTGGATGCATAAGCTGAGGGGGAACTCATCAGAAAACTGGAGTTCATCAGCTTACTCATCAGATCATCTTCAAGAATTAACTCTCAACAGATTAGTAAGACTAGCGGTACTTCTGATTAAAAGATGAAATTTGTTGATGAAAGTTAGTTGAGGTAAGGGTTTCATCAGAAGATTCAAGTCTTGAATATTGAAGATCATTAACCGAGCTGGATTGACAAACAGCCGAGAAAGGTTATCAGCTATTGGCTTTCACTGATAATAGCTCTGTCATCAGAACGGTAGCTCATCAGATAAGTACTTTAGTTACTCATCTAATTAACCGTGTAAAAGCTCACTGTTTAAAAACGTTTTATTTAAAATAACGCTTTTACATATCAGACTAAGGCGGTTCAAATTCGCGCTCCTCATTTAGTGCATTTTAAATTTGAAAAAGGCGTAACTGACGCCGCACGATCAGAACTGACAGATATTAATCTAACGGTTGGTGGATATCACGGAAACCGAAATACCCTAACTCTATAAATTCAGATCTGATCAGCTTAGTTCCTCTTTACGTACCCAAATATACTAAGAGCATTTTGTGAAAAAAAAAATTCTTTGCATTCTTCTGCGAATTTTCTGTGTTTCCAATAACATCTACAGATAACAATGAGTTCTGGTGTTGAAGCTAAGGCTGAGGGCATGTACTTAGTGTACGATGCGTATTTTCAATCGGGTACGGACTTGATGAAAGAACTGCTCGAAAAATTCAAAGCTGTTTCCTTAGTGAATTTCATGGAGTTGCACGAAGGACTGATCAGGAAGGATCAAGTCATGGAGTAGTACAACACTGCTGAGGTTGATTTCACTAAGAAGGAGATAAATGCTACGGTTGGGGGCAAATCCATCACCATTACCCCCACTCTTCTTCACGAGACGTTTGGTCTACAAAACAGTGGGAGACACGATGTTACTACTATTGCTGAAGAAAGACACCAAGAATTTTGGGTGATCTGAGCCAAGGAAGGAGAGATGTTGACGGGCAACATCAAGAAACGAGAACTGAAGGATGAATATCAGCGTATGGCTGATATGGTAGCCAAGCTGATAGAGAATTGCACATTCTCTTTTGACGTCGTGACTATGAAAAGGTTCAGTATTATGACTGCTATCTACTTTGGTATAGAAGTGAACTGGTCCATAGTGATCTGGTATATTTTGGCTGGATTTCTTGAGAAGAAAGGGAAAAATGGTGCACCTCAGATAAATCACAGAATCACCTTGAGCTATCTACTCTTCCATATGGGCTGTGGAATGACAAATGGCAAAGAAATTCATACTGATAAGGCGATGAACAAATACCTGCCTGTCATGAAAAGAAAGGCTGATGAGATGGAGGCTGATGATGAAGAAGAGGAACCAAATGAGGTTCCTGCCAAAAGGCCAAGGAGATTGGTGAAAACAGCTGAGCTTGCTGTTGAAACCAAGAAAAAAAAAGGCTGAAGAGCCTAAGGAAAAAGCTCAAAAGAAGGTGAAAGTATCTACTCAAACAGCTGAGCCAGCTGTTGAAGCTAGAGTAGATCAGTCTGCTGCTCAGAAGGCTGATGAAATAATTAAACAGACTACTGCAAAAGTCAGAACTATGTCTCATGCATCATCTTCAAGGACTCCGTCTGCTGCCAATCCTAATGAGAATGTTTCTCAAAGGACCAGGAGTCAACTTAAGGATACTGCTGCTTCTCAACACTTTCAAGGAAGAAGAGCCAGAAGCACAGTAAGAAAACAAATGACATTTGTTGAAAAACCTACTGAGTTATCAGACTTAGTAAGGGAAAGTCCTCAAACAGCAGAGAGGCCTACTGGTACTAAAGAGAAGTCTGTTGTTGAAGAGAAAACTGATAAACATACTACTCCAAAGGAACCAACAGCTGGGACTGTTGAACCCACTGATGATCCTGATGTCCAGATCATCCATCCCATAGCAGTTGCACCCCTTGCATCTGTTGGTCCTGCCCCTGCTCCAGTTGACAAAGGAAAAAGAAAATTTGTCATCAAAAGAAAGAAAATTTCCAAGGCTGACAAGAAGAAGAGGGAGAAGGCTGAACAAAGGAAAAGGGATGAAGAAGAAGAAAAACGGGCCATTGAACTGAGCAAGATTTAAGCAGAAAAGGATGAACAAAGAAGAAGAATGTATGAAGCAGAACGTAAGGCTGCTGAAGATGCTGAATTTGTTGCAGTCCTTGAGCTGAGCAAAACTGATACAAATGCTTCTCAACATGCTGGAGGAGTAAAAATTGGAGAATCCTTAGAGGCCAAGAAGAAGATGCCTGCTGGCATGGCCAAGCCCAAGGAGAAATTTGAACTCAGGAAGTCTTTTGAGATTATAAAAGCTGATAAATCTGTTTTCCACAGGTTTGAACAAAGACTTGCCTACTTTGATAAGAAGCTGATGCTCAAGACTCTTTCCACTCAAGAGAAACAGAGATACTTGAAATGGAGAGATTATAGAGTGAACAGATCCCTTGAGGAGCTTCAAAGCTGGAAGGAGTCTGCTGAAGAAGAGAGATAGGTTCTTCAGTGGTTAAAGACTTCATCCATATCAAAGGCACTAGATGCTGATTATGTTCGAGATGCAATGCACCAGTACGCCAAAGACTTTGCTACTGAGGAAGCAAAGATCATTAAAAACACTTTGCCTGAGAAGAGAAGAAAATCTGATGATCCTGTTGAAAGGGCCATCCAAATTGCTGTGATGACTGCGCTGAACAACTGGGCTGCTAAGTCAAGATATCAGCAAGGTTCTCCAAGTGAGCTGCCCTCCTTACCCAGCATTCAACAGATTACTTTCAGCAAAGAAGTGAAAGATTATTATGAAATGCCTAAGGTAAAGCCATCTGCTCCAAAGCCGTGGCCTGTTGTGAGACAAATTCGTCAAACAACAGTCTTTACTGAGGACGGCAAAATCATAAATAAAATCTTTGAAGACGTTACTGATCAGCCCCGTGCTGTTGAAGAACCCTTAGCTCTTGAGTGGAAGGCTAAGGAGTTATCTGCTGATCAAGAAACTGAGTTGAAGGATGCCCCTGTCCACCAGGAGGATGAAGGTCAAGATGACCAAGCTGCTGATCCTGCTACTTCATCAGGTGATATGCATTCATCACTGATGGAAGCTTTTTAGATGCTGATGGAAAATTCCTTCAAAGAGATGGCAGAGAAACTGCAGAAGGAATTGGCAGAGTCCAAAAGATCACAGCTTGAAAAGTTGCAAAAGGAGCTGGCAGAATCCAACAGATTGCAACTTGAGCATATGCAGCTGCTTACTTCTAGGACAATAAAGAATGCCATTGATGTTTTTCCTATGCCTGAAGATCATTATAAGCAGATACTGCAAAATGTTGTTGAAATGAATAAGAACATTGAAGATGTGAAGGCTGATGTCAATCATCTTCATACAGCTTTGAAGAGAGCAGAAAACAACATAACTGATCTAACTGCCTCATTCATCCAAGTTAGTGAAGAAGAAAAAGCAGTAACCATGGGTCTGTTGCAAGAAGTGAACAAGGCTGGAGATGTTATACATGAAGAGCTAGCCACTATGCAACTAAATGTTGACTGCATAAATGACCAGCAAGATATCATCAGCACTTCTCTTGATCATCTCAATGCCAGTCATGATGTGGTTAATCAGAACATCAAGGCTTTTAGTGCTACAATCAAAGTTCCTACTGTTGCACTCAACCCTCCATCCAAACCTGCTGTCACCAGTTCTGATGATGACAAAAAGGGGGAAGATAAACGGGGAGAGCCAACGGTTGCCAAGGAACCTGCTGTTGAAGCCATTGAAGCTAAGAAAACTGACGAAGCTGCTGAGACTGGAAAAGCTGAAGGAACTGATAAAGCTGCTGAAGTTTCTAAGGAAGAAGCCAAACCTGATGAACAAAAGGCTGATTCCAAGGATTCTGATGGAGAAAAGTCAGAACCTTTTGTCAAATACAAAGATGAAGGGAGAATTAAAAGAAAGATGGAGGAGGCTGCCCAAGAAGCACAAAAAGAAAAGGAAATACAAGATAAGATGGAAGCTGCCAAGTCCAATCTTGTGCTGCTGGATGATGCTGCTGAAGAAGATGAAGATGAGGATGAGGAAGAATCTTCATATGAATATGAAGAAGTGCTTGAAGAAGATGATGAAGAAGTTAATGATTAGCATAGGCAAATCTTTCGTAATCAGTTCTTTATTTCTTTTTCAGTCATTTGATTCCAACATAATTGTACTTGTAATCAAATTCTCATATCAATAAAAGTTCAAGTTCTGTTTCCAATACAATTTTTCTATCACAGAAAATTTTGAGGATCAAAACTTTAGTATAGGTAAAACAGGTACATAGCTGAAGTTTTGTCATCATCAAAAAGGGGGAAAATGTTGGATAAGGATAAAGATGAAGAGCACTGAAGAAATTTAGTAAAGGGTGGTTTTGATGATTTTCAAAACTTATGATCAGCTAAGTAATGGAAACTTAGTTGTAAAATCCCTTAAGAAGAATTTTGACCAAGTAAGAAGACTATCAGACGGGTCAAATATTCAAGGTCCAGAAGACTTCTGATCTGCTGATGGAAAGAAATCAGACTGGTGAAGATCAGCCGACTCAAATCATATTTATTCAAGTTTGGGATCAGCTCAGTCCGTCATCAGACTTGCACTTTCGATCAGCCAAGTGGTAAAGGTCAAGAAGTCTGCCCAACGGTGATAAATACCCATGGAAGTAATAAATGATGAAGTACAAGGTTATTAAAGACAAATTATTGAAGAAAGACCTCGTATCAGCTTGGTGCATTTAATGCTGCCTGCAGAAAAGTACTGTTGACAGTGCGGACTTTGTGCAGAGAGCCGGTCGCTGAAATTAAAGACCAGTACCCGAGGATTTTGAATTCTGTCTCACTTCAACGGACATTTTTCAAACCTTCGAGTATAAATAGCTGAAGAGACAAAGAGAAGAAAAAAAACACAATCTCTGAGAAGAATTTCGAAGCAAAATCTCTTAAGTCTCAAGAACAGCTCACTAATCAGCTCTGTCATTTGTTGACTGTAGCTGAAGTTGAAGATAAAAGACAAACACATTTTCTGAGTGGAAAATTGTTTGAGTGTTGTGAGAAGTGTAGATCCATCTTTGAGAGTGATCTAGCTTCAGATGATAGGTTTTCTTAGTGATTTCCTATTGTGAGCTTACGGCCAGATTCATTTGTTGTTTTAGCGTAAGTGAAGTGTACTAATTACTTGGTGTTTTTAGTATAACCCAAGATCTTTGTGACTTGGAAGAGTGGGCTAAAGGATATTCAAATCCATATAACCATTATAAAAATTACTTGTGTTTTTACATTGCTTTGTAACTTGCATATTTTCAGATCTGCATAAAATACTTACAAAACTGTTTGAAAATTATTTCAAAAAGAAACTTTAACTAAACTGGGGATAAAATTTTCAAACTGCTAAGACTACTTGTGAAAAACACTTTAAAATCCGCTGCAAGTACTCTAAGTATTAAAACTGATTTTCAACTAAAATCAGCTAAGTTACTATCAGATTAGTGGTCAACAAAGTTGTTCAAAGATTTGTTCGCGATCAGCCTTGTATACTTACTGTCTATAACAGCTTAGTCTGTAAACAGTTAGACAAAAGTCTTACAGTTAAAATTTAAGTAAAAAGTTTCAGAGGTCTATTCACCCCCCCCCCCCTCTAGACCTCATCTGACCACTTGGGACCAACAACTGATCATAATATGTCTACTGATTTTCAGAAATTAAGTGTTGAAATAAATGAAGAATATATTCTCATTATACTACCTGATCTCAACTCAGCTGCTAACATAAGTGCTGTTCAAAATCACATTGCTGATTGTCTAACAGAAGAGTTGCAAACAGCTGACAGACCAGAGACTGTTCAACAGACTACTACTGGAACTCCAACAGTAGTGTGGCAAGATCAAAACAGCGGACAACATTATAATCTGCAACTGATCTTAGATGGATAAATAATCACCCACCAGAGCTGGTGATTGGTGATTATTTGGATAGAGTAAAGACAAGGAGAGTTGTTGCAAGTGATGCCATGTTTGTCAGCTTTCTATCTCAAATAGAGCCTAAACAGATTGAAGAAGCTCTCAACGATCCAAACTGGATTGAAACTATGCAAGAAGAGTTAAATCAATTTGAAAGAAATGAAGTTTGGTACTTAGTACCTAGTCAAAGGGTAATTGATACTAAATGGGTATTCATAAATAAAATGAATGAAGATGGTGTTGTCACCAGAAACAAAGCTAGATTAGTTGACAAGGGGTATTGCCAAGAAGGTATTGATTTTGATGAAACTTTTGCACCAGTAGCAAGATTAGAGGCAATCAGACGCTTTATTGCCTATGCTGCTCACAAGAATTTCACAGTCTATCAAATGGATGTAAAATCAGCTTTTCTCAATGGACAATTGGAAGAAGAAGTTTAGGTTGAACAACCACCTGGATTTTAAGCTTACAAAGAAGAATACAAGGTGTATCGTCTGAAGAAAGCCCTCTATGGACTGAAACAGGCTCCAAGAGCATGGTATGATACCCTATCTGATTTTTTTTTTTAATTAAAGGATTTCGTGAAGGTCAGGTAGATAAGACCTTGTTCACTGTTAAATGGGAAAATCATATATTGCTTGTGCAAATATATGTGGACGATATTATTTTCGGTTGAACAAATCAACAAATGTTTGATAATTTCTCAAAGCTGATGCAGAACAAGTTTGAAATGAGCATGATGGGAGAACTTAATTATTTTCTTGGTTTGCAAGTAAGACAGTTGCTGATAGAATATTCATTAACCAAGCAAAATACACAAATGATCTGTTCAAGTAATTTGGTATGGAAACTAGCTCTACTGTTAGTGTTCCAATGTCTACTGGACTTCGTCTGGATAAAGATGAAGATGGCAAATCAGTGGACATAACCAAGTACAGAGGAATTATTGGGTTACTGTTATACTTAACAGCTAGCAGACCTGATATTATGTACTCTGTTGGGGTTTGTGCGAGATATCAATCAAATCCTAAGGAATCTCATCTCCTATCTGCCAAAAGGATACTTAAATATCTTAAAGGCACTCAAGAGTTGGGATTATGGTACCCTAGAGAATCTGGGTTTGAGTTAATTGGATATTCAGATTCTGACCTTGCTAGCTGCAAGATTGATAGGAAAAGCACAATAGGTGCCTATCAATTCTTAGGAAACCGCCTGATCTCTTGGATGAGTAAGAAACAGACTTCAGTATCCATATCAACTGCTGAAGCTGAGTACATAGCTGCTGGAGCTTGCTGTGCACAAATATTATGGTTGAAGCATCAACTTGAATATTACAACATAAAAATCAGTGGAATACCTATCTACTGTGACAATACAAGTGCAATCTCTCTTACTCAAAATACTACAAGTCATTCAAGAACAAAACATATAGAGATCAAACATCACTTCATAAGAGATCATGTGGAAAAAGGAAATGTCATAATTGAAAAAGTTCACACTGATAATCAGATCGCTGACATCTTCACAAAACCTCTAAGTAATGCAAGGTTTTCGACTTTAAGAGCTGAACTAGGTCTACTAAATTTGGATGCATAAGCTGAGGGTGAACTCAACAGAAGACTGAAGTTCATCAGCTTACTCATCTTATTATCTTCAAGGTTAACTCTCAACAGACTAGTTAACTTATGAATTCTTAAAGTCAGGGGGAACGTGTAAGACTAGCGGTACATCTGATTAAAAGATTAAATTTGTTGATGAAAGTTAGTTGAAGTTATGTTTTCATCAGAAGATCAAAAGTTTGAAGATTACAAGACTAATCACCTAGCTGGATTGACAAACAGCCGAGGAAGGTTATCAGTTATTGGCTTTCACTGATAACATATGTCTGTCATCAGGACACTAGTCCCATCAGATAAGTACTCTAGTTTACTCGTCAGATCAGCTATGTAAAAGCTTTGTGTCTTAAAAACGTTTTATATGAAACACGCTTTTACAAGTAAAAGAAAGGCGGTCTATTTTCCCGCCTATCACTAAATGCACTTTGAAATTCAAATCGCGTAACTGACGCCCCACGATCAGAACTGACAGAAACGGATCAAATGGTTGGCGGGTATCACGGAAACCGAAATACCCTAACTCTATAAATCCAGATTTGATAAGCCTTGTGACTCTTTACGCACCTAAATACTTTCAAACGCATTTGTGAGAAATACTTGCTTTCAATCTCTGCAAATCTTTCTGTTTTTCACTAACTCTTCACAGAATCAAAGATGACTCCTACACCAGAAGCTAAGGCTGAAGGCATGTACCTTGTTTATGACACTTACCACCATTCTAGAACACCCGTCATGAAGGAAATCTTGGAGAAGTTCAAAGCTGCCACTCTAGTGAAATTCATGGAGGCCCATGAAGAAATGGTCTGGAAAGACCAAGTGATGCAATATTACAACACTGAGAAGGCTGTAAACTTTGAAAAACTGGAAATCAAGGCCACTGTTGGAGGAGTAGCTGTCGTCATCACTCCAGCCCTGTTGCACGAGAAATTTTGGCTATCAAATCAAGGGAGAACTGATGTTACTACCATGGCCGAGGATAAAATTCATGAGTTCTGGGCAATCTGTGCCGAGGATGGGAAAGTAATGTCTGGGAACTTGAACAAGAAACAGTTGAAGGATGAATATCAGCGCATGATTGATATGGTGTCCAAGCTGATTGAGAACTGTTCATTCTCTTTGGACAGTGTAACAATGAAGAGGTACTGTATTATGCTGGATGTGCATTATGGAATTGAAGTAAATTGGTCAGTTGTGATCTGGTATATCTTGGCCAATTTCCATGAAAAGAAGTAGACAAATCACAGGATAACTTTAAGTTACCTGTTCTACAATTTGGGCTGTGGAATGACTGGAGGAAAAGACATCCACAACTCCAAGGCCATGACTGCATATCAAACTGTCAAGGCTGGAACCAAGAAGAGGAAAATTGAAGAGGAAGAAGGGGATGAAGAACCTAAGGAAGAGGTTCCTTCAAAGAAACAGAAAATGTCTGCTAAGACAGCTCAGCCTACTTTTCAGGCTAAAGTAGAGAAAAAGAAGAAGGCTGCTGAGCCAAAGGAAGTAGCTCCCAAGAAAAAGACTAAGGCATCTGTTCAAACAATTGAGCAAGCTGTTGAAGCCAGAACAGATGAAACTGCTGAAGGAAATGTTGTTGATAACATAATCAATCAGACAATTGAGGAGATAAGGAACATGTCTCCTGCCTCACCTTCGAGAACAATTTTTGCTGAACGTCCTGATGAGAATGTTGCTCGCAGGACAAGAAGTCAATTGAGGGACACCGGAGCTTCCCAGCCTGTCCCAGAAGGAAGGAGAAGGAAAATAATCAGGAAAAAGATAACATTTATTGATTCTCCTACTGAATTGTCTGACTTAGTCAGAGAAAGTCCTCCATCAGCAGAGAGTGCAGCTGGAGCTGAAGAAGTATTTGCTGCTGAGAAGCCAGCTGGTGATCAAACTGCCCAATAGACTACTTCAACAACACCAACAGCTGAGGTTGCCCAACCTCAAGATGATCATGAAGTGCAGATCATCAATCCTGTAGCAGCTGCACCACTTCCATCTGCTGGTCCTGAACCTGCTCCTGCTCAAGAGGTACAGACAGCTGATACGAAGAAATGGAAAAGAAAAATTGTTATCAAAAGGAAGAAAGTGTCTGCTGCTGACAAGAGGAAGAGGGAAGAACAAGAGGAACAAAGGGTCATAGAGCTCAGCAAGATAGAAGCTGAAAAAGAAGAGCAGAGAAGAAAGATGTCTGAGGCAGAACGCAAAGCTGCTGAGGATGCTGAGTTAGCTCTTGTTATTGAGCTCAGTAAAAAGGATGCCCATGGCCCAAACATAGATGGTGGCATAAAGATTGGTGAATCTTTAAATGCCAAGAAGAAAATGCCTGCTGGCATGGTCCAGCCAAATAAAAAGTTTGAGGTAAGAAGGGCGTTTGAGATTGTAAATTCTGACTCTTCTGTTTTCAACAGATTTGAATCAGCACTGGCTTACTTTGACAAGAAGCTGATGCTTAAATCCCTGTTCACTCAAGAAAAGAAATGATACATGAAATGGAGGGAGTACAGGATGAACAAAACTGTTGAGGAAATCCAGAGCTGGGAGGAGTTTGCTAATGAGGAAAAGTGGGTTCTCAGTTGGCTGAAAACTACTTCCATCACTAGAGCACTGGATCCACACTATGTTAGAGATGTGATGCACAAGTATGCACAGGAATTTGCTATTAAAGAAGCAAAAATTGTCTCTAATGATTTGCCAGCCAAGAGAAAGAAGCAAGATGATCCCATACAAAGGGCTGTGCAAATGGCTGTTATGACTGCCTTGGAGATGTGGGCTGCCAAGTCAAGATATGGACATGGATCTCCAAGTGATCTGCCTACTTTGCCAAGTGTCCATCATATCACATTTGGTAAAGAAGTGAAAGAGTATCAAGAGTTTCCCAAGGTTACACCTGCTACCAGCCGTCTGCCAGTTTTCAAGATCATTCGTCAGACGACTGTTGTAAACGAAGATGGAACTCTTGCAGAACAGATCTTTGAAGAAGTTTAGAATCAGCAAGTTGGTAAAGAACCCTTAGCAATTGAGTGGAAAGCTAAGGAGAAGATAGAATAAGAACCTGTTCTGAAAGATGCACCTGTCCACTAGGAAGGAGAAAAAGATCAGACTGCAACACCCTCTGCTTCATCAGCTGATATGCACTAATCTCTGATGGAAGCCTTCCAAATGATGCTGGAAAATTCTTTAAAGGAAATGGAAGAGAGGAACAGACTGCAGTTGGAGCAAATGCAGAAAGAAACTGCAAGAATGGTGAAGGATGCCATTGACAACTTCCCTTTGCCTGAAGATAATACTCTGAGGATGACATATAGTGTCTTGGATATGAACAAGAATATTGAAGTTGTCAAAGCTGACGTTGGACATCTTCATACTGCCTTGAAGAGGACTGAAGACAATATTGTTCATCTAACAAATACATTCATCAAAGTGGGAGAGGAAGAGACTTCAAAGAATATGCTGTTGGTAGAAGAGGTTCACAAAGTTGCCAACAAAGTTGATAAGGAAATCTCCACTTTACAACTCAACATTGACTGCATTAATGACCAAGCTGATAACATCACTACCACTCTAAATCATCATAATGCAGGCCAAGACTTAATCAACCAGAACATCAAGTCCTTGTGTGCTGCTGTGAAGATCCAAGCTGTTGGACTCAACCCTCCTGTTAACCCTGATGATGACAAAAGGGGAAAGAGACAACCAATCAAGCTGCTGATGGAGAAGCGGAAGCTGAAAACAAGGAGACTGATGCTGCTGAAGAAGATGGAAAGGCTGATGGCAAGGATAATTCTGAAGAAGAACCCAAGGAACAAGCCAAGTCTGATAAAGAAATGGCATCCAAGGATACTCCTGAAGAACAATTGGAGCCATTCACCAAGTACAAGAATATAGAGAGGATGAAGAAAATGATTGATGAGGCAGAACAGGAGGTAAAAAGAAAACAAGAAATCAAGCAGAAGATGGAAACTGCCAAGTTTAATCTGGTTATAGATGATGCTATTGATGAAGAATCAGAGTATGAGTATTATTAGGAAGTTGAAGAAGGAAGTGAAGAAGCTGATGATTAGAATAGATCAATTACTGTAATCAGTTTTCTTTATTTTTCTTTTCAGTTATCTCATCTGAAAGACTTGTAACTTGTAACAATTTTTCAATATTTATAAAAAGTTCAAGTTCTTTTCCAACATACTTTTCTATCTCAGAAAATTTGAGGATCAAAACTTTAGTATAGGTAAACAGGTACTTAACTGAAGTTTTGTCATCATCAAAAAGGGAAAAATTGTTGGATGAAGATGAAGATAGAGTGCACTGAAGTTAGATTAGTTAAGGGAGGTTTTAATTATTTCCAAAACTAATCAAGATCAGCTAAGTATGGAAAACTTAGTTTAAAACCCTTAGAAGAATTTTGACCAAGTAAGAAGACAAATCAGAAGGGTCAAATATTCAAGGTCCAAAGACTAATTATCTGCTGAAGGGAAGAAATCAGACTGGTGAAGATCAGCCGACTCAAATCAGATTTGTTCATGTTTGGGATCAGCTCTGCTCACCATCAGACTTGTACTCTCATCAGCCAAGTGGAAAGGATCAAGAAGTCTCCCCAACGGTAATAAATGCCCCTGGAGTAATAAATGCTAAAGTCCGAGAATATTAATGGCAAATGATTGAAGAAATACCTCGTATCAGCTCGGTGCATTTAATGCTGCCTGACAGAAAGTACAGTCTGCAGAACTGTCACTGTGCAGAGAGCCGTTCGCAGAAATTAAGGACCAGAAACCAAGAAATTTGAATTGTGTCTCTCTTCAACGGACATAATTCAAATGTGTGAGTATAAATAGCTGGAGAGAAGAAGAAAAACAAAGACACAACAACTGAGAGATTGATTTCGAAGCAAAATATTTTCTAAGTCTCAAAAGCTCAAGAACAACTCACTCATCAGCTTTGTCATTTATTGACTCAAGCAGAAGTTGAAGATCAAAGATATACACATTTTTCTGAGTGAAAAACTGTTAGAGTGTTGTGAGGAGTGTTTATCCATATTTGTGAAGTGATAAAACTCTGTAGAATAGATTTTCTTTGTGATTTCCTATTACGAACTTGTGGCCATTTCATTTGTTGTTTGGCACAAGCAGTGTATACTGATTACTGTGTGTTTTTAGTATAACTCAAGATCTGTGTGACTTGTAAGAGTGGACTAAAGGATTTACATCCATATAACTACTATAAAAATCCTTGTGTTTTTATCTTGCATTTTACTTGCATATTTTCAGTCTACATAAAAACACTTTGATAAAAACTGTTTGAAAAAGGTTTTACAAAACTGGGGATAATATCTTTCAAACTACTAAGTCTACTTGTGAAAAACACTTAAAACATCCGCTGCAAGTATTCTGGTATTAAAACTGATTTTGACTAAAATCAGCTAAGTGACTATTAGACTAGTGGTCAACCAAGCTGTTCAAAGATTTGTCCGCGATCAGCTTCGTAAGCTTACTGCTCTGTAACAGCTTAGTCTGCTTACAGTTACATAAAAGTTTTAAAGTTAAAATTTGATAAAAATTTTAAGACGTCTATTCGCCCCCACCCCCTCTAGACCTCATCTGACCACTTGGGACCAGCACCAAATATTAAACACATTCTAATTAAACATCAAACATCATTCAAATGCCCAAAATCATAATTAAAATTCCTCGACATCAAAAAAATTGAAGTACCAAATCACTTAATCAAAATATGACCATACACAACAAATGAACAAGCATTAATTTCTATTACTGTTCATCATCATTATGTGTTTCGGGACCTGATGTGTTTTTGAGCCCTTGAGTCTGGCCTGCTGAGAATATAGCATACCCGATTGCGTCATATTTGCCATAGGCCGCCCCTGAGAAGGTTGAGACGCATTCATCAATATTACTATTAATCAATTCATCATATAAGTAATTGCATAGCGCTATGGCAATTTTAATATATATATATATAAGTAAAAAATAAAAAATAAAAATCAATCAATTTTCATGCTCCATTCAAATTTTCAACATTTTAAAGAAAATCTATAATTTTGGACAGTAAACAAATAGTTAAAATTATCCAACTTATAGGGGCTAGAGTAATTTCCGTAAGGGTTATAGTCCGAATTTTGCTACTACCACGTACGTGACATATTAAAGCCCAATATTTCCGAATTATTAACATGTGGGTAAGAGATAAACACGCGGATTTCCCAGACCATGTGAGTGAAGAATAAATTTCATCATGCACGCAAGGAAGAGCCCATCACGAAAGGAGGTGACCCACTTCCACCTGGGGCTTTGATACCATATTAGAATTCACAACATGGATTGGGCTAAGTCCACTTACTTGGCTTGGGCCTAATTCAACCTCAAAATATAAGGTGGACTTAAGTATTGTTTTCAACCAATCTGGGACATTTAGTCTCAATACAAAGTATGCTCATTAAAGTCTCCATCTATTATTCTTAAATTTCTTTTTCCCATAAAGAGAAAAACAAAGGGATGAAAAAAACATACCCAAAGAAGATCTTATTTACTGGATAAGAGAAACTAAATAATCGTTTCATGATTTGTGGGCAAAATGATAATAGAATTAAAAAAAATGTAATTTAAAATTTTAAGAAAATACATTGTGTTGAACTAGCATATTGATTGGATTTAAAACCAAAGGATCAAAACTCATTTGTCTCAAATAATTGTTATCTCATGTCATGTCTAAATTGTTTGGGTAAATCCTTTATCCTTGAACCTAACAAATTCTAAATCTAGAAGAACACTAATCTCACACCAACCACCTAATCTCTCTTTCTATATATGTCATAAATTAGACATATACTTAATTTTCTCCTCAAATATTAACATCCTGAATCTCCAATTTAAAAAACTCATAAAACTAAATATCCCAGACCTAATCTAAATCATGTTTCAAAAGTTTTAATCCAAATCAAATTCTCGAAATAAAAATAAGGTTAAAGTGTGGCTGGTATACATAATAAGCTCAAAGCTAGATTGGAAAAATAAAGTCAAGTCACATCTCAAAACACTTCAAAAATAACATTCAATCAATACCTCAAAAACTAGCAAAACTCAAGCCTCTTTTTTTTTTTTTTTTACATTTCACTCCAGCTTTCAGTCTCCTAAAACCCCCTATTAAACAATTACCAAGCAACTACCATCCAAATATCAAAAAAGAGCAAAAAACCAAGTCAACTTTCTCATACATATTATCATCATGATAATAACACCAATTTTATTTTTATACCAAAAAAACCTAATTAATTAAATAGCTCTTGAGATTCAATAGACTTCACAATTTTTGGATCAGAAATATGCATATCAGTATATACAAATTAACCCGATATGGTATGGTGCTTGTTTTCGAAAATAATTAAGTTAATTTGATTTCATTTTACATATGAAATCAAATAATTCTTCAATTCATCTTTGACCTAGCTAATGTAAAGTTAAAGTGGCAACAGTAATTAAATTGAATAGAGTAGAGGTACGTTACCTGTCCCCGACCTGGAAATGTGGTGGAGCTATAGCGGGAGCCATCGCTTAATGAATCGATGGTGTGCCTGGGGAAAGATTTGGAGTCGTGCGTGGCGGCGTTGGACCAGGAGTCCTGCACAGTGGCGGAGCCAGAATTTTTTTTCATCGGAATCCACTATAAAATTAATGATCATGATTTAAGGAAAAACAGACAACAATATAGAAGTGAAACTCATCAAATTAATTTGAAAAAAATATAAGAACGCAAAATTTATGATAATTTAAATATATAATTGGCACGAAAAATCATATAATTTTTTTGTTTTATGCGCATTGCAAGATTTAATATATTTAATCGTTCCAAATCCATGTTCGCCTCCATGCACTTCGAAATATTACTTTTCATAATTGATTCAAATAATTTTATAGAACAGTTCAAATTTAATAGAACGGGTCAAATAATTTTCCGCACCTCTTCTGTTCCTCAGCAAATCTAATTGTTTCAATATTTGTTGGCAAAATGATAATAATATTTAAAAAAATGAAATTTATAAACTTAAGAAAACACATTGTGTTGAACTAGCATTTTGATTGGATTTAAAACCAAAGGATAAAAACTCATTTGTGTCAAATAATTCTTATCTCATGTCATGTCTAAATTAGTTTCGGCACATCCTTGAACCAAATAAATTCTAAATCTAGAAGAACACTAATCCCACACCGACCACCTAATTTTTTTTCTATAAATGTCATAAATTAGACATATACTTAATTTTCTCCTCAAATCTTAACATCCTAAATCTCCAATTTAAAAAACTCATAAAACTAAATATTCCAGACCTAATCTAAATCATGTTTCAAAAGTTTTAATACAAATCAAATTCTCGAAATAAAAATAAGGTTAAAGTGTGACAAGTATACATAATAAGCACATAGCTAGATTGGATAAATAAAGTCAAGTCAAATCTCAAAACACTTCAAAACTAACATTTAATTAATACCTAAAAAACTAGCAAAATTCAAGCTTTTTTTTTTTACACTTCACTTCAGCTTTCAGCCTCCTAAAACCCCCTATTAAACAATTACACAAGCAACTACCATCTAAATATCAAAGAAGAGCAAAAAACCAAGTCAACTTTCTCCTACATATTATCATCATAATAATAACACCAATTTTCTTTTTAAACCAAATAAATCTAATTAATTAAATAACTCTTGAGATTCAATAGACTTCACAATTTTTGGATCAGAAATATGCATATCAGTATATACAAATTGACCCGATATGGTATGGTGCTTGTTTTAGAAAATAATTAAGTTAATTTGATTCCATTTTGCATATGAAATCAAATAATTCTTCAATACATCTTCGACCTAGCTAATGCAAAGTTAAAGTGGCAACAACAATTAAATTGAATAGAGTAGAGCTACGTTACCTGTCCCCGACCTGGAAACGTGGTGGAGCTATAGCGGGAGCCATCGCTTAATGAATCGATGGTGTGCCTGGGGAAAGATTTGGAGCCGTGCGTGGCGGCGTTGGACCAGGAGTCCTGCACAGTGGCGGAGCCAGAATTTTTTTCATCGGAATCCACTATAAAATTAATGATCATTATTTAAGGAAAAACAGACAACAATATAGAAGTGGAACTCATCAAATTAATTTGAAAAAATATAAGAATGCAAAATTTATGATAATTTAAATATATAATTGGCATGAAAAATCATATAATTTTTTTGTTTTATGCGCGTTGCAAGATTTAATATATTTAATCGTTCCAAATCCATGTTCACCTCCATGCACTTCGAATTATGACTTTTCATAATTGATTCAAATAATTTTAATAGAATGGCTCAAATAATTTTATAGAACAGTTCAAATTTAATAGAACGGGTCAAATAATTTTCCGCACCTCTTCTGTTCCTCAGCAAATCTAATTGTTTCATGATTTGTTGGCAAAATGATAATAATATTCAAAAAATGAAATTTACAAACTTAAGAAAATACATTGTGTTGAACTAGCATTTTGATTGGATTTAAAACCAAAGGATCAAAACTCATTTGTGTCAAATAATTCTTATCTCATGTCATGTCTAAATTAGTTTCGGCACATCCTTGAACCAAATAAATTCTAAATTTAGAAGAACACTAATCCCACACCGACCACCTAATTTTTTTTCTATAAATGTCATAAATTAGACATATACTTAATTTTCTCCTCAAATCTTAACATCCTAAATCTCCAATTTAAAAAACTCATAAAACTATATATTCCAGACCTAATCTAAATCATGTTTCAAAAGTTTTAATACAAATCAAACTCTCGAAATAAAAATAAGGTTAAAGTGTGACAAGTATACATGATAAGCTCATAGCTAGATTGGATAAATAAAGTCAAGTGAAATCTCAAAACACTTAAAAAATAACAATTAATTAATACCTAAAAAACTAGCAAAATTCAAGCTTTTTTTTTTACACTTCACTTCAGCTTTCAGCCTCCTAAAACCCCGTATTAAACAATTACACAAGCAACTACCATCTAAATATCAAAGAAGAGCAAAAAACCAAGTCAACTTTCTCCTACATATTATCATCATAATAATAACACCAATTTTCTTTTTAAACCAAATAAATCTAATTAATTAAATAACTCTTGAGATTCAATAGACTTCACAATTTTTGGATCTGAAATATGCATATCAGTATATACAAATTGACCCGATATGGTATGGTGCTTGTTTTAGAAAATAATTAAGTTAATTTGATTCCAATTCTTCAATTCATCTTCGACCTAGCTAATGCAAAGTTAAAGTGGCAACAACAATTAAATTGAATAGAGTAGAGCTACGTTACCTGTCCCCGACCTGGAAACGTGGTGGAGCTATAGCGGGAGCCATCGCTTAATGAATCGATGGTGTGCTTGGGGAAAGATTAGGAGCCGTGCGTGGCGGCGTTGGACCAGGAGTCCTGCACAGTGGCGGAGCCCGAATATTTTTTCATTGGAATCCATTATAAAATTAATGATCATGATTTAAGGAAAAACAGACAACAATATAGAAGTGGACCTCATCAAATTAATTTGAAAAAAACAAAAGAATGCAAAATTTAAGATAATTTAAATATATAATTGGCACGAAAAATCATATAATTTTTTTTGTTTTTTGCGCGTTGTAAGATTTAATATATTTAATTGTCCCAAATCCATATTCACCTCCATGCACTTCGAACTATGACTTTTCATAATCGATTCAAATAATTTTAATAGAAAGACTCAAATAGTTTTATAGAACAGTTCAAATTTAATAGAACGGGTCAAAAAAAATTTCGCACAACTTCTGTTCCTCCGCATATCTAATTGTTTCATGATTTGTTGGCAAAATGATAATAATATTTAAAAAATGAAATTTACAAACTTAAGAAAATACATTGTGTTGAAGTAGCAATTTGATTGGACTTAAAACCAAAGGATCAAAACTCATTTGTGTCAAATAATTCTTATCTCATGTCATGTCTAAATTGTTTTGTTAAATCCTTGAACCTAACAAATTCTAAATCTAGAAGAACACTAATCTCACACCAACCACCTAATCTCTTTTTCTATAAATGTCATAAATTGGCAAAAATTCAATTTTGGTACAATAGAATAGGGCAATTTTCAATTTTCATACCAAAAGTCCAGAAATAACACCAGTTCCTACTCAGCCATTTCAAAAAAGGCACTTCCGTTAATTTTCTTAACGTTTCTGCCACGTGTCCGTTAAGTCTTCGTGGGCGGGCTGAGCACGTTGGTCGGATTCTGCCCGTTGGAACATAAAATTCAATTTTGGTACCATAGAACTGGACAAATTTCATTTTTCATACCAAATTCCGTTATGTTTTTCTTTTTTTGAAATGGTTGTAGTGATATGTTTGAATTGGTTTGTCCTACAGTAGCCAAGTAGTCATGTTACTTTTTTTTCATTTCATTTTAACAATAAGCTAAAAAAAAAAGTTTAATTTGCACAATTTAAATTTGCAACTTAGATTCCCGGGACTCCCGAACCTGTCCCGAAATCCCGAAATTAAATCGGGTACCCGAAACCCACTTGACCTTGGTTGATCTACCGGGTATCGGGACTTAAATTTGAAATTCCGAAACCTAAAATCCCGTCCCGAAATACCAGAATTCCCGAAAACCAGTCCCGATCCCACCCCTACGACCGCCGGCTCTGGTGGCTTTTGGTCGGAATTGGTTGAGGGTTTATGTTTCCCTTGTCGTGGAGAACTCGTACATATAAAGATCTTTTCAATCCTTTGAGTAATCTATTCGAATTTTGAGTTCTAATTTTCGAATTGTAGGTCAAAATTTTCGAAATTTCAAATCATGATTTCTTCTTCGATTCTTAACCAAATTTTGTAATTCTTGTTCCATTAGTTTCCCCTGACCGTGGGCATCATTTTCCATAGGTTTATTGTAGCTGCCATAGACGGTTGAACTCCGCCCAAGTGGCTGTCATAGGTGGTTGAGCTCCGTCCATGACAAGAGGAAAAAAAATCTTCAACCAATTTCGACAAACGGCCACCGGAAGCCGGCGATCGTCCATAGTAGGAAGAAGGCAATAATTGCAAAAATAACCTGCTCAATTTTAGACAATTGCATTTCCCCCCTATTTTGAAACGGCTAAGTGAGAATTGGTATGATTTTAGGACTTTTGGTATGAAAATTGAAAATTCCCCAATTCTACGGTACCAAAATTGAACGGGCAGATTAGTACCAAAATTGAACGGGCAGATTAGTGCCCCACGTGCCCCTCACATGCACTTAACGGAGGAGACTAAACGGCCGTGACAAAACTTAACGTCTGTATGATTTTTGAACTTTTGGTATTAAAAATAAAATTTGCTTAGTTCTATGGTACCAAAATTGAATTTTAGCCGTCATAAATTAGACATATATTTAATTTTCTCCTCAAATATTTCCTGAATCTCCAATTTAAAAAACTCATAAAACTAAATATTTCAGACCTAATCTAAATCATGTTTCAAAGTTTTAATCCAAATCAAATTCTCGAAATAAAAATAAGGTTAAAGTATGTTTGGTATACATAATAAGCTCAAAGCTAGATTGGAAAAATAAAGTCAAGTGACGTCTCAAAACACTTCAAAAATAAAATTCAATCAATACCTCAAAAACTAGAAAAACTCAAGTTCTTTTTTTTTTACATTTCACTCCAGCTTTCAGCCTTAAAACCCCCTATTAAACAATTACACAAGCAACTACCATCCAAATATCAAAAAAGAGCAAAAAACCAAGTCAACTTTCTCCTACATATTATCATCATAATAATAACACCAATTTTCTTTTTCTACCAAAAAAACCTAATTAATTAAATAACTCTTGAGATTCAATAGACTTCACAATTTTTGGATCAGAAATATGTATATCAGTATATACAAATTGACCCGATATGGTATGGTGCTTGTTTTAGAAAATAATTAAGTTAAATTGATTCCATTTTACATATGAAATCAAATAATTCTTCAATTCATCTTTGACCTAGCTTGTTGGATGAATATGGAGATGAAGTGCACTGATTCTAATCAGTGAAGAGAGGTTTTGATGATTTCCAAAACTTGAATATCAGCTAAGTATGGAAAACTTAGTTATAAAATCCCTTAGAAGAATTTTGACCAAGTAGGAAGACAAATCACACTAGTCAAAATTCAAGGTCCAAAGACTACTGATCTGCTGAAAGAAAGAAATCAGACTGGTGAAGATCAGCTGACTCAAATCAGATTTGTTCAAGTTTGGGATCAGCTCAGTTCGTCATCAGACTTGCACTTTCATCAGCCAAGTGTTAAGGATCAAGAAGTCTGGCCAACGGTAATAAATGCCCCTGGAAGTAATAAATGCTGAAGTACAAGGTTATTAAAGACAAATGATTGAAGAAATACCTCGTATCAGCTTGGTGCATTTAATGCTGCCTGACAGAAAGGACAGTTTGCACTATCGTCACTGTGCAGAGAGTCGTTCGCGAAAATTAAGGACCCGAAATCAAGAGATTTGAATTTTGTCTCTCTTCAACTGACAAAATTCAAAGAGTGACTATAAATAGCTGAAGAGACGAAAGAAGAAAGAGAACACAACTTCTGAGAGATTGAATTAAAAGCAAAAATATTTTCTAAGTCTCAAAGCTCAAGAACCGCTCACTCGTCTGCTGAACGTCATTTGTTGACAGAAGCCGTTGAAGTTCAAGAAAATATTTTCTGAGTGAATCTGTAAAAAGAGAGAGTTGCGAGGAGTACTTATCCATCTTTGTGAGTGATAAGTCTCTGTAGAATAGGTCTTCTTTGTGATTTCCTATTGCGAACTTGTGGTCGTTTCATTTGTTGTTCGACGCAAGCAGAGTATATTGTAAATTGTGTGTTTATAGTATAAACAAAGATCTAAGTGACTTGGAAGAGTAGACTAAATGATTTAAATCCATATAACCACTATAAAAATTCATGTGTTTATTTTGCATAAGTTTTTTTGCATATTTTTAGACTTGCATAAAACACGTTACAAAATTGTTTGAAAAGTAATTTAAAGGAGTTTATAAAAACTGGGGATAAAATTTTCAAACTACTAAGTTTACTTGTGAAAAACACTTTGAAAATCTGCTGCAAGTACTCTAGTATTAAAACTGATTTTAACTAAATCAGCTAAGTAACCATCAGACTAGTGGTCAGCAAAGCTGTTCAAAGATTTGTTCGCGATCAGCCTTGTAAACTTACTGTTCTGTATCAGCTTAGTCTGTTTACAGTTGGGTAAAAAATTTTAAAGTTAAAATTTGATAAAAAGTTTCAGAGGTCTATTCACCCCCTCCCCCCCTCTAGACCTCATCTGACCACTTGGGACCAACAAGTGGTATCAAAGCAGGTGGTTCATAGAATCAGCTGCCTGATCAACGAGCTTGATCCGAGTGTTTTTCAAAGTTTTTTATTTTCAAAAGCGCATATTTTTGAAAATTAAAAATTTTTGAAAAATGGATTGTATCAACCATGTTCCCCACATAGCTGGTATGAGCTTCGAAGACTGGAAGATCAGAATGGAGATCTTCTTAGCTGCCTACAATGATAACATGCACACATATATCATCAAAAGTCCATTCAAATTCACCAAGGCCATCAAAGTTGATGAGGTCGATATAACGGTGGAAAAGGATTTAACTGAAATGACAGCTGAAGAAATAAAGCTGTTCAACCTGGACAAAGTTGCGCGATTCATCATGACCAAGGCCCTAGATAATGACAAATTTGACAAAGTCAAGCATTGCAAGACTGCCAAAGAAATGTGGGATAAGGTCAGAGATATGAGCGAAGGAAACGACGCCATCAAAGAGCATCATCTGAGTATTGCTCTGGAAAAGCTGGATAACTTCAAGATGAAGTCTGCAGAAACCATTGATCAGATGGATACAAGGTTTACAAGGACATTGAATGAAGTTCTAAAGCTTGAAAAAACCTTCACTGATAAGGAGATAACCGTCAGAGCGCTGAAAGCTCTACCTCCGAAGTTCAACATGAATGTGACAACCATGGAAGAGTCAAGAGACTTGGGAAAGATCTCACTCACCGAGCTGTTCTCAGTACTCAATGCATACGAGTATAAACTACCAAGAATGGGTGTTGAAGAAACCTCTACTTCAAGTCCCACAACTGCTCTTGTTGCTGTGGAAAATCCTAGAAGGCCAACCTATAAAAGCAAAGATGTGGACTCATCTGATGAAGCCACAATACTCAACAAAAAGGAGTACACTGCTGGAGACGTTGCATTGCTGATGAACAATTTCAAGAAGTTCTACATACGAAAAATGAAGAACAAATACAACAATGCTTCTACTTCTAACCCTAATTCTTCTTCTCATGATAAAGATTCTTATAAATCTAAAATGATGTGCTATAACTGCAGGAAATTGGGTCATTTCATCAGAGCCTGTCCATATTCTAAAGCTGAAAAGTACACTGAAGAAGAAAAGAGAATCAGAAAGGAAAGAAAGCATCAGAAGAGCAAGGTGCTGGTAGCAGAAGCGGAAAAGCTAGCTGCTATCTACTCATCAGACTCGGATTCAGACACTTCTGATGAAGAATATTCTGATGAAGAGAGTCCTGTTCTTCTCTGCCTGATGGCTAAGGAATCTGATGACTCTGAGGATGAAGAGGTAACTCCTCTTTATAATGAATTGTTTAATTCATTTGAAGAAATGATGCTTAACAATACCAATATTGCTGAAGCATACACAAAGCTTAAGGAAGAGATTATTTTGCTAAGAGAGCAAAACAGTTCACTGAAACTTAAAGCTGAAAAGCCAAGAGAATCAGTTGAATATAAACAGCTTGAGCAAGAAAATGATTCTCTGAAAGCTGAAGGTGAAGTCCTTAAAGGAAAAGTAATGGAACTTGATAAAACAATTGAGTCTCATGAAAGTCATCTGTTGCATCAACGCACATGTCTAGTAAACAGAAGACACCTTTAAATCAGGATAAGTTAGAACTGAACCATACTGAAAAGTTTATATCAGCTGACAACAGTAAGGTCATTTTGTATGTTCAGACTACTAAACCTGCTTCACCTGAGAAAGAATTAAAGGAGCAAAAAGCTCCTAAGGCTAAAAGAGCAAAGATCCATGTGTAGGAATACATACTGGTAAGTCTAAACAGAAGAGTCCTAGGAAGTCTTCTGATAAGGATAAAACCAATCAGACTAGCAGTAAAACTAAGTTGTTTGTTAATGAGCAAGCAACTAGTAAACCAAAGAAGCATAAAAACATGAAAAATCAAAATGCTTGGTATGGAAATGAGTCTTATTATGTGCAACCTGCCGCATATCCTCCTATGTATCATGCACCTCAATTTCCAACTTACTATGCACCATATCTTGCTCATCCAATTCATGCATATCCTCCTTATCATGCATCTTATTCTACTTATGAACATTATCGTTATCATGTTGACTATCATCAACATAGCAAATCTGATAAACATGATAAAGATGAAACTGTTCATGCTCCTGCCAAACAATAGAAGCCTAAGAAGCCTAAGACTTCATCATCTTGGGTTGTCAAAGGTGGAACTAATCCTTCAGGACCCTCTCAATAAGGGTACCTAAAACAATTCTATTTTGTTTTGTAGGTTAGGAGTAGGAGTAGGAGTAAAGTAGAGAAAATCTAGTACTTGGACAGTGGCTGTTCAAGACACATGTGTGGAAGCATACTTGAACTGACTGATGCTATTGCTGTGGATGGTCCAAATGTGACGTTTGGAGACAACAAGGAAGGCAAGATTGTAGCAAGTGGGAAGCTGATCAAAGACAAAATTGAGATATCTGACGTCTCTTATGTTAAAGGCCTCAAATACAATTTGCTGAGCATAAGTCAATTTTGTGACAAAGGATATTCGGTCATCTTCTCAACAGATAAGTGCTACGTTGAACAGATTGGTACAAAGAAGGTTATTTTATCTGGAAGACGACAAGGGAATGTCTACACAGTGGACTGGAATTCTGCTGACAAGAATTCAAGCATTTGTTTGGTGGCATCAACACCAAGTGAAGTCAGTTGGCTGTGGCACAAAAGAATGAATCATGTGAATTTCAAGACAATAAACAGACTTATCAAGAATGATCTGGTAGAAGGAATTCCAAAAACAGTCATGAGCAGAGACAAGAAGCATTAATCTTCTGGAAGAATATTGGAGCTGCTACATATGGACTTATTTGGACCATTGATCCAATCAGCAATGGTGGAAAGAAATACTGCCTAGCTGTTGTGGATGACTATTCAAGATACACTTGGGTGATCTTCATGAAGAAGAAAAGTGAAACCAAGGAACATTTTACAAATCTGATGGAACTGGTCCAAAACAAGAAGAGTATGAAAATATTGAAAATCAGATCAGATAGAGGGACTGAATTTACAAACTCTACTGTTGAAGAGTATTGTAACACCAGAGGAATCAGCCATGAGTACTATGTTGCCAGAACCCCTCAACAGAATGGAGTTGCTGAAAGGAGAAACAGAACTCTAAAAGAAGCTACCAGAACAATGATAGCTGAAGCTAAGCTGCCTCAAAGATTTTGGGCAGAAGCAACAAATACAGCATGCTTCACCCAAAACAGATGCATGATCAACAAACACCAAAACAAGACTCCATATGAAGTTTGGAACAGCAGGAAGCCAAATATTCATTACTTTAGAATTTTTGGTTGTAAATGCTTTGTTTTAAATAATGGGAAAAATCACCTTACTGCATTTGCAGAAAAGGCTGATGAAGCTGTTTTGGTAGGATACTATACTGTTAGTAAAGCTTATAGAGTCTTTAACAAAAGAATTTTACTTATAGAGGAATCCATTCATGTAGTATTTGATGAACCAGGTCAATCTTCTGATAAAAATCAAATTACTGATCAAAGTCTGTTTACTGATTTTCAGAAATTGAATATTGGAAAGAATGAAGAATATATTCCCATCATACTACCTAATCTCAACTTAGCTGCCAACTCAAGTGCTGTTCAAAATTAGAGTATTGATTGTCTAACAGAAGAGTTGCAAACAGCTGACAGACCAGAGACTGTTCAACAGACAACTACTGTTCAACAGACTACTACTGGAACTCCAACAGTAGTGTTGCAAGATCAGAACATATTATGATCTGCAACCTGATCTTAGATGGCTCAAGAATCATCAACTAGAACTGGTGATTGGTGATCCTTTGGATAGAGTGAAGACAAGGAGAGCTGTTGCAAGTGATGCAATGTTCGTCAACTTCCTATCTCAAATAGAGCCTAAACAGATTGAAGAAGCTCTAAATGATTCAAGCTGGATTTAAGCTATGCAAGAAGAGCTGAATCAATTTGAAATGAATGAAGTCTGGTACTTAGTTCCTAGACCAAGTCATCAAAGGGTAATTGACACTAAATGGGTATTCAGAAATAAAATGAATAAAGATGGTGTGGTCACCAGAAATAAAGCTAGATTAGTTGCCAAAGGGTACTGCCAAGAAGAAGGTATTGACTTTGATGAAACATTTGCACCAGTAGCAAGATTAGAGGCAATCAGACTCTTTCTTGCCTATGCTGCTCACAAGAATTTCACAATCTATCAAATGGATGTGAAATCAGTTTTTCTCAATGGAGAATTGAAAGAAGAAGTTTATGTTGAACAACCACTTGGATTTGAAGCCTATCAAGAAGAGGACAAGGTGTATCGACTGAAGAAAGCCCTATATGGACTGAAACAGGCTCCAAGAACATGGTATGATACCCTATCTGACTTTCTTTTAATCAAAGGAATTCGTAAAGGAAAGGTAGACAAGACTCTGTTCACTATTGAATGGGAAGAACATATTTTGCTTGTGCAAATATATGTGGGCGATATCATTTTCGGTTCAACTAATCAACAGATGTGTGATAAGTTCTCAAAGCTGATGCAGAACAAGTTTGAAATGAGCATGATGGGAGAACTTAATTATTTTCTTGGAATGCAAGTAAGACAGTTGCCTGATGGAATATTCATCAACCAAGCTAAATACACAAAGGATCTGTTCAAGAAATTTGGTATGGAAACTAGCTTTAATGCTAATGTTCCAATGTCTACTAGTCTTCGTTTGGACAAAGATGAAGATGGAAAATCAGTGGACATCACCAAATACAGAGGAATTATTGGGTAACTGTTATACTTAACAGCTAGTAGACCTGATATTATGTACTCTGTTGGGGTTTGTGCGAGATATCAATCAAATCCTAAGGAATCTCACCTCTTAGCTGCCAAAAGAATTCTCAAATATCTTAAGGGCACTGAAGACTTGGGATTATGGTACCCTAGAGAGTCTGGATTTGAGCTAATTGGATATTCAGATTCTGACCTTGCTGGCTGCAAGATTGACAGAAAAAGCACAACAGGTGCTTGTCAGTTCTTAGGTAGTCGTCTGATCTCATGGATGAGTAAGAAACAGACTTCAGTATCCATATCAACTGCTGAAACTGAATACATAGCTGCTGGAGCTTGCTGTGCACGTATATTATGGTTGAAGCATCAACTAGATGATTACAACATCAAAATCGGTGGAATACCCATCTACTGTGACAATACAAGTGCAATCAGTCTTACTCAAAACACTACAAGTCATTCAAGGACTAAACATATGGAGATGAAGCATCACTTCATCAGAGATCATGTGGAGAAAGGAAATGTCATGATAGAATATGTTTTTACTGAAAATCAGATTGCTGACATCTTCACAAAACCTCTAAGTGAAACAAGGTTTTCAACTCTAAGAGCTGAACTAGGTCTACTAAAATTGGATACATAAGCTGAGGGGGAACTCATCAGAAGACTGGAGTTCATCAGCTTACTCATCTTATCATTTTCAAGGTTAACTCTCAACAGACTAGTTAACTTATGGATTCTTAAAGTCAGGGGGAACATGTAAGACTAGCGGTACTTCTGATTAAAAGATGAAATTTGTTGATGAAAGTTAGTTGAAGTTATGTTTTCATTAGAAGATTCAAGTCTTGAAGATTGAAGATTATTTACCGAGCTGGATTGACAAACAGCCGAGGAAGGTTATCAGCTATTGGCTTTCACTGATAACAGATTTGTCATCAGAACGGTAGTTCATCAGATAAGTACTCTTAGATACTCGTCTGATCAACTGTGTAGAAGCTTACTATTTAAAAACGTTTTATTTAAAACACGCTTTTACAAGTAACACTAAGGCGGTTCAAATTCCCGCCTCTCACTTAATGCGCTTTAAATTTGAAAAGGCGTAACTGACGCCGCACGATCAGAACTGACAGAAACGTATCTAACGGTTAGCGGGTATCACGAAAACCAACATCCCCTAACTCTATAAATTCAGATCTGATCAGACTTGTGCTTCTTTACGCACCCTAATATACTTAGAGCATTTGTGAGAAAAATTTCTTTGCACTCTATCTTCTGCAAAATTCTTCACTTTCACTAACATCCTACAGATTCAAAGATGAGTTCTGGTCAAGAATCAAAGGCGGAAGGTATGTACCTAGTGTACGATGCGTACCATCAGTCTGGTACCGAATTAATGAAACAACTGCTGGAGAAGTTCAAGTCTGCTTCCCTGGTTAATTTCATGGAACTGCACGAAGGACTGGTCTGGAAGGACCAAGTTTTTGAATACTATAGGACGGCTGAGGTGGATTTTACCACAAGGGAATCAAGGCTAAAGTTGGTGGTAAATCTATTATTATCACTCCTACCATACTCCATGAACAGTTCGGTTTACCAAACAAAGGACGACATGACGTCACTACCCTTACTAAGGAAAGACATCAAGAATTCTGGGCAATATGTGCCAAGGAGGGTGAGATGTTGACTGACAACATCAAGAAAAAGCAACTGAAGGATGAGTATCAGCGCATGGCTGATATGGTTGCTAAGCTGATAGAGAACTGCACATTCTCTTTTGATGCAGTGACTATGAAGAGGTACAACATCATGGTGGCTATCTACTACGGTTTAGAATTTAACTGGTCAGTAGTCGTCTGGTATATTCTGGCTAGCTTTCTTGAGAAGAAAAGCAAAAATGCTACTCCTCAGACGAATCCTAGAATCACTCTGAGCTATCTGCTCTATCACATGGGATGTGAGATGACGAATGGGAAAGAGATTCATAACGCTAAGGCAATGTCCAAGTACTTGCCTGTTATGAAAAAAAAAGCTGATGAAGTTGAGGCTGATGAAGAAGAAGAGGAACCACATGAGGTTCCTGCCAAAAGGCAAAGGAAATTGGTTAAAACAGCTCAGCTAGCTGTTGAGACCAAGAAGAAGAAGGCTGATGAGCCTAAGGAAACGGCTCCCAAGAAGATGCAGAAAGTATCTACTCAAATAGCTGAGCCAGCTGTTCAAGCCAGAGTAGATCAGTCTGATGCCCAGAAAGCTGATGACATCATAAATCAGACTACTGCAGAAGTCAGGAATATGTCTCCTGCTTCATCTTCTAGAACTCCATCTGCTGAAAATCCTGATGAGAATGTTGCTCACGGGACTAGGAGTCAACTCAGAGATACATGTGCTTCTCAACCTGTTCAAGGAAAAAAGACTAAAAAGACTATCAGGAAAAGAATGACATTCATTGAGTCACCTACTAATCTATCAGACTTAGTGAGAAAAAGCCCTCAATCAGCAGAGAGGCGTGCTGGTGCTGAGGAAGAGTCTGCAAGAGAACAGCAAGTTGCTGATCAGACTGCCCATCAGACTGCTCCACAAGAACCAACAGCCGAGGTTGCTCAACCTCAAGATGATCCAGATGTACAGATCATCCAACCTATAGCAGCTGCACCCATTGCATCTGCTGGTCCTGTTCCTGAACCTGCCCGAGCTGACAAAGGAAAAACAAAAATTCTTATCAAAAGGAAGAAGATTTTTGCTGCTGATAAGAAAAAGAGAGAAGAAGCTGAGCAGAGGAAAAGAGATGAACAGGAAGAACAAAGGGCTATTGAACTCAGCAAAATTCAGGCTGAAAAAGATGAGCAGAGAAGGAAGATGTCTGAAGCAGAACGTAAGGCTGCTGGCGATGCTGAACTTGCCATGGTCCTTGAGCTGAGCAAGAAGGATGCTCATGGCCCTGAACATGCTGGAGGAGTAAAGATTGGTGAATCTTTACAGGCCAAGAAGAAGATGCCTGCTGGCATGGCCAAGCCCAAAGAAAAGTTTGAAGTCAGGAGATCTTTTGATATTATCAATGCTGACAAATCTATTTTCAACAGGTTTGAACAAAGACTGGCTTACTTTGATCAGAAACTGATGCTCAAGACTTTATTCACACATGAAAAACAGAGATATATGATGTGGAGAGACTACATAGTGAATAAATCTATGGAGGAGCTTCAGAACTGGAAGAATTCTGCTGATGAAGAAAAATGGGTTCTTCAGTGGTTGAAAACCACCTCCATCACTAAAGCTTTGGATGCTGATTTTGTCAGAGATGATATGCATCGGTATGCCAAGGACTTTGCTATAGCAGAACAAATATTATTTCCAACACTTTGCCAGGCAAGAGAAGGAAATCTGATGATCCAATTGAAATGGCTATTCAGATTGCTGTGATGACTGCTATGAAGAACTGGGCTGCTAAGTCAAGATATCAGAAAGGTTCTTCAAGTGAGTTACCATTATTGCCAAGCATTCATCGGATTACTTTTGGCAAAGAAGTGAAGGAATACAATGAAATGCCTAAAGTAAAGACACCAGCTACAAACAGTCTGCCAATCATAAAGAGGATTCGTCAGACTACTATCTTTACTGATGATGGCAAGATCATTTCAAAGATCTTTGAGGATGCAAATGATCAGCCTATTGCGGAAGAGCCCTTAGCAATTGAGTGGAATGCTAAAGAGAAGTCACCTGAACAAGAAGCTGATTTGACAGATGCACCTGTCCACCAGGAACCTCAAGATGAACCAGCTGCTGCTCCTTCTGCTTCATCAGCTGATATGCATTCATCACTGATGGAAGCTTCCCAGATTTTAATGGAGAATTCACTAAGGGAACTGGAAGAAATGAACAGTTTGCAGTTATAGAAATTATAGCAGGAATTAGCAGAGTCCAACAGACTGCAATTTGAGCATGTCCAGCTTCTTACTGCAAGAACAATAAAGAATGCTATTGATAATTTTCCTCTACCTGAGGATCATACTATGCAGATGAAGCAAACTGTTGTGGAAATGAACAGAAATATTGAAGATGTGAAGGCTGATGTCAACCATCTTCATACTGCTCTGAAACGAACTGAAAACAACATTGCTGACCTTACTGCAACCTTCATCAATGTCAGGGAACAAGAAAATGCAGTAAATGTAGCACTGTTGCAAGAAGTCAATAAAACTGAAGCTGTTAATCAAGAAGAACTTGCCACAATGCAAATAAACGTTGACTGTCTGAATGACCAGCAAAATATCATGAGCACTACTCTCAATCATCTAACTGCTAGCCATGATGTAGTGAATCAGAACATCAAGGCTTTATGTGCTGCAATAAAGATTCCTGCTGTTGCACTCAACCCTCCATCCAAACCTGCTATGTCACCAGTTCTGATGATGACAAAAATGGGGAAGATAAAAGGGAAGAGCCAACTATTCAAGCTGCTGACAAAACAGTACTTGAAGAAAAAGTTGAGGAAGCTGCTGCAGTTGAAGCCAAGAAGACAGATGAAGCTGCTGAAGAAACTGGAAAGGCTGAAGGAAATGAGAAGTCTGCTGAAGATTCTAAGGAAAAAGCCAAGACTGTTGAAGAAAAGGCTGATTCCAAGGATTCTGATGGAGAAAAATCATAACCTTTTGTCAAGTATAAGGATAAAGAGAGAATAAAGAGGAAGATGGAGGAAGCATACCAGGAAGCCCAAAAGGAAAAAAAAAATTAAAGAAAAGATGGATGCTGCTAAATCCAATCTTGTGTTGGATGACATTGCTGATGATGAGGAAGAATCTTCGTATGAATATTATGAAACAGTTGAAGAAGAAAGTGAAGAAGCTGATAACTAGAATAGATAAATACTTTGTAATCAGTTTTCTTTATTTATTTTCTTTCAATCATCTCATCTGAACATAATTGTAACTTGTAAACAATTTTAATTATCAATGAAAAGTTCAAGCTCTGTTCCAACATATCTGTTTTATCTCAGAAAATTTTGAGGATCAAAACTTTAGTATAGGTAAACAGGTACTTAGCTGAAGTTTTGTCATCATAAAAAAGGGGGAACTTGTTGGATAAAGATGAAGATGAAGTGCACTGATTCTAATAAGTGAAGGGAGGTTTTGATGATTTCCAAATCTTGAAGATCAGCTAAGTATGGAAAACTTAGTTGTAAAATCCCTTAGAAGAATTTTGACCAAGTAAGAAGACAAATCAGACTAGTCAAAATTCAAGGTCCAAAGACTACTGATCTGCTGAAGGAAATAAATCAGACTAGTGAAGATCAGCCGACTTAAATCAGATTTGTTCAAGTTTGGGATCAGCTCAGTTCGTCATCAGACTTGCACTTTCATCATCCAAGTGTTAAGGATCAAGAAGTCTGGCCAGTGGTAATAAATGCCCCTGGAAGTAATAAATGCTGAAGTACAAGGTTATTAAAGACAAATGATTGAAGAAAGACCTCGTATCAGCTTGGTGCATTTAAAGCTGCCTGACAGAAAGGACAGTTTGCAGTACTGTCACTGTGCAGTTAGCCGTTTGCGAAAATTAAGGACCAGAAATCAAGAAATTTGAATTTTGTCTCTCTTCAACTGACAAAATTCAAAGAGTGACTATAAATAGCTGAAGAGACGAAGGAAGAAAGAGAACACAACTTCGGAGAGATTGAATTCAAAGCAAAAATATTTTCTAAGTCTCAAAGCTCAAGAACAGCTCACTCGTCTGCTGAACGTCATTTGTTGATAGAAGCCGTTGAAGTTCAAGAAAACATTTTCTGAGTGAATCTGTAAAAAGAGAGAGAGTTGTGAGGACTACTTATCCGTCTTTGTGAGTGATAAGTCTCTGTAGAATAGGTCTTCTTTGTGATTTCCTATTGCGAACTTGTGGCCGTTTCATCTGTTGTTCGACGCAAGCAGAGTATATTGGAAACTGTGTGTTTATAGTATAACCCAAGATCTAAGTGACTTGGAAGAGTGGACTAAAGGATTTAAATCCATATAACCACTATAAAAATTCCTGTGTTTATTTTGCATAAGTTTTCTGCATATTTTCAGACTTGCATAAAACACGTTACAAAACTGTTTGAAAAGTAATTTAAAGGAGTTTATAAAAACTGGGGATAAAATTTTCAAACAACTAAGTTTACTTGTGAAAAACACTTTGAAAATCCGCTGCAAGTACTCTAGTATTAAAACTGACTTTAACTAAATCAGCTAAATAACCATCAGACTAGTGGTCAAAAAGTAGTTCAAAGATTTGTTCGCGATCAGCCTTGTAAACATACTGTTCTGCATCAGCTTAGTCTGTTTACAGTTGGTTAAAAAATTTTAAAGTTAAAATTTGATAAAAAGTTTCAGAGGTCTATTCACCCCCCCTCTAGACTTCATCTGACCACTTGGGACCAACATAGCTAATGTAAAGTTAAAGTGGCAACATCAATTAAATTGAATAGAGTAGAGCTACGCTACCTGTCCCGGACCTGGAAACGTGGTGGAGCTATAGCGGGAGCCATCGCTTAATGAATCGATGGTGTGCCTGGGGAAAGATTTGGAGCCGTGTGTGGCGGCGTTGGACCAGGAGTCCTGCACAATGGCGAAGCCATAATTTTTTTTCATCGGAATCCACTATAAAAATGATCATGATTTAAGGAAAAAACAGACAACAACATCAAATTAATTTGAAAAAATATAAGAATGATCATGATTTTTTTTTGTTTTATGCGCGTTGCAAGATTTAATATATTTAATCGTTCCAAATCCATGTTCACCTCCATGCACTTCGAATTATGACTTTTCATAATCGATTCAAAAAATTTTAGTAGAATGGCTCAAATAATTTTATAGAACAATTCAAATTTAATAGAACGAATCAAATAATTTTCCGCACCTCTTCTGTTCCTCCGCAAATGTAATTGTTTCATGATTTGCTGGCAAAATGATTATAATATTTAAAAAATAAAATTTACAAACTTAAGAAAATACATTGTGTTGAACTAGCATTTTGATTGGATTTAAAACCAAAGGATCAAAACTCATTTGTGTCAAATAATTCTTATCTCATGTCATGTCTAAATTGTTTTTGTAAATCCTTGAACCGAACAAATTCTAAATCTAGAAGAACACTAATCTTACACCAACCACCTAATCTCTTTTTCTATAAATGACATAAATTAGACATATATCTAATTTTCTCCTCAAATATTAACATCCTGAATCTCCGATTTAAAAAACTCATAAAACTAAATATCCCAGACCTAATCTAAATCATGTTTCAAAAGTTTTAATCCAAATCAAATTCTCGAAATAAAAATAAGGTCTAAGTGTGGCTGGTATACATAATAAGCTCAAACCTAGATTGGAAAAATAAAGTCAAGTCACATCTCAAAACACTTCAAAAATAAAATTCAATCAATACCTCAAAAACTAACAAAACTCAAGCTTTATTTTATTATTATTTTTTTTTTTACATTTCACTCCAGCTTTCAGCCTCCTAAAACCCCCTATTAAACAATTACACAAGCAACCACCATCCAAATATCAAAAAAGAGCAAAAAACCAAGTCAACTTTCTCCTACATATTATCATCATAATAATAACACCAATTTTCTTTTTATACCAAAAAAACCTAATTAATTAAATAACTCTTGAGATTCAATAGACTTAACATTTTTTGGATCAGAAATATGCATATCAGTATATACAAATTGACCCGATATGGTATGGTGCTTGCTTTAGAAAATAATTAAGTTAATTTGATTCCATTTTACATATGAAATCAAATAATTCTTCAATTAATCTTTGACCTAGCTAATGTAAAGTTAAAGTGGCAACAGTAATTAAATTGAATAGTAGAGGTATGTTACCTGTCCCCGACCTGGAAACGTGGTGGAGCTATAGCGGGAGCCATCGCTTAATGAATCGATGGTGTGCCTGGGGAAAGATTTGGAGCCGTGCGTGGCGGCGTTGGACCAGGAGTCCTGCACAGTGGTGGAGCCAGAATTTTTTTCTTCATCGGAATCCACGATAAAATTAATGATCATGATTTAAGAAAAAACAGACAACAATATAGAAGTGAAACTCATCAAATTAATTTGAAAAAATATAAGAATGCAAAATTTACGATAATTTCAATTTATAATTGGCACGAAAAATCATAAAATTTTTTTGTTTCATGTGCGTTGCAAGATTTAATATATTTAATCGTTCCAAATCCATGTTCACCTCCATGCACTTCGAATTATGACTTTTCATAATCGTTTCAAATAATTTTAATGAGAGAATTTCACTTTTGATACCACAATTATACCTACTTTAGAGATTTGATATCACAACTATTTATGTCGACACATTTGATACCATAACTCAAATCAACTTATCACATTTAATACTTCCGTCAAATTAATGACGGAATTGTCGACGTGGCCGTTAAATCTGAATTTGGGGGGAGACTCAATCCAGGTGGCATCGTTTTTTGAGGAGAAAATTGCAATTTTGGTATAGAGGTTTATGTGTCCAACACATATGGTACAAAGCTTTAACAAATTGTGACACATTTGGTACAACCGTTAAAAATTGCCGTTGCAGTTAATTCTAATTGAAAGTTGATGCCATTACTTATGTTGACTGATTATTTTACCTCATAACATTTCAAGTTAACAAAAAAGCCCTACATCTCCAAATTTAGTAACGATTTTAGTACACATTGTTGCCAAATTTCCAAATTGACTCGAATAAGACCACGTGCTGACCAATTTAGAAAATTTTATTTATTTTATTTGAATAACTAACTTAATTTATAAACAATATTAATAAATTAAATAATACATTAACATAAATATTACCAAAAGTAAGAAAACATATTCTTTATCAATGTAAAATTTATATAATAGAATTAATCTATTTAATATTATTAAGATAATAAGTTATATAATTAAAAACTATTTAATATTTATTAAAATATTAAATAATAAATAATTATAATTAAAAAAAACCCCACACCACCCACCCAACCCAACCTCCCCACCCCCTTCCCCCCTACCCCCCGATTCCCAAGCCGCCGGGGCGGCCTGGGTCTTCTGTCCCACGCCACCGCCGGCCTGGGACCGAATATCCCAGGCCGGCGGTGGCCTGGGACAGAAGATCCCAGGCCGGCAGTGGCCTGTGATCTGTTGCTGTCGGCCTGGGAATCGGGGGTAGGGGGGGGGAGGTTGGGTTAGGTGGGTGGGGTGGGGATTTTTTTTAAATTATAATTATTTAATATTTAATATTTTAATAAATATTTAATAGTTTTTAATTATATAATTTATTATTTTAATAAATATTAAATAGATTAATTCTATTATATAAATTTTATATTTAAAAAAATATGTTTTCTTAATTTTGGTGATATTTATGTTAATGTATTATTTAATTTATTAATATTGTTTATAAATTAAATTAGTTATTTAAATAAAATAAGTAAAAAATTTCTAAATTGGTCAGCACATGGTCTTATTCGAATCAATTTGAAAATTTGACAACAATATGGACTAAAATCGTCACTAAATTTGGAGATGTGGGGCTTTTTTGGTAACCTGAAATGTTATGGGATAAAATTATCAGTAAACATAAGTAATGGCATCAACTTTCAATTAGACTTAACTGCAACGACAATTTTTAACGGTTGTATCAAATGTGTCACAATTTGTTAAAGCTTTGTACCATATGTGTTGGACACATAAACCTCTGTACCAAAATTGGAATTTTCTCCTCCAAAAACGATGCCACCTGGATTGAGTCTCCCCCCAAATTCAGATTTAACGGCCACGTCGACAATTCCGTCATTAATTTGACGGAAGTATTAAATGTGAAAAGTAGATTTGAGTTATGGTATCAAATGTGTCGACATAAATAATTATGGTATCAAATCCCTAAAATAGGTATAATTGTGGTATCAAAAGTGAAATTCTCTCTATTTTAATAGAATGTCTCAAATAATTTTATAGAACAGTTCAAATTTAATAGAACGGGTCAAATAATTTTACGCACCTCTTCTGTTCCTCCGCAAATCTAGTTGTTTCATGATTTGTTGGCAAAATGATAATAATATTTAAAAAATGAAATTTACAAACTTAAGAAAATACATTGTGTTGAACTAGCATGTTGATTGGATTTAAAACCAAAGGATCAAAACTCCTTTGTGTCAAATAATTCTTATCTCATGTCATGTCTAAATTAGTTTCGGCACATCCTTGAACCAAATAAATTCTAAATCTAGAAGAACACTAATCCCACACCGACCACCTAATTTTTTTTCTATAAATGTCAAATTAGACATATACTTAATTTTCTCCTCAAATCTAAACATCCTAAATCTCCAAGAGTCAAAATTTTCAAGGTCCAAGGCTTCTGATCTGCTGAAGGAAAGTTATCAGACTGATGAAGATCAGCCGACTCAAATCAGATTTGTTCAAGTTTGGGATCAGCTTAGCTCGCCATCAAACTTGCACTTCCGTCAGCCAAGTGGAAAGGATCATAAAGTCTTCCCAACGGTAATAAATGCCCCTGGAAGTAATAAATGCTAAAGTACAAGGTTATTAAAGACAAATGATTGAAGAAATGCTTAGCATCAGCTGGGTGCATTTAATGCTGCCTGCAGAATAGTACTGTTTACAGTACGGACAGACTGCAAAAGAGCCGTTCGCGGAAATTAAGGACCAGTACTCGAGGAATTTGAATCTTGTCTCTCTTCAACGGACATTTTTCAAACCTCAAGTATAAATAGCTGGAAGAGACGAAGAGAAGAAAAGCAACACAATCTCTGAGAAATTTTCGAAGCAAAATTCTTTAAGTCTCAAGAACAGCTCACTCATCAGCTTAGTCATTTGTTGACGAAAAGCGAAGTTGAAGAACAAAGATAAATACATCTTCTGAGTGATTTTGTAAACAGAGTGTTGTGAGAAGTAGATATCCATCTAAGTGAGTGATATTACTTCAGAGAGTAGGATTTCTTCGTGATTTCTTACTGCGCACTTACGGCCTGTTCATTTGTTGATCGGCGTAAGCAGAGTGTACTGGTTACTTTGTGTTTCTAGTATAAACAAAGATCTTTGTGACTTGGACGAGTGGATTAAAGGATATTTACATCCATATAACCACTATAAAAATTACTTGTGTTTTTATTTGCATTTTTACTTGCATATTTTAAGATTGCATAAAACACTTTACTTAACTGTTTGAAAAGAGTTTAAAAAGGAGTTTATAAAATTGGGGAAACATTTTTCAAACTGCTGAGAATACTTGTGAAAAACACTTTGAAAAATCCGCTGCAAGTACTCTAAGTATTAAAACTGATTTTAACAAAATCAGCTAAGTAATTATCAGACGAGTGGCCATCAAACCTGTTCAAAGATTTGTTCGCGAACAGACTTATAACTTACTACTCTGATTAGCTTAGTCTGCTCACTGTTAAAGAAAAAGTTTTAAAGTTAAAATTGGAAGAACATTTTTTAAAGAGGTTTATTCACCCCCCCCCCCTCTAGACCTCATCTGACCACTTGGGACCAACAAGTGGTATCAGAGCAGGTGGTTCATTTGAATCAGCTGCCTGATCAACAAGCTTGATCCAAGTGTTTTTCAAAGGTTTTAAAACTTTTCAAAAGGCATTTTTTTTTAAAAACATAAACTTTTTGAAAAATGGACTGTATCAGCCATGTTCTCCACATTGATGGTATGTCGTTTGAAGACTGAAAAATCAGGATGGAGATTTTCCTAGCTGCTTATAATGATAACATGTACACATGTATCATCAAAGGTCCATTCAAATTCACCAAGACTATAATAGTTGACGAAGCTGAACTAGTGGTGGAAAAAGATTTAACAGAGATGACATCCGAAGAAATCAAGCTGTTCAATCTGGATAAAATTGGCCGTTTCATCATGACCAAAGCCCTGGACAATGATCGGTTTGACAAAGTCAAACATTGCAAAACTGCAAAGGAGATGTGGGACAAGGTTCGTGACATGAGCGAAGGAAACGATGCCATCAAAGAGCATCAGCTGAGTGTTGCTCTGGAAAAGCTGGACAACTTCAAGATGAAGTCTGCGGAAACCATTGACCAGATGGATACAAGGTTTACAAGGACGTTGATTGAAGTGTTAAAGCTTGGAAAAACCTTTACGGACAAGGAGATAACCGTCAGAGTTCTGAAAGATCTACCTCCAAAGTTCAACATGATGGTGACAGCCATGGAAGAGTCAAGAGATCTGGGCAAGATTTCTCTCACCGAGCTGTTCTCAGTACTCAAGGCAAACGAGTATAAACTGCCAAGAATGGGTGTTGAAGAAACCTCAACTTCAAGTCCCACAGCTGCACTTGTTGCTGCTGAAAACCCCAGAAGGCCAGCTCACAAAAGCAAAGATGTGGACTCATCTGACGAAGCCACACTACTCAACAAAAAGGAGTACACTGCTGGAGACGTTGCATTGCTGATGAACAACTTCAAAAAGTTCTACAGACGAAAAATGAAGAACAAATATAACAATGCTTCTACTTCTAACCCTACTTCTTCTTCTCAGGATAAGGATTCTTATAAATCTAAGATGATGTGCTATAATTGCAGGAAACTGGGTCATTTCATTAGAGACTGCCCATATCCTAAAGCTGAGAAGTATACTGAAGAAGAAAAGAGAATCAGAAAAGAAAGAAAGCATCAGAAAGCTAAGGCAATGGTAGTAGAAGCAGAAAAGCCAGCTGCCGTCTACTCATCTGATTCAGATTCTGACACTTCTGATGAAGAGTCTTCTGATAAAGAGAGCCTTGCCCTTCTCTGCCTGATGGCTAAGGAATCTGATGACTCTGAGGATAGTGAGGTAACTCCTCTTGAAAATGAACTATTTAGTTCATTTGAACAAATGATGCTTAACAATACTACTATTGCTGAAGCATATAAAAAGCTTAAGGAAGAGATGATATTGCTAAAAGAGCAAAACAGTTCACTGAAACTCTCACCTGAAACGCCAAGAGAATCAGCTAAATATAAACAGCTTGAGCAAGAACATGAATCTCTGAAAGCTGAATGTGAAGTATATAAAGGTAAAATCATTGAGCTTGAGAAAGTCATTGAGTCTCATGAGAAGTCATCTGTTGCATCCACTCACATGTCTAGTAAACAGAAAACACCTTTAGAACAGGATAAGCAAGAATTGAACCATAATGAGAAATTTATATCTGCTGACAATAGTAAGGTCATTCTGTATGTTCAAACTGCTAGACCTGCTTCACCTGAGAAAGTATTAAAGGAGACGAAAACTCCTAAGGCTAAGAAGGGCAAAGAGCCTAGTGTAGGAAAACAGACTAGTAAGCCTAAACAGAAGAGTCCTAGGAAGTCCTCTGATAAGGCTAAAACTAATCAGACTAGTGATAAAACTAAGTCGTCTGTTAATGATCAAGCAAGTAGTAAACCAAAGAAGCACAAGAATAAGAAAAATCAAAATGCTTGGTATGGAAATGAGTCTTATTATGTGCAACCTGCTGCATATCATCCTATGTATCATGCACCTCAATTTCCAACTTACTATGCACCATATCCTGCTCATCCAATGCATGCATATCCTCCTTATCATGCATCTTACTCTGCATTTGAACATTATCCCTATCATGCTGATCATCAACAATATGACAAATCTGATGAACGTGGTAAAGCAAAGCTGTTCATACTCCTGTTGAAACTCAGAAACCTAAGAAGCCTAAGACTTCATCATCTTGGGTTGTCAAAGGTGGAACTAATCCTTCAGGACCCTCTCAATAAGGGTACCTAAAACAATTTTACTTTGTTTTGTAGGTTAGGATTAGGAGTAGGAGTAAAGTAGAGAAGATTTGGTACTTGGACAATGGCTGTTCAAGGCACATGTGTGGAAGCATACATGAACTGACTGATGCTGTTGCTGTGGATGGTCCAAAAGTTACTTTTGGAGACAGTAAAGAAGGCAAGATTGTAGCAAAAGGAAGCTTAATCATGGGAAACATAGAGATATCTAACGTCTCATATGTTAAAGGCCTCAAATATAATCTGCTGAGCATAAGTCAATTTTGTGACAAAGGATATTCAGTCATCTTCTCAACAGATAAGTGCTATGTTGAACAGATTGGTACAAAGAAGGTAATTTTATCTGGAAGACGACAAGGGAATGTCTACACAGTGGACTGGAATTCTGCTGACAAGAATTCAAGTATTTGTTTGGTAGCATCAACACCAAGTGAAGTTAGTTGGCTGTGGCACAAAAGAATGAATCATGTGAATTTCAAGACCATCAACAGACTTATCAAAAATAATCTGGTAGAAGGAATTCCAAAGACAGTCATGAGCAAAGATAAGCTTTGTGACGCTTGTCAGAAGGGTAAACAAATCAAGTCATCATTCAAAAGCAAGAAGCATCAATCTTCTGGAAGAATATTGGAGCTGCTACACATGGACTTATTTGGACCCATTGATCCAGTCAGCAATGGTGGAAAGAAATACTGCCTAGCTGTTGTGGATGACTATTCAAGATATACTTGGGTGATATTCATGAAAAAGAAAAGTGAAACCAAGGAACATCTTACTAATCTGATGTAGCTGATCCAGAATGAGAAAAGCATAAAGATATTGAAGATCAGATCAGATAGAGGGACAGAGTTTACAAACTCCACTGTTGAAGAATATTGTAATATCAAAGGAATACATCATGAGTATTCAGCTGCTAGAACCCCTCAACAGAATGGTGTTGCTGAAAGGACAAACAGAACACTAAAAGAAGCTGTCAGGACCATGATAACTGAAGCTAAGCTACCTCAAAGATTTTGGGCAGAAGCAACAAACACATCATGTTTTACCCAAAATAGATGCATGATCAACAAGCACCAAAACAAGACTCCATATGAAGTTTGGAACAACAGGAAGCCAAACATTCATTACTTTAAGATTTTTGGTTGTAAATGCTATGTTTTAAATAATGGTAAAAATCACCTTACTGCATTTGCAGAAAAGGCTGATGAAGCTGTCTTTGTAGGATATTCTACTGTTAGTAAAGCTTATAGAGTTTTTAACAAAAGAACATTACTAATAGAGGAATCCATTCATGTAGTATTTGATGAACCAAGTCAATCTTCTGAAAAGAATCAAAGTATTAATCAAGATCTGTATACTGATTTACAGAAGTTGAATGTTGGAAAGAAGGAAGAATATGTTCCCATCATACTACCTGATCTCAACCCAGCTGATAACTCAAGTGCTGTTCAAAATCACGGTGCTGATTGTCTAACAGACGAGTTGCAAACAGCTGATAGACCAGAGACTGTTCAACAGACAACAAATGTTCAACAGACTACTACTGAAACTCCAACAGTAGTGTTGCAAGATCAAGACAAAGGACAACATTATGATTTGCAACCTGATCTTAGATGGCTCAAGAATCATCCACCAGAACTGGTGATTGGTGATCCTTTGGATAAAGTGAAGACTAGGAGAGCTGCTGCAAGTGATGCAATGTTCGTCAGCTTCCTATCTCAAATTGAGCCCAAACAAATTGAATAAGCTCTCAGTGATTCCAACTAGATTGAAGCTATGCAAGAAGAGCTAAAACAATTTGAAAGGAATGAAGTCTGGTACTTAGTTCCTAGACCAAGTCATCAAAGAGTCATTGGCACTAAATGGGTATTCATAAATAAGATGAATGAAGATGGTGAAGTCACCAGAAACAAAGCAAGATTAGTGGCCAAGGGTTACTGCCAAGAAGAAGGCATTGACTTTGATGAAACGTTTGCACCAGTAGCAAGATTAGAGGCAATCAGACTCTTTCTTGACTATGCTGCTCACAAGAATTTCACCGTCTGTCAGATGGATGTGAAATCAGCTTTTCTCAATGGAGAATTGCAAGAAGAGGTTTACGTTGAACAACCACCTGGCTTTGAAGTCTATCAAGAAGAAGACAAGGTGTATCGTCTAAAGAAAGCCCTCTATGGACTGAAACAGGCTCCAAGAGCATGGTATGATACCTTATCTGATTTTCTTTTAATTAAAGGATTTCGCAAAGGTAAAGTTGACAACACCTTGTTCACTATTGAATGGGAAGAACATATTTTGCTTGTGCAAATTTATGTGGACGATATTATTTTTGGTTCAACTAACCAACAGATGTGTGACAAGTTCTCAAAGCTGATGCAGAACAAGTTTGAAATGAGCATGATGGGAGAACTTAATTATTTTCTTGGTTTGCAAGTAAGACAGTTGCCTGATGGAATTTTCATCAGCCAAGCTAAATACACAAAGGATCTGTTCAAGAAATTTGGTATGGAGACTAGCTCTACTGCTACTATTCCAATGTCTACAAGTCTTCGCTTGGATAAAGATGAAGATGGCAAATCTGTGGACATAACCAAATACAGAGGCATTATTGGGTCATTGTTGTATCTAACAGCAAGCAGACCTGATATCATGTACTCAGTTGGGGTCTGTGCAAGATTCCAATCAAATCCCAAGGAATCTCATCTCTTAGCTGCCAAGAGAATACTGAAATATATCAAGGGCACTCAAGATTTGGGATTGTGGTATCCTAGAGAGTCTGGATTTGAGCTTATTGGATATTCAGATTCTGACCTTGCTGGCTGCAAGATTGATAGAAAAAGCACAACAGGTGCCTGTCAATTCTTAGGTAGTCGTCTGATCTCATGGATGAGTAAGAAACAGACTTCAGTATCCATATCTACAGCTGAAGCTGAATACATAGTTGCTGGAGCTTGCTGTGCACAAATCTTATGGTTGAAGCATCAACTGGAAGACTACAATATCAAGATCAGTGGAATACCAATCTACTGTGACAATACAAGTGCAATCAGCCTTACTCAGAATACTACAAGTCATTCAAGAACTAAGCACATTGAGATCAAGCATCACTTTATTAGAGATCATGTGGAGAAAGGAAATGTAATAATAGAATATGTGTTTACTGAAAATCAAATTGCTGACATCTTCACAAAACCTTTAAGTGAGACAAGGTTTTCAACTCTAAGAGCTGAACTAGGTTTATTAAAATTAGATGCATAAGCTGAGGGGGAACTTATCAGAAGACTAATGTTCAACAGCTTACTCATCTTATTTATCTTCAAGGATTAACTCTCAACAGACTAGTTAACTTATGAATTCTTAAAGTCAGGGGGAACGTGTAAGACTAGCGGTACTTCTGATTAAAAGATAAAATCTGTTAATGTCAGTTAGTTGAAGTTATGTTTTCAACAGAAGATTAAAGTTTTGAAGAATGAAGAATTATTATCTAGCTGGATTGACAAACAGCTGAGGAAGGTTATCAGCTATTGGCTTTCACTGAAAACAACTGTGTCATCAGGACATTAGTCCATCGGATAAGTATTTACTTTACTCATCTGATTGCTTATGTAAAAGCTGACTGTTTAAAACGTTTTATTTTAAAATACGCTTTTACAAGTGACAGAAGGGCTGTACAAATTCCCGCTCCTCATTTAATGCGATTTGAATTTGAAAGGTCGTAACTGACGCCGCACGATCAGCACTAACAAGAAACGGATCTAACGGTTGGCTGGTATCACGGAATCCAAGATACCCTAACTCTATAAATCCCAATCTGATCAGCCGTGTAGTTCTTTACGAACCCTAAACATTCAAAGCATACTTGAGAGAAAATCTACCTGCAATTTTCTGCAAAATTCTTCCTATTTCTCTAACTCTCAACATATTAAGATGGCCGCTGAAGTTATGTTCTTAGTTTATGAATCCTACTACCAATCTGGTACGGATTTGATGAAGGAACTGTTGGAAAAGTTCAAATCTGCTCAGTTGGTGAATTTCATGGAGTACAACGAAGGCGTAATCTGGACTGACCAGGTTATGGAGTATTACAAGACGGCATCTGCTGATTACAACTCTATGGAAATCAAGGCTACAATTGGAGACAAATCTGTGGTCATTACACCCGCTGTTCTTCACGAGACGTTTGGTCTTCCAAACAGAGGAAGACACGATGTTACTGTGCTGACTGAAGAAAAGCACCAACAATTCTGGGCGATCTGCGCCAAGGAAGGAGAAATGTTGACTGGCAACATAAGGAAGAATCAGCTGAAGGATGAATATCAGCGGATGGCTGATATGGTTTCAAAGCTGATAGAAAACTGTACCTTTTCTCTGGATGCTGTTACCATGAAAAGGTTTAGCATCATGGCTGCTATCTATTATGGACTGGAAGTCAACTGATCCATCATAGTTTGGTACATCTTCGCTGATTTCCTTGAAGTGAAGAAAGGAAAAGGCCCCTACACCAACCATAGAATCACACTCAGTTATCTGCTGTCAAAACTGGGCTGTGTTATGCTGAATGGAAAGGAGATCCACAAGTCTAAGGCAATGTCCAAATACTTGCCTGTTATGAAAAGGAAGGCTGGTGAGCCTGAAGAGGATGAAGATGAGGAACCAAAGGAGGTTCCTGCCAAAAGGCAAAGGAGACTAGTCAAAACAGCTGACTTAGCTGTTGAGACTAAGAAGAAGAAGGTTGCTGATCAACCTAAGGAGAAGGCTTCCAAGAGAGTGAAGATCGTGGCTGACGTTGCTGTTGACCAAATTATAAGTCAGACCACTGCTGATGTAAGGGGAATGTCTCCTGCATCACCTTCAAGGACTCCGTCTACTGAAGTGCCTGCTGAGAACGTCTCTCATAGGACTAGGAGCCAACAAAGGGATACTGCTGCTTCAAGACCCATTCAGGGCTTGTCAAAGAAGTCAGCAAGGAAGCAGATGACGTTTATAGAAAAGGACACTGAGTTGGTAAACTTAGTGAGATCAAGTCCTGAGTCTGCTGAAAGACCCATTGAAGCTGTTCGGGCTTCTGTTGCTGACAAAGCTGATGCGCAACAGTTGACTCAAACTGCACCAACAGTTGAGGCTGCTCAACCTCAAGATGATCCAGATGTCATGATCATCAATCCTATAGCTGCTGCTCCCATTTCTTCTGCTGGTCCAGCCCCTGCCCAAGCTGATAAAGGAAAGAAGAAAATTGTGCTTAAGAGAAAGAAAATCTCTAAAGCTGACAAGAAAGCAAGGGAACAAGCTGAACAAAGAAAACTATATGAGATGGAGGAAAAGAAGGCCCTTGAGCTAAGCAAGGCTCAAGCTGCTAAGGATGAAGCCAGAAGACAGATGTCTGAAGCAGAGAGAAAAGCTGCTGAGGAAGCTGAACTGGAAATTGATTTAGAATTGAGCAAGACTGATGCCTATGGACCTATCCATGGAGGTGACATCAAAATTGGTGAAGGCAAGGATGAAGAGGAAAAGAAAAAGCCTAAGATGCCTGCTGCTGAAACCAAGCCTAAAGAAAAGTTTGAAGTCAGAAGAGCCTTCAACATAGTGTATGCTGATAAAGAACTCTTCAAGAAATTCGAAAAGTCCTTAGCTTACTATGATCAGAAGCTGATGTTAAAGACATTGTTCAATCAAGAAAAGCCAAGATACATCAATTGGAGAGATAACAGGCTGAACAAATCTATAACTGAACTTCAAAACTCAAAGGAGTTAGCTGATGAAGAACAATGGGTTCTTAATTGGCTAAGAACAGACTCCATTCAAAAGGCCCTGGATCCCAGTTATGTCAGAGATGTCATGCATCAATATGCAAAGGAGTTTGCACTGGAGGAGGCCAAGAAAATAGACAACTCCATGCCAGCCAAGAGAAGAAAAACTGACAATGCTGAAGAAAGAGCAGTTAACATTGCTGTTATGACCGCCTTGAAGAGATGGGCAGAAAGGTCAAGATATCAGCAGCGTCACTCAAGTGAGTTGCCCCAACTGCCAAGTATCCAGCACATTATCTTTGGCATGGAAGTAAAAGAGTTCAGTGAAGTGCCAAAGGGAAATAACGCCTTTGTCAACCCTTGGATCATTGTGAGGCAGATTAGACAAACAACATGCTTCAATGATGATGGCACCATCACTAACCTGTTCTATGATGACGTCACTGATGAACATAAAACAGCTGACAAGGCTGCTGACAAGACATTAGCTATTGAGTGGAATGCTAAGGCTTTTGAAGATCATCAGGAGACTAACATGGAAGATATTCCTGTCCACCAGGAAACTGAAGAAAAGGAAGCTGCTGTTTTTGCTTCATCAGGTGATGAACACTCATCACTGATGGAAGATTTCCAGATGCTGATGGAGAATTCAGTAAAGGAACTGGAAGAGAAGCATAATGAGCAGCTGATGAAGGTAAAAGAGGAGCTGAAGAATGAACTTAAAGCAGAGTTGGCAGAGTCCAATAAACTTCAGCTGGAATCTATGCAACAGTCAACAGAGAAGATCATCAAGAAAGAAGTTGATAGTTTTCCTATTCCTCAAGACAACTCCTTGCAGTTAGTGAACAGCTTAAATGACATGAACAGAAATGTGGAAGATGTGAAGGCTGATGTAAATCACCTTCATACTGCCCTACAAAGAGCTGAACACAAGATAACTGATTTAACTGCAACCTTCATCAAAGTCAGTGAAGAAGAGAAGGAAGTCAACTTAGGGATGCTGCAAGAAGTATCAAATGCTGCAACGGAAATCCAAAATGAAATTGCAACTATAAACCTTAACATTGACTACTTCAATGATCAAACTGACAACATCAGCACAACTCTTCATCACCTTACAACAAGTCACGATGTAGTGAATCAGAATTTGAAGACTATGGGTGCTGCTATGAAGGTTCCAACAGTTACACTCAACCCTGCTGCTAAACCTGAAGAAGTCATCAAGTCTGATGATGACAAAAAGGGGGAAGATAAAGGGGAAGAATCAACCAAGGAAACTTCTGCTGCTGAAGTCAAGAAAACTGATGAAGCTACTGAACAGACCAAGACTGCTGAAGAAGAACTTGGAAAAGTACAAGGCAAAGACAAGTCTGAAGAAGAGACTAAGGAAAAAGCCAAAACTGATGAAGTAATGGCTGAATCCAAAGACTCTGCTGCTGATCAATCAGAGCCGTTGACTAAGTACAAGAATACTGAATCAGCAAGGAAGGCGATGGAACTTCTAAGAGAGCAGCAACTTAAAGAGAAAATGGAAGCTGCTAAAGAAATTATCCTTCAAGGTGAAGAAGCTGATGAAAATGAAGAAGAAGATGATGAGGAGTCATCTTATGAATACGAAGAAGTGCTTGAAGAATATGATGAAGAAGCTGATAGTTAGAAATTATAAAATCTTTGTAATCAGTTTAATTTATCTATTCTTCAGACATCTCATCTGATGAACTTGTACTTGTAATTTCTTTTCAATATCAATAAAAAGACAAGTTCAATCCAATATACTTTTTCTATCTCAGAAAATTTTGAGAATTACAATCTTTAGCTTAAGTTTTTAACAGGTACTTGGCTGAAGTTTTGTCATCATCAAAAAGGGGGAAATTGTTGGATAAGGATGAAGATGAAGGCACTGAAGACAAATTAATAAGGGAGGTTTTGATGCATTCCAAACTTCAAAATCTGCTAAGTATGGAGTAACTTAGCTGATGATCCCTTTGGAAGGAATTTTGACTAAGTATAAGAAGACATCAGAAGAGTCAAAATTTTCAAGGTCCAAGACTTCTGATCTGCTGAAGGAAAGTTATCAGACTGATGAAGATCAGCCGACTCAAATCAGATTTGTTCAACTTTGGGATCAGCTTAGCTCGCCATCAGACTTGCACTTCCGTCAACCAAGTGGAAAGGATTATAAAGTCTTCCCAACGGTAATAAATGCCCCTGGAAGTAATAAATGCTGAAGTACAAGGTTATTAAAGACAAATGATTGAAGAAATGCTTAGCATCAGCTCGGTGCATTTAATGCTGCCTGCAGAATAGTACTGTTTACAGTACGGACAGACTGCAAAAGAGCCGTTCGCGGAAATTAAGGACCAGTACTCGAGGAATTTGAATCTTGTCTCTCTTCAATGGACATTTTTCAAACCTCAAGTATAAATAGCTGGAAGAGACGAAGAGAAGAAAAGCAACACAATCTCTGAGAAATTTTCGAAGCAAAATTCTTTAAGTCTCAAGAACAGCTCACTCATCAGCTTAGTCATTTGTTGACGAAAAGCGAAGTTGAAGAACAAAGATAAATACATCTTCTTAGTGATTTTGTAAATAGAGTGTTGTGAGAAGTAGATATCCATCTAAGTGAGTGATATTACTTCAGAGAGTAGGATTTCTTTGTGATTTCTTACTGCGCACTTACGGCCTGTTCATTTGTTGATCGGCGTAAGCAGAGTGTACTGGTTACTTTGTGTTTCTAGTATAACCCAAGATCTTTGTGACTTGGACGAGTGGATTAAAAGATATTTACATCCATATAACCACTATAAAAATTACTTGTGTTTTTATTTGCATTTTTACTTGCATATTTTAAGATTGCATAAAACACTTTACTTAACTGTTTGAAAAGAGTTTAAAAAGGAGTTTATAAAACTGGGGAAACATTTTTCAAACTGCTGAGAATACTTGTGAAAAACACTTTGAAAAATCCGCTGCAAGTACTCTAAGTATTAAAACTGATTTTAACAAAATCAGCTAAGTAATTATCAGACGAGTGGCCATCAAACCTGTTCAAAGATTTGTTCGCGAACAGACTTATAACTTACTACTCTGATTAGCTTAGTCTACTCACTGTTAAAAAAAAAGTTTTAAAGTTAAAATTGGAAGAAATTTTTTTAAAGAGGTTTATTCACCCCCACCCCCCCTCTAAACCTCATCTGACCACTTGGGACCAACACTATTCCTCCGCATATCTAATTGTTTCATGATTTGTTGGCAAAATGATAATAATATTTAAAAAATGAAATTTACAAACTTAAGAAAATACATTGTGTTGAACTACCAATTTGACTGGACTTAAAACCAAAGGATCAAAACACATTTGTGTCAAATAATTCCTATCTCATGTCATGTCTAAATTGTTTTGGTAAATCCTTGAACCTAACAAATTCTAAATCTAGAAGAACACTAATCTCACACCAACCACCTAATCTCTTTTTCTATAAATATCATAAATTAGACATATACTTAATTATCTCCTCAAATATTAACATCCTGAATCTCCAATTTAAATAACTCATAAAACTAAATATCCCAGACCTAATCTAAATCATGTTTCAAAAGTTTTAATTCAAATCAAATTCTCGAAATAAAAATAAGGTTAAAGTGTGGCTGGTATACATAATAAGCTCAAAGCTAGATTGAAAAAATAAAGTCAAGTCACATCTCAAAACACTTCAAAAATAACATTCAATTAATACCTCAAAAACTAGCAAAACTCAAGCTTTTTTTTTTTTTTTTACATTTCACTCCAACTTTCATCCTCCTAAAACCCCCTATTAAACAATTACACAAGCAACTACCATCCAAATATCAAAAAAGAACAAAACACCGAGTCAACTTTCTCCTACATATTATTATCATAATAATAACACCAATTTTATTTTTATACCAAAAAAACCTAATTAATTAAATAACTCTTGAGATTCAATAGACTTCACAATTTTTGGATCAGATATATGCATATCAGTATATACAAATTGACCCGATATGGTATGGTGCTTGTTTTAGAAAATAATTAAGTTAATTTGATTCCATTTTACATATGAAATCAAATAATTCTTCAATTCATCTTTGACCTAGCTAATATAAAGTTAAAGTGGCAACAGTAATTAAATTGAATAGAGTAGAGGTACGTTACCTGTCCCCGACCTGGAAACGTGGAGGAGCTATAGCGGGAGACATCACTTAATGAATTGATTGTGTGCTTTGGGAAAGATTTGGAGCCGTGCGTGGCGGCGTTGGACCAGGAGTCCTGCACAATGGCGGAGCCAGAATTTTTTTTCATCGGAATCTACTATTAAATTAATGATCATGATTTAAAGAAAAACAGACAACAATATAGAAGTGGAACTCATCAAATTAATTTGAAAAAACATAAGAATGCAAAATTTACGATAATTTAAAGATATAGCTGGCATGAAAAATCATATAATTTTTTTGTTTTTTGCGTGTTGTAGGATTTAATATGCTTAATCGTCCCAAATCCTTGTTCACCTCCATGCACTTCGAATTATGACTTTTCAAAATCGATTCAAATAATTTTAATAGAACGACTCAAATAGTTTTATAGAACAGTTCAAATTTAATAGAAAGGGTCAAATAATTTTCCGCACCTCTTCTGTTCCTCCGCATATCTAATTGTTTCATGATTTGTTGGCAAAATGATAACAATATTTAAAAAATGAAATTTACAAACTTAAGAAAATACATTGTGTTGAACTAGCAATTTGATTGGACTTAAAACCAAAGGATCAAAACTCATTTGTGTCAAATAATTCTTATCTCATGTCATGTCTAAATTGTTTGGGTAAATCATTGAACCTAACAAATTCTAAATCTAGAAGAACACTAATCTCACACCAACCACCAAATATCTTTTTCTATAAATGTCATAAATTAGACATATACTTAATTTTCTCCTCAAATATTAACATCCTAAATCTCCAATTTAAAAAACTCATAAAACTAAATATCCCAGACCTAATCTAAATCGTGTTTCAAAAGTTTTAATCCAAATCAAATTATCGAAATAAAAATAAGGTTAAAGTGTGGTTGGTATACATAATAAGCTCAAAGCTAGATTGGAAAAATAAAGTCAAGTGACATCTCAAAACACTTCATAAATAACATTCAATCAATACCTCAAAAACTAGCAAAACTCAAGGTTTTTTTTTTTTTTTTTTTACATTTCACTCCAGCTTTCAGCCTCCTAAAACCCCCTATTAAATAATTACACAAGCAACTACCATCCAAATATCAAAAAAGAGCAAAAAACCAAGTAAACTTTCTCTTACATATTATCATCATAATAATAACACCAATTTTCTTTTTATACAAAAAAAACCTAATTAATTAAATAACTCTTGAGATTCAATAGACTACACAATTTTTGGATCAGAAATATGCAAATCAGTATATACAAATTGACCCGATATGGTATGGTGCTTGTTTTAGAAAACAATTAAGTTTATTTGATTCCATTTTACATATGAAATCAAATAAGTATTCAATTCATCTTTGACCTAGCTAATGTAAAGTTAAAGTGGCAACAATAATTAAATTGAATAGATTGGTCTATTGCTGGCATCGTTGAGGAGATTAAAGTTTTTTCGGATTGTTGGCCGCGTTGGCGTTTCTCTTTTACGGTTAGGAATGCAAACTGTGCTGCCCATAATCTTGTCACTTGGGCTTTCAGTTTGAAGTGGACTGAGCGTTTTAGTCCTTCTAATATTCCAATTACTGTTTTTTGTGATGGGGGTTATCCTCTTGTAAACTGGTTAAACTTTTCGTATTAATTTTTTGTGCTTTTTGTTATCAAAAAAAAAAAAAAAGAGTAGAGGTACGTTACCTGTCCCCGACCTGGAAACATGGTGGAGCTATAGCGGGAGCCATCGCTTAATGAGTCGATGGTGTGGTTGGAGAAAGATCTGGAGTCCTGCGTGGTGGCGTTGGACCAGGAGTCCTGCACAGTGGCGGAGCCAGAATTTTTTTTCATCGGGATCCACTATAAAACTAATGATTATGATTTAAGGAAAAACAGACAACAATATAGAAGTGGAACTCATCAAATTAATTTGAAAAAATATAAGAATGCAAACTTTACGATAATTTAAATATATAATTGGCACGAAAAATCATATAATTTTTTTTGTTTTATTCGCGTTGCAAGATTTAATATATTTGATCGACCAAAATCCATGTTCATAATTGATTCATTCTTTTTAGCAAAATATTTTTTTTTGATATTAGAATTATAATAGAACGGTTCAAATAATTTTCTGCACCTCTTCTGTTTCTTCGCATATCCTTCGAAGACAGCTCAATACTCCAATTAAAGCTAATATGATTATCAAGGCAGCCATTTCTTCGCCCGTCTTTGTATATCTGAAAGAACTGTTTCTTCTTCTTTACATATAGAAACTTTGTTGTATATATTGTACGTTTGTTGCATCAATTACTTACATTAATTTTAATTGGTATTTTATGTCAACTTCTAAGGCCAATAAGATCTGCTGAAATTTAGTTGATGAGGTGTATATTCGTTTTGCTGAACCAGCACAAGAATGTCAACGTACTTTGTGAATACATTTTAAAGGAAATTTTTATATTGTCACAAATATGGACAGAAATTCTCCATTTAATTCCGTTCTTATCCAAATATCCAATAATATGCAACTCCAAAAAATGAGCAAAATCAATACAACTTTTGGAAATAATTTTATATTTCGGGGGTCCAAAGTGCCCATTTATCACGTTTAGAGGGTACAAGGTGCTGAGTTGTTTTTAATTCGAGCGTGTTAAGTGCTAATTCTATTTTGGGGGTTCAAAGTGCCCATTTCTCGTGTTTCAGATGTGCAAAGTACCAATAAATTACCTATTTTGCCCCCTAACTTTTGTGACTCCGGTGGTCAACTTTGCCGAAAAATAAGAGAGGGTGTAAAGTGCTGAATTGTTCCTATTTCGAGGATGCAAAGTGTTAAATATGTGTTTCAAGAGTATAAAATGCCTACTTCCCATATTTTGGGGTGCAAAGTGAAAAAAAACTTTACCTCCAAGTTGCAATAAAAATATGCTAAGTAACTATTCATTTTGCAATTATCAAGCAATTGGGAGATGGTGGTATTAAACTAAAGCAAAATCCACAATATATTGAGAGTTGACATATGGCTAGAGTTGAAAAAGAGCCCCAAACAAACAAGAAATCCGGAGAGAAAATTGAACGAATATTGAAGATTTCACAATCAATATTTTATTCACAAAACAACACAATCATTGGTAGGAAGGAAGTACATCACTACAAGAAAAATGGTTTTTCCCTACTAATTTTTTCACTACACTGAAAATATTGAAGTAAATATTGTCTTAATGCTATGATAATAAATTGTGGTAAAAAAATAGAAACTATTGTAGTGTGAAAAAATAAAATGCTACGTTAACAAATTTCATAGTAAAAGATGAATAATTTACTATGATTTTTTTATCCTATTAAATAGAAAGATCCAATTACTACAGTATGCTTTTATCATAGTAAAAAGGTTATGGGTTTCCTACACTAACTAAATTTATGTAGTTTAAAATAGATCTGAGATTTATTGTGCTCCAAAATTAGGCGACAATATTAGGATATTTTCATTAATCTTCCGAAAATTGAGGGGCACTAAAGAGAGGTTCTTCACGTCTCCTAATTACACAATTGATTCTTCACGTCTCCTAATTACACAATTGATAAACCCTTATTTTTTAAAACATTTTCTAAAAAGCCACAAAAAGAAATTTAATTACAAAAAAGCCATTAAATATTTAAAAATTTCAAAAAGACCACACTAAAATAAATTAATTAACTCTTTTTAATTAAAATAAACTATAACAAATATACCCCAAAATTTTTAAAATTCAAAATCCACCCCACCCAAAATCATCCCCAAACCCTAACTGTAAAGACTTGATCCACTTCTGGCCTTGTCAACATTGTTGGGCTCTAGTTCACTAGCCCAAAATGCTTAAGCCCATGTTGACAAGTAGAAGTAAGTCAAGTCTTTATTAACCATTCAAACAATTCATCCACAATCAATGTGGGATTGGGGTGTTACAATCTCCCCAACTCAAATACTCGACGTCCTCGTCGAGTCCAGATCAATAGCCCAAGACCGCCCTCATGGATAACACCACGAAGTCGGCTCTGATACCATTTGTAAAGACTTGATCCACTTCTGGCCTTGTCAACATTGTTGGGCTCTAGTCCACTAGCCCAAAATGCTTAAGCCCATGTTGACAAGTAGAAGTAAGTCAAGTCTTTATTAACCATTCAAACAATTCATCCACAATCAATGTGGGATTGGGGTGTTACACTAACTAAATTCTCTTCCCACAACTACTTATTTTCACACAAATTTCCCTCAAATCAAAGAAGAAAAGGAAGAAGAACAACATAAAAGGTTGAGTGATTTAGTTCGCAAAATGTAGAAAAATAGCGTCTGCAAATTTTGTATTTTTTGGCGTTTGCCGTTTGGACCTTCCCAAACGCCAAACGCCATGAAGATAAGCATGGCATTTGGCGTTTGGGAAGGTCCAAACGGCAAATGCCATGCCTATCTTCATGGCATTTGGCGTTTGCGACCTTTCCAAACGGCAAATGTCATGCTTATGTTCATGGCCTTTGGCGTTTGCCAAATGCCAAATGCCATGAAGATAGGCCTGGCATTTGCCATTTGGGAAAGACCAAACGCCAAACAGAAAATGCCATGCTTATCTTCATGGCCTTTGGCATTTGCCAAACGCCAAATGCCATGAAGATAGGCTTGGTATTTGCTGTTTGGAAAAGACCAAACGCCAAACGTCATGCTACCAGAATTCACAAATGTGCATTTTTTTAGATAGTTTCTGTATTAATTTTTGTTTTTACTTGTAGGAATGGACGAAATTATAATATATCTTACACGCCAAATGGATGATAATGGCATTGGAGTGGTGATAAAAATTTCATGAAAACAATAATGATGGATAGGAGAATTTCTTTTGAGGAACTAGTTGATAAAATTTACGAGAAGTTGAATTTAGATCGGGATACTGATATATTTGATATATATCGCATATGTGGTGTTGATAACGAAATAGTGAAAGTATCAGATGAAGAAGATTGGGAGATAACAAAGCACTATGCTCATAGTTGTTTTGACCTGATTTTTTGTTCGAGATAAGAAATTATGAGGATAGAGTCAACCCCGGGAAAAAGAGAGAAAGAGAAATCGAAGAAACTTATGACTCGGTGTAAAGGAAAAAAAATCATGGACAAAGTTAGTTTCAGTTACCAACTTGATGGATGTGTTATAGGAGGATCAAGTGCACAAGATGATGTTGATGAGGAGATCATTGTCTCTAATCCAACTTTGTGTACAGTGGAGGAAGTTGAACCACTACGTTGTTCTCCTAGTCAGTGGTCTCCGTATGACAACGAAGGTCGTAATGTTCGTTATGACCACCGTAACTTTGACGGCGAAGGTGATTATGGTGGTGCTGATGTAAATGATGAACACCGTAACGTTGACAACGAGTGTGGTGATGTGGGTGATGATGTAGGTGGTGATGTTGGTGGTGGTTATGGTGAAGCGCCTACCCATGAAGAATTTTACGAACCACCTAGTCATGAAGGCTTTGATAACGCTGATGATGTTGCAAGAAATTATTCGGGATCAAATTCCTGTCAGGGGAGGAGTGATGAATCAGGATGGATAGTTGGTCAACGGTTTAGAAACAAAAAAGAGTTCATAGATGCACTTGATGACATTGATATACATAAAAAATGGAAAGTTAGATCGTATAAGTCTGACCCTAATAGGACTCGGTGTATGACTCCTGGTTGTCCATGGCGTTTATAAGCGACTAAGGAAACGAAGTGTGATGAATTTATTATTCGAACATATAGAAACGTTCACACTTGTGGGATATCGATTAGAGGTGCCGGTCATAGACAAGCAACAAGTCGTATGGTTGGTTTACGGACGTCAGGATTACATCTGAACGCCAACGATGCCCCAAAACCAGATGCACTGATAAACTTCATGCGTGCCGAAGAAAATGTTAACAATAGCTATCAAACAGCTTCGAGGGCAAAACATGTTGCTCAAGCGCAGATTATGGGTACATTCGAAGAAAATTTTGCCAATCTACCCTCTTATGCTTACATGATTGAGCAAAAAAATCCTGGCACGCGCACTCGCATCCATACGAACTCCGAAGATAAGTTTAAATATTTCTTCATGGCTTTAGGAGCGGCTACTCGAGGATTTCATTTACTAAGAAATGTAATTGTAATTGATGCAACATTTATGGGTACAAGATGTAGAGGAACTGTTCTAATTGCAAGTGCGACTAACAGTGAAAATCGTTCTTATCTAATTGCACGGGGGTAGCTGCGGGCATCGAGGATGCGGCGTGTTGGACTTATTTCCTAGAGTGCTTGAAAGAGGATGTACCAGACAGATACAATCTGGTTATTGTTTCAGACAGGGGCAAAGGGCTTACTAAAGGGGTAAAATATGTTCACTCTTTAGCTGATCATGGGGTGTGTTACTTCCACCTCAAAGATAACTTGCTAAAATAGTTTAGGAAAGATGGGTAACCGGGTTATTTTACAAAGCTGCTTTCACGTACACCAAGAGTGAGTTCGAAAAATATTTTGGTTACTTGAAAACCAAGAGCCCGGGATGTGCAAATTGGCTAGAGAACAAGGTCAAGTTTGAGAAATGGGCGAGAATCCACCATCGCGTGAACATATATGAGGTAATGACCGGTGTTTTGAAAATCGGACCCGATCGGCCGGTTGGACTGGTTCAACCGCTAACCGGTCTTCAATTTGGTCCGATTTACCCCTAAAAATCAGTCCTCCCGTGTGAACCGGTAAAACCAGCCACAAAACCGGTAAAACCAGTGAACCAGTGATTCACTCAATTTTTTTTTTTTTTTTTTAAATTTAGAGTTTTTTTGGTTATTATTATTTATTTGAACTTGTTTAACATTTAATAAGATGACATTTATATATTGTAATTGGAATAACATTCATTATTTTAGTGTTTTAACAATCAATGAGGAACAATCGGTGCAATATTACACTTTTTTTTTTTACATAAAGAAGAACATAGCCATTTTCTCATCATTGTGAATAATATTATTTTTTGTATGAAATTATGCAAATCAATTACCATATAAACATCAACTTACAATAGAACCCAAATGAACAATCCAAAACTTTAAAAATGAGATGAACTTTTAATTTTGTTGTCTTGTTTTGAATGTATGTATCTTTGAGGGATAATTGAGATTTATATTTTTCACATTGATCTTAATTTTTAAGACATTTTGATTATTTGCATGAAACAAAAAAAATTATATTGATAAATAATGAAATTTTTTTTGAATTATAATTGTAGTTTAGAGAATATATATGTATATATATTACAAAATAATAAAGTCACACCGGTTATACCGATCGAACCAGTGGTCGACCCGATCGAACTAGTAACCAGTAGAGTTTCCGGTTCAATGACCAGTCCGGTTTTAAAAACACGGGTAATGACATCTAACCATGTCGAGATCCTTCATAATCGGATCAAAGATGCCAAATTTTTTTCCATATGTTACTTTCTTAAATTTATTGTTGATTTAATGGGAAAGTGGTTTAGAGAGCGTCATGATGAGGCTTATGAATGGTTGCCTGTATTTACCCCATCGAAGGAAAAGTTGATATCTGAGCGATATGAGAAGGCGTATGGCTGGCGCAAATGTGAATTAGGGTATGATACATGGAAAGTGGAATCTATCGAGTGGTCTGGAATTTTGGATTTAGCGGGAATAACTTGTTCATGTGGCGTCTTTCAGATTGAGCAAATATCGTGTGAGCACACAATTGCAGCTGTCATGTACAAGCGACCAAGTGATAGTGGTCAGTACGTGTACGAGCTTCTTAGCCAATACTACACGGTCAAAAATACGCGTCAAGCATACTATGAGCTCACAGAACCCGTTCCATCGAATGACCAATGGATGAACATCCCCGATGATGTTATGGCGAGAGTAGTGCTACCTCTAGTCGTCGAAATAACCCTTGGAAAGCCTAAAACGTCACGATTTACTTCTACCCTTGAAAATTTGAAGAAAAAATACAAGTCCTCAATTTGAAAAAGTACCGGTCACAACGCATCTAGATGTCCTCAACGCGGCCAGAGTTCGGGCCAAAACAAAAGTGAGTCGTAGATGTTTAGAGAACAATGTTTGTTGTATTTGATGTTTATTGAACAATGTTTGATGTAATTGATGTTTATTATTGACATGTACTTGATAATTGTAATTTTTGAAAAATTAGGGACCAAAATGCAATTCGTGTTTTATGCAAATTCGTATTGAATAACATTTTAATTTTGTGCAACTAATGAATTGAATCGCAATTATGAATTTTTTTATAAATTTTGGGGGTAAAATTATAATTTGAGAAAGTTAGGAATTGGAGGCAAAAGTTTCCAAACTCTCTGCCTCAACCGCGAATTGTTGGCATTTGGCGTTTGTACATCAAACGCCAAATGTCAATGACATTTGATTGACATTTGGCGTTTGATGTTCAATTTATCCTAACCTTACCCTAACCCTAACCACTAACCTTAACCCTATCTCTAACCCTAAGATTTGATCAATTTATCACCCGAATGGAGATGTAACACTTACAGTAACATTATGTCCTCCGTAAATCATAGCTTCGTATATATTGGCCAATATTTTAAGATTTTGTCAATTTATCACCCGAATGGAGGAGTAACAATTACAGTAACATTATGTCCTCTGTAAATCCTAGCTTCGTACATATTGACCATTTTTTTAAGATTTGGTTAATATATCACCAGAATGGAGAAGTAACACTTACAGTAACATTATATCCTCTGTAAACCCTAGCTTCTTACATATTGACCAATTTTTTAAGATTTGGTCAATTTATCACCCGAATGGAGAGTAACATTGTTGGTCCCAAGTGGTCAGATGAGGTCTAGAAGGGGGGGGGGGGGTGAATAGAACTCTAAAAAGTTTTAGACTTAAAAAGTTTTCACTCGACTGTCAGCAGACTAAGCTGCTGTAGGTCTGTAAGCTGACTAAGCTGATCGTTGAACAAATCTTAGAACAGTACAGTTAACCACTTCACTTTATACTACTTAGCTGATTTCAACAAAATTAACTTTTAAAAGCAGAGTACTTGTAGCGGATTTATATAAGTGTTTTTCACAAGTAAACTTTCGACAATTTGAAAGATTTATCCCCAATTTTTATCAACTCTTTTTACAAAATCTTTCAACAGATTAATCAAGGTGTTTTTATGCAATTTGAAAATATGCAAGAAATAATGCAAAGTAAAAACACACAGAATTTTTATAGTGGTTATATGGATTTAAATCATTTAGTCCGCTCGTCCAAGTCACTGAGATCTTGGGTTATACTAGAAAACACAAAGTAATCAGTATACAATGCTTATGCCAAACAACAAATGAAATGGCCACAAGTGCGCAATAGGAAATCACAAAGAAAGCCTATCCTCTGAAGCTAGATCACTCACTATGATGAATCTACACTTCTCACAACACTCTATACAGTTTTTCACTCAGAAAAAATATTTATCTTTGATCTTCAACTTTGGCTTTTGTCAACAAATGACTAAGCTGATGAGTGAGCTGTTCTTGAGACTTAGAGATTTAGCTTCAGATTTTCTCTCAGAGTTTGTGTTGTTTTTTTTCTTCTTCAGTCTCTTGAACTATTTATACTCCAGGTTTTGAAAAATGTCCGTTGAAGAGAGACAGAATTCAAATTCCTCGGTTACTCGTCCTTAATTTCTGCGAACGGCTCTCTGCACAGTGACAGTACTATCAACTGTACTTTCTGTCAGACAACATTTAATGCACCAAGCTGATACGAGGTTTTCTTTCAATCATTTGTCATTAATACCCTCGGTATTCAGCATTTATTACTCCAAGTGCATTTATTACCGTTGGAGAGACTTTCTGATCCTTTCCACTTGGCTGATGAGAACACTAGTCTGATGATGAACAGAGCTGATCCCAGACTTGAACAAATCTGATTTGAGTCGGCTGATCTTCACCAATCTGATTTCTTCCTTCAACAGCAGATCAGTAGTCTTCTTAGACCATCTTGAATTTTGACTTGGCTGATAATTCTTTTAACTTCAATCAAAATTCTACTAAGGGATTTTAACTAAGCTTACCTAACTTAGCTGGTTATGATGTTTTGGAAATCATCAAAACCTCCCTTCAATCTTTAAATCATCTGTCTGTTGATATTCATCTTCATCCAATAATTTCCTCCTTTTTGATGATGACAAAACCTAACAGCTAAGTACCTGTACCTAGACTGAAGTTTTTGTCCTCAAGAATTTCTGAGTTAGAAATAATATGTTGGATGAAAAACTTGAACTTTTATTAATTTCAGAATTGTGAGTACAAGTTACAAGTTTTCAAACAGATGAGAAAATACAAGTGAATTGAAAGACAGATTACAAGAGGTTTAAGTGCTAGTGATCTGATTCTTCATCAGACACTTCTTCTTCAATTTCAACGAACTCTTCATCATCTTCATCTTCCACTTCATCATCATCATCATCATCACCATCATCTTCATCAGCAAGGAGATTTTTCTGAGCGGCTTCCATTTTCTTAAGTCTTTCTGCCTCAGGTGCTTCAGCTTCCTCAAGCCTCTTTTTGATGCGTTCTAAGTTCTGCTTCTTCACTTCAGGATCTAGTTGCTCTTCTGATGTGTCCTTAGTTGCAGCCAATTGTTTGTCAGACTTGACTAGTTCCTTAGGTTCTTATTCTTGATCAGCAACTTCTTCTTCAACATCTGCTTCCATTGCATCAGCAGCCTTTTCTTCAGCAGCTTCTGCATCCTTTTTAGCTTCAGCCTTCGCTTCAGTTTCCATGATTGGTTCAGGTACTAACTCTGTTTTCTTCTCATCAGCAGTCTTCTCCACAGCAGAGTCTTCAGGTACTTGAGCAGTTTCAGATACTGGAGCAGCTTTTTCCTTCTCAGAAACTGACTTCTCTTCCCCCTTTTTGTCATCATCCGCAAGGAGAGAATCAGCAACTGGCAGATTTATAGCAGCAGATCCTTTTTATGTTTGCATCCATGATGGTAAGCTTTGATGACAGTTGATTGAGTGTTGATAACGCCGTGAAAACGTCGTTATTACTCATCTCTTTAAGCCCAAAACATCTTGTTTTGATCCGAGTTTTCGTGTGTCTTTGCGTGTTTGTCGCGTCTTTTGTGCTCTAGGCCCTTTGTTAGGCCTTTGTTCATTTTTTGTGTTTTGTTCGTGTTTTTACCTTGTTTGTCGGTGATTTGCAGGATTTGACGCATTGAAGCACTTCCGGAACATTTCGTGCGCGAATTGCAAGTTCCTATCGACCTCGGGAAGGACCTAACGTCCTTAGAAGTCAAAGAAATGAAGTAATTGGGCAAGCTAAACCTCGCCGCGGCGAGGTGGAGGCAGAAAACAATATCTTACCTACGGCATAAACCTCGCCGCGGCGAGGTCTGCTCTGTTTTTCAGCGACTTTTGAGGGCCTTTTTGTATATAGCCCTTCTCCCACTTGTAAATACAACATCCTTTAGGGATCTTTTGGCCTTTCTTACTATAGTTTTTGGGGTAATTTAGGCATGAGTGGGTGATAGTTTGCTAGGTTATAAGGTTAGAAGTTGGAATTCATTGCAAAACTCTTACAACTTAGTTACACTTGAAGAAAAGAAAAATATCTCTTGCCTCCATTGAAAAGAATAATAGTTCTTGCTTGGAGCTTTGGTTGGAAGACTAAAGAAGCTTGAGAGAAGAGTTGTAGTGGCTTCCATTACATAAGCTTATCTCTAACCTTTATATTTATCTAGTACCTATGAATATGTTGAATGTAATGAATGTTTTATTGATAAATATGAGTAGCTAAGCATTTAACTCCTAGGTTTTCATGAAGCTTTGATGGATCTATGATTGAATGATGAATTTATGATTGTTGCTATGCTTACAAGTGTTTGTTAATCTAGTTTGAGCCTTTGTCAACTTGTGGTTAGGCCAACCATAGGATGAAATGGATCGATCTTTAATGGCTAGATATAGTTGATTAAAGATTAGATTATAAAACTAGGTTGTGATTTGATTTTAGGATAGAAATATACCTAGGTCATTTCTTGTTCTATTAAGGTTTGGGAACAAAAGCATCATTTAAGCTTAATCCTTTTAGACATAAATTGGATTAGTTTACTTTGGTAGGTTCGTACTATATCGAGAGATACGTATGAATAAATTTTGAAACTTTGAACAACAAACATAAGTATAGTTGTTAATTTGTGAATCGTTCGAGATTGGATCACTCTTAGTGACATGGAAATCTAGGAACCTTTATCTAATCGAATCAAAGTATTGTGTTTTTATTCATTTCACTTTTATGTGTTCAAACAAACTACAAACCTACTACTTTTAATCACATAAGTTCGCGTAAGATATTAGAATAGATCTTGATAATTATTCGTTAGATTCCTCGTGGGTTCGACACCCTTTACCACTTTATTACTTGAAAGCGACCGTAAACTTGCGTGTTTGCGTACTAGTATTTGGAACGCAACAAGTTTTTGGCGCCGTTGCCGGGGAGTAGTAACGATTATTGCCAATTTATATTCTTGTGTATCTTAGCTTGAACGTATTATTTACCTTGTGATCTTTGTATTCATAGGTGCCTTTCTCTTAGTTTATGCCAAGAGCTTCGTCATCACCCCTAGCTCTTGTTGATCCGGAGATTGAGAGGACTTTTCGAAAGCGAAGAAAAGCAAGGAAAAAGAAGAGTAAATCTTTACCAATGGAAGATCAAAGAATCGATCCGGCTATGGTAAACCCTATACAAGTTGCTCCCGAAGAACCAAATAATAGGAATCGGCCTATTAATGAGTATGGTACACCTAAGTTGGATGAGCTCGGTTCTTGCATCGTCAGACATACAATTACGGCACCTAACTTTAAGCTTAAGCCGGTTATGTTCAACATGCTAAATGCCGCGGGTCAATTTGGAGGTCATTCTAGCGAAGATCCTCATGCTCACTTGAAGAAGTTTATGATGATTAGTGATTCATTCATCATTGCGGGTGTAACAAAGGAAGCGTTGAGGTTGATGCTATTTCCATACTCGTTGAGAGACCTCGCAAAAGATTGGTTGGATTCTCTTCAATCCCAATCTATTACTTCGTGGGAAGATCTAACGGGAAAGTTCTTGAGGAAGTTTTTCCCTCCCCCGAAGACTACAAAATTGAGGAATGATATTCTAGGCTTCCGGCAATTAGATCAAGAATCTTTATATGAAGCCTGGGAGAGATTCAAAGAGTTATTAAAGAAGTGTCAACACCATGGCATAGCCGAGTATATTTTGATGCAAACATTTATAATGGCTTGCACGGATCTACTAGAGCTCTCGTTGATGCCACCGCGGGGGGTGCTATGCTTTCCAAGTCCTATGATGAATCGTGGGAAACTCTTGACACCATGGTTTATAACAATCATTCATGGACGTCCGAAAGAGGAACTTCCGCTAAATCTATTCCCAGGAGACTCGAATTGGATGCTATCACGGCATTAAGTGCCCAAATGGCGATCTTGAGCAACAAAGTGGACAAGCTTGGCCAAAAGCCGGAAGTATTACAACAAGTACAATCCATGCCACCTAGTTGTGTGACGTGTGGGGGAGCTCATACTTATGATATGTGTCCCGGAAATCCCGAGGCGGTGAATTACCTTGGGAACAATTATAGAAACAATCAAGGACATGCCCCCTATCCCTATCAAAACAATAACTACATTCCTCATTGGCAAAAGCATCCAAATTTCTCTTGGAGTAATCCCAACAATGCCCAACAACAACCATATCAAGGAGGTCATCAATCCTCCGCTCCCCCCGGATTTCAAGATCGACAAAAGCAACCCGTAGAGTCGAAGCCTTCGTGGGAAGATGCATTTGGTGATTTCATGAAACATACCACCAAATATATGGTAGCCAATGACTCTAAGTTGCAAGATGTCTTCAAAAATCAACAAGAACATTCGGTAGCTTTGAGAAACCTTCAAACTCAAATGGGGCAAGTCTCACAAGCCTTAAGTGCAAGACCTCAAGGAGCTTTGCCAAGCACAACCGAGTCACCTAATCAAGGCTCGAATGAACATTGCAAGGCTATTTCCTTAAGGAATGGAAAGAGGTATGAAGGTCCGGCTATGCCTAATGAAAATCCAATGGAAGCCGAGGAGACTCAAAGTGGAAGTAAGGAGTCTTTGGTTGAAGAAGTGGATTCGGGAAAGGAGGTATCTAAAGAACCAATCATTTCAACGCCAATTCCGGCAAGTATACCAACTCCTCCATTCCTTCAAAGATTCCAAAAGAAAAAGGATGAAAAACAATTTGAAAAATTCTTAATATCTTGAAGCAATTGCATATAAACATCCCTCTAGTGGAAGCTTTCGAGCAAATGCCTAAGTACGTCAAGTTTATGAAAGACGTGCTATCAAAGAAAAGAAGATTGGGGGAATTTGAGACGGTTGCACTAACCGAGGAATGTAGTGCTATCTTGCAAAACAAATTACCTCCAAAGCTCAAGGATCCGGGGAGTTTCACTATCCCGTGTACTATTGGTGATAAGTATTTTGGAAGAGCTCTTTGTGATTTGGGAGCTAGCATCAATCTTATGCCTAAATCTATCTTCCAAAAGCTTGGAATCGGAGAAGCACGACCTACTACGGTTTCTTTGCAACTTGCCGACCGTTCCATCACTTATCCGGAAGGATAAATCGACGATGTCTTGGTAAGAGTTGATAAATTCATTTTCCCCGTCGATTTTATTGTTCTTGATTATGAGACGGATGTCAATGTGCCTATCATACTTGGGAGACCATTTTTAGCTACGGGTAGAGCTTTGATTGATGTGCAAAAAGGTGAACTCACCATGAGAGTACATGATGAAGAAGTGAAATTCGATGTCTTTAATGCTATGAGATACCCGGATGATGAGGAAGAAATCTCTTCCATTTGTATGATTGATTCATTGGTAGCTAATACATTCGAGGAGAATCACTACGAAAATCTAATTGAGGGAGCTATCTTGAATAAACTTGATGAAGAAATCGAGGAAATGGCTCAAGTAATCTCACAATTGGAAGCTAATTCGGTTGGGGAGAACTATAGAAAAAGATTTGAATCTCTTGACTTGCCGTTTTCAAACCCCAAGCCATTGAAATCTTCTATTGAGGAGCCTCCAATCTTGGAGTTGAAACCACTTCCATCTCATTTGAACTATGCTTATTTGGGAGATTCTTCTACTTTGCTGGTTATTATTGCGGCCGACTTGACGGATACTCAAAGGGGGAAATTGTTGAGAGTTCTCAAGTGTCATAAGAAAGCCATCGGGTGGACTATTGCCGACATCAAAGGGATTAGTCCCACCTTTTGTATGCATAAGATCAACTTGGAGGACAATTTCAAGGAGTCCGTTGAGCACCAAAGAAGATTGAACCCAATTATGAAAGAGGTGGTTAAAAAGGAAATAATTAAATGGTTAGATTTCGGGATTGTTTTTCCTATCTCCGATAGCAAATGGGTGAGTCCGGTTCAATGTGTTCCAAAGAAGAGTGGTATGACGGTGATAACCAATGAAAAGAACGAGTTAATACCTTCTAGAACGGTTACCGGGTGGAGAGTATGCATGGACTACCGAAAACTGAACCAAAATACGAAGAAAGATCATTTTCCGTTGCCTTTCATTGATCAAATGTTGGATAGACTAGCGGGAAGAGCTTTCTATTGCTTTTTGGATGGATATTTGGGTTTCAATCAAATCTTCATCGCCCCTGCGGATCAAGAGAAAACAACTTTCACATGTCCGTATGGTACGTTTGCTTTTAGAAGAATGCCTTTCGGCTTGTGTAATGCTCCCGCTACTTTTCAAAGGTGTATGATGGCTATCTTCACCGATATGATCGAGAAGTTCGTAGAAGTCTTCATGGATGACTTTCTATCTTTGGGGATTCATTTGATGAATGCTTGGGTAATCTAAGCAAAGTGCTTCAAAGGTGCGAAGAAACGAACTTGGTATTGAATTGGGAGAAGTGCCATTTTATGGTTAAAGAAAGCATCGTCTTGGGCCACAAGATCTCAAGCAAGGGTATCGAGGTTGATAGAGCAAAAATTGAAGCAATAGAGAAGCTACCTCCACCTATATCCGTGAAGGGAATTCGAAGTTTCCTTGGGCATGCGGGTTTTTATAGAAGGTTTATCAAAAACTTCTCACAAATTTCCAAACCGTTATGCAATTTATTGGAGAAAGACGTTCCCTTTTTCTTCACGGATGAATGCTTCCAAGCCTTCATAACTTTGAAGCAAATGCTAATCTCGGCACCGATTGTTGTGGCACCGGACTGGAGTTTACCCTTCGAAGTAATGTGCGATGCGAGTGATATAGCGGTTGGGGCTGTTCTGGGACAAAGGCAAAACAGGATTTTCCATTCCATATATTATTCTAGCAAGACTTTGAACGACGCGCAACTGAACTATACAGTTACGGAAAAGGAGCTTTTAGCGGTGGTGTTTGCCTTTGATAAATTCCGAGCTTATTTGGTTGGTACTAAGGTGGTAGTCTACACGGATCATTCGGCCATTAGAAACTTGATGGTGAAGAAAGATGCAAAACCCCGACTAATCCGTTGGATCCTATTGCTTCAAGAATTTGATTTGGAGATCAAAGATAGGAAAGGGTCCGAAAATCAAGTTGCCGACCACTTATCAAGGCTCGAGAACGCAAAAGCTGAGGAAGATCCCGAACTCATCAATGAAGTCTTTCCGGATGAACAACTCTTTGCCCTCGCACTATCTCCAACCCCATGGTACGCCGACTATCTTAATTATCTGGTATGTGGTTTACTACCTCCTGACTTTACTTATCAACAAAAGAAAAGGTTTTTACATTATGTAAAGAGTTTTGTATGGGATGAGCCATTTCTTTTTAAGATTTGTGTAGATAGGGTCATTAGGAGATGCATTCCCGAGGAGGAAACACACGCAATTCTAAAGGATTGCCATGCCGCACCTTATGGAGGACATTTCAAGGGAGATCGTACGGCAACAAAAGTGTTGCAATCGGGATTCTATTGGCCTACCTTATTCAAAGATGCGCACAGGTTCGTTTCCCAATGTGATCGGTGCCAAAGGGTAGGTAGTATTTCCCAAAGAAATGAGACGCCACTAACCACCATTCTTGAAGTGTAGTTGTTTTGATGTATGGGGAATAGACTTCATGGGACCTTTTGTACCTTCTAAAGGGAACCAATACATTTTGGTGGCCGTAGACTATGTTTCCAAGTGGGTCAAGGCAAGCGCGTTTCCCACGGACGATTCGAAAGCAGTCATGGGTTTTATAAAGAAGAATATCTTCAGTCGCTTTGGCACACCAAGAGCAATAATAAGTGACGGCGGTTCTCACTTTTGTAACCGTTGGCTTGATGTTCTTTTGGCGAAATATGGAGTGAAGCACAAGGTGACGACTGCGTATCACCCGCAGGCAAATGGGCAAGCCGAGATATCAAACCGTGAAATAAAAAGTATCTTGGAAAAGACGGTAGCTCCTAACAGAAAAGACTGGTCGCTAAGACTTGATGATGCTCTATGGGCTTATCGTACCGCATACAAAACACCAATCGGGATGTCTCCTTATAAGCTTGTGTTCGGAAAATCTTGCCATCTACCGTTGGAGTTGGAACACAAGGCTTATTGGGCTGTCACGAAGCTAAACATGGATGCAAGTCTAGCCGGAGAAAAACGGCTGTTCCAACTGAATGAACATGATGAATTTCATTTGGAAGCTTATGTGAATGCCAATCTCTATAAGGAAAAGATGAAAAAATGGCACGATCGACGTATAGTGGAAAGGAAATTCGAACCAGGCCAATAAGTGCTACTCTTTAATTCTAGGCTTCGATTATTTCCCAGAAAACTCAAGTCTCGTTGGTCGGGACCCTTTCAAGTTGTTGAAGCGTTTCCCTATGGAGCCGTGGAGGTTTCTGATCCCTCAACCGGAAAAAATTCAAAGTGAATGGTCAGCGCCTCAAACACTATTGGGGCGGAGAATTTGAAAGGAATAGGACCTCCGTGGTCCTATCGTGAAGATATCATACCGTATCCAAGTCAAGCTCATGACTATAAACAAGCGCTTCTCGGGAGGCAACCCGGGCCTATTGCTTTATTGTTTTGTGTTTTGTGTTTTGTGTTGTTTTTGTGTTCGTTTTTTATTTTTGTTTTGCGTTTTGTGTTGTAGGTAAACGAGCACGCATTTGGATCGAAGATTGACAAGCACAAATCGAGCAAGGTCAAGCGAATGAACTATGGGTCGTGTACGTCATTAGGTGAGTGGTTCAAATAAAAAAAATATATATATAATAAAGAGGGGAAATAACCTCGCCGCCGCGAGCTGTAAGCTCGCCGCGGCGAGGCAGAGGCCGTAAGCTACGGCACAAACCTCGCCGCGGCGAGGGCGAGGCAGTGCCCAGAAACTTACGGCACAAACCTCGCCGCGGCGAGGTCTGACCTCGCCGCCAGAAAATTTAAATTAAACCCCCCCCTAAACCCGAGCCCTCACTCTCATTCACACACTCCTCTCTCAAAATAACCTCTCTCTCCCGCTCGCTCGCCTCTCACTCTCAATCTCTAAAACAACTCTCTCAATCTTTAATCTACTCACACAATCACCCATCCCTCTCTCAATTAAATCAACAATAGCAACAATATCACCCCCAAATCTCCCCCAAATCTCTCAACCACACCAACTCCGAAAATTCAACCAAAGGATTCGAAATTCAACAAGGTATGAGTGGCTCGACTTTTCTTTTGATTTTGTTGAATTGATATGGTGTATTGGTGTTGGTAATTGTTGATTATTGTTGGTATTGAAATTTTTGGGTTGAATTTATTGAAAATATCTTGGGGATTTAGTAGAGTGGGAAGTGCACAAAAGGTGTTTGATAAAATGTGTGTGAGAAGTTCTTGCTCATTTTGCTAGTTCTTGATTTTGGTGTTGTCAGAGTATTGATTCATTGATATTGGGTGATTACAACTTGAAGTTTGGGGAAATTGGTGCACTTTGATAGCAAAAAGGGAAGAACACTTTTAAACACAATGACGAAAAAATCAAAAGGCGCAAGTTCAAGTGCACCTCCGAAAAGGAAGAGGGAGCCGAAGGGAAAGAAAAAGGTGGTCGAGGCAGAATACGACACCTACAAGTTCGGTGATGAATCAGCCTGGGATGCTTATAAGAAAGCCATAAGTTGGTCGTTTGTTAAGGAAAGGTTTGTCGACTACGAAAGGGAAGCTTTTCCGTATTTACATGATCGAATTGAAGCAAGGGGTTGGACAGAATTCCTGAAACGACCATCTCCGGATACCTTCGACGGCGATATTGTTAGAGAATTCTACGCAAATTCCAGTTGGACTAGAGAAAACGGTATCACATACGTGAGGGGTACGGAGGTCATGTTCGATCCGGACACTATCAATGCTTATTACGGGATAGAATGGCCTGCTAACCGAAGGGCTGAATCTGTTGAAGATAAGCGGGGGTATACTTTGGATCAAATGAAAGAGTACATTACCCTGCCAGGCACAGTAGTTCGTGGTATACCAAAGGTGGCACGCAACCGGTTAACTCCGGAAGCAAAAGCTTGGACATTAGTCTTGCTTTCGCACTTCCGTCCTACCACGTTTAACACAAGCTACGGTGAGGATCGCATCCCCTTACTCTATTCACTCACCCGTCGGCGTTCCCTCAATGTAGGTTGGGTAATATATGAGGTGCTCGAGGAAACCATTTCGAGAACGAATTATAACAGCAGGAGTTTTTTGTTTCCGCACCTCATAGACGGATTATGTAGAGAGGCAAGGGTTGACTTTGAAGAAGTTGGTGAAGTCATTAAGTTGCCTACCCCGATCAACATATTAGCTATCTGCAGGACCTTGCAGTTGGACTATACGAGTCCTTACAACAATAAAACTTACTTGTACAGTCAGGCTGAACCAGAGGATCAGGCAGAACCTGAGGATCAACCGGATCAAGAGGGTAGGGATGGACAGGAAGAGGCACAGGTTGATGAGCAACCAAGCGGTCAGGCGCAGATAGGAACCAGAGATGATATTGGCAGATTGATTCAGCTTGTTCAAGCCATGAGTAACAGGCAAGATGTCATGATTGATAGGCAAGACCAGCTGGCTCGGTATGTTTATGCTATGAAAGATAGGGATGATGCTGTGTACCGAACATTGCTCGGAGACGACCGGTACAATGCCCTTCCCCAGAATACTTTTCCAGAGCGTATCAATTTGCCTCCACAGCCTCCGATGGATCAAGAAGACGAGCTACATTTTGATGATGCAGAAGAGCGTGCACTCAATGCGCGAAACCGTTGAAGACAAGAGCAACCACGGGATGCTTACAAAAAGGGACGTTGGTTTTAAATTTACGCAGTCCCGTCGGTTTCTATTGATCTTACAATGTTTTATTCTATTTTTCGTCTTGTACTGTTTTGCTACTTCGCTCTTTTGAGACATTAGCTTGTTTACTTGTTTCAACTTACAATTTGTACTTGTTGAACTTATTTAGAGCCGTGCTCGCTCGCTTACCGTTTCGTTTCGTTTCATTTTGTTTTGTTTTGTTTTGTTTTGCTTTTGTTTTGTCATGTTGTACCTTATTCCGTCACTCTCAATTCACACAATGAGGACATTGTGCATTTTAAGTTTGGGGGAGTAAGGTCATTTATTGCATGCTAGGTCGACCCGCCAAAATTTTTCAAATTCTTATTATTTTTTGAACATGCTCTACAAAGTTCAAAGACACATTGGCAATGGCTATGATTATATTTAAAGTGGATAACGAACTTTAGCGATAATAGGATCTAGGACTCCTTTTGCTTAACTTAAAATCGCTCCAATATTTAGCTTGGAAATTAAATGTAAAAAGAGCATAAATGGCCTAAGTTTGGGGGAGTAAACCATTTTCGAGAATGAAAGACTTTTAAACACCTAACTCTTAAAAGAAATGAGTAGAGAAGTTGCTAAAATGTACGCACTTCTAAGAGATAAAAGAAAGGCTAAGCCTTCAATTGCTAGTTTTCATTGATCATTTTTGGTAATTACTCTATTTCATTGCTTTAGTGCAAAAGTTGTAATAGAAAGAAAAGAGTGGAGCTAGTAGCCCACAAAAGCAAAATTGCATAAAGTTCGCCATTAGTGCAAGTATCGTATCGCAATATTCTTGTAAAGCACAAAGTGCTATGTTATTATTGTAAATCAAAAGAAAAGCAAAGAATGGTGAGAAAAGAGTTAGGAGCTAAAATCGTCAATTGACTCAAGAATAGGGACAACACTCTTAAATTACCTATAACTTAGTCCCGTGAAGTGATTTGAGCATTAAGTTTGCAGTCTACGGCTAGGAGGGATTCTTTGTTAAGCATTAGAAACCCATGCAAATAGAACCGATGATTTTGACCTATCGGGAATTATTCACTTAAGATAGAATCTAGCCAAAAGCCATCACACACACACGTGGAGCTTGTTTTGAGAATAATTCGAACGTGTTAAGCTTTGGTGATTTGATATCAAGCATGCTTGTTTTGTTTTTGTTTTGTTTTCTTTGCTCGAGGACGAGCAAATGTTTAAGTTTGGGGGTGTTGATAACGCCGTGAAAACGTCGTTATTACTCATCTCTTTAAGCCCAAAACATCTTGTTTTGATCCGAGTTTTCGTGTGTCATTGCGTGTTTGTCGCGTCTTTTGTGCTCTAGGCCCTTTGTTAGGCCTTTGTTCGTTTTTCGTGTTTTGTTCGTGTTTTTACCTTGTTTGTCGGTGATTTGCAGGATTTGACGCATTGAAGCACTTCCGGAACATTTCGTGCGCGAATTGCAAGTTCCTATCGACCTCGAGAAGGACCTAACGTCCTTAGAAGTCAAAGAAATGAAGTAATCGGGCAAGCTAAACCTCGCCGCGGCGAGGTGGAGGCTCGCTGCGGCGAGCTTGTGCAGAAAAAGCCACCTTACCTAAGGCATAAACCTCGCCGCGGCGAGGTGGAGGCAGAAAACAATATCTTACCTACGGCATAAACCTCGCCGTGGCGAGGTCTGCTCTGTTTTTCAGCGACTTTTGAGGGCCTTTTTGTATATAGCCCTTCTCCCACTTGTAAATACAATATCCTTTAGGGATCTTTTGGCCTTTGTTACTATAGTTTTTGGGGTAATTTAGGCATGAGTGGGTGATAGTTTGCTAGGTTATAAGGTATAAGGTTAGAAGTTGGAATTCATTACAAAACTCTTACAACTTAGTTCCACTTGAAGAAAAGAAAAATATCTCTTGCCTCCATTGAAAAGAATAATAGTTCTTGCTTGGAGCTTTGGTTGGAAGACTAAAGAAGCTTGAGAGAAGAGTTGTAGTGGCTTCCATTACATAAGCTTATCTCTAACCTTTATATTTATCTTGTACTTATGAATATGTTTAATGTAATGAATGTTTTATTGATAAATATGAGTAGCTAAGCATTTAACTCCTAGGTTTTCACGAAGCTTTGATGGATCTATGATTGAATGATGAATTTATGATTGTTGCTATGCTTACAAGTGTTTGTTAATATAGTTTGAGCCTTTGTCAACTTGTGGTTAGGCCAACCATAGGATGAAATGGATTCATCTTTAATGGCTAGATATAGTTGATTAAAGATTAGATTATAAAACTAGGTTGTGATTTGATTTTAGGATAGAAATATACCTAGGTCATTTCTTGTTCTATTAAGGTTTGGGAACAAAAGCATCATTTAAGCTTAATCCATTTAGACATAAATTGGATTAGTTTACTTTGGTAGGATCGTACGATATCGAGAGATACGTATGAATAAATTTTGAAACTTTGAACAACAAACATAAGTATAGTCGTTAATTTGTGAATCGTTCGAGATTGGATCACTCTTAGTGACATGGAAATCTAGGAACCTTTATCTAATCGAATCAAAGTATTGTGTTTTTATTCATTTCACTTTTATGTGTTCAAACAAACTACAAACCTACTACTTTTAATCACATAAGTTCGCGTAAGATATTAGAATAGATCTTGATAATTATTCGTTAGATTCCTCGTGGGTTCGACACCCTTTACCACTTTATTACTTGAAAGCGACCGTATACTTGCGTGTTTGCGTACTAGTATTTGGAACGCAACAAGTGTAGATCCCTGAGAACTGGTCTGATCATTTAAGCAGTCTACGTTGAGTTGCATGGTTGCCATCTCATCATGAATTGTCTTGGTAGTGGCATCCATGTGTCTTGAAAAATCAGCCTTTAGTTCTGCTTCAGCATTGGCGAGCTTAGTGATTGCTTGAATGGCTTTAGCAATATCAGCTTCATTACATTGAAGAGCTGTATGAAGATGATTCATATCATCCTTCACGTCGTCAACATTTCCATTTATGTTGGTCAGACTCTGGATCAGTTGAAGAGAGTTGTCAGCAGGAAGGTTATCAGCAACATCCTTGAGCAATTTCTCGTTTTCCTCATGCAACCTCCTGCTTTCTTCTTGTATTTGTTTGTTATCATCCTTCATTTCCTTCATCAGCTTTCCCAGTCTATCCTCCAAGGTCTGTTCCAGCAGCAGGTGAATAGATTCCATCATACTTGAATGTTTATCAGCTGAGGAATTGGAGGTAGAAGCTGATGGCTCAGTTTGGTGAACTTCAATTTCTGTTAAGTTTTCTTCAGCATTTTCTTCACTTTGTTCAGCCTTAGCAGACTCCTGAACAGTTGGATGAACAACAATTGCGCTAGCTTCTACTTGAGCATCTTATGGAGCGTTTTCTTCATCAGGCTTGGCAGCAGCTTGTTGGACAGTTGACTGTTCCTCCACCTTAATAATTTTAGGTGTTCCATCTTCAGATCTCTTTGTTGTCTGATGGATTACCTTAGTGATTTTAGGCATAGAACTCTGAGCTGGTGCCTCTATCACTTCTTTGTAACTACTTACTTCAGCCCCAAAAGCAATCTGATGAACACTTGGCAGTGAATGCAGATCACTTGGAGATCCTTTATAGTATCTTGAACGCTCGGACCACTTCTCAAAGGCTTGATAAACAGCTATCTTGACAGCCCTTTGAATAAGGTCATCCTTCTTCTTCCTCTTGGCAGGTATGGTGTTCTTGATCTTCTGGGATTGCTTGTAAAGAATGTCTCTGGCAATGTTGTGGAACACATCCCGTACATGATCAGGATCCAAGGCTTGTGAGATAGAGTTGGTTTGAAAGAAGTCCAAGACCCACTTCTCTTCTGCTTCAAACTCTTTCCAAGCCATCAGCTCAGCAACAGATTTGTCAACTCTGAAAGTCCTCCACTGATTGTATCAAATCATTTCTTGGATGAACAGAGTGGCCTGTTGTAGCTATCTGTCAAATTCCACTAATGCAGCTTCAAATCTGGCAAAGGCACCAGAATGTCCTCTGACAACATTTAAAGCCCATTTGATATTAAAGAGGCTCTTTTCAACTCTCATGCCTGGTGGTAAAACTTGTCTTGCCTTTAAAGATTCTCCAATCCTTATACCACCAGCACGTTGAGGCCCATGAGTATCCTTCTTGCTCATTTCCAGAACCATGGCCATTTCAGCTTTTTCTTCAGCCTGGAGTTCAACAGCTATCATTTTCATTCTCCTTTTCTTTTTTTCTACTTGAATCTTGCTAAGCCTGATAGCTTCAGCAAGTTCCTCCTTTAACTTCTTTTCTTCAAGGGCATCCTCCCTTCTTTTCCTTTCAGCTGCAGAAATTTTTCTTTTAATAAGTTTCCTCTTCTTTAGTTTATCAGCAGCAGGAGGCTCAGGAGCAGCAGATGATAGTGGAATGGCTGATTTTGGTTCTATGATCCTCACTTCTGGATCATCTTTAGGTTCAGAAACCTCAACTGCTGAAGTTTGCTGTTGGGGAGCTGTTGCAGCAGCATCAGATGACTCCTTAGCAGCAGCAGCATCATCAAGTTTATCATCTTCAACTGGCCTCTCAGCTGATTGAGGGCCTTCTCTGATTAAGTCATCAGACTTAGGAGGAGATGGTTCAAAAACCACCTTCCTCTTAGCAGACTTTTTCGGTGCAACTTTCTTCTTTTCTTGCCTTGAAGTTGCAGTGTCTTTGAGTTGACTCCTAGTCCTCTTAGCAACGTTCTCAGCAGGTTGCTCCTCTGATACAGTTCTGGAGGGTGAACCAACTGGTATCTCCAGAATCATCAGTAGTATTTTTAATGATTGCATCGGCAACAGCCTTCTTTTCAGCATATGTTCTGGCTTTAACAGCTGGCTTGGCTGTTTGAACATATGGTTTTCTTTTCTTAGTAGGGGCCTTTTCCTTAGGCTTATCAGCCTCTTCTTCATCCATTTTCCTCTTTGAACCTCCCTTAACACCTTGATAACTAGCCATTGCCTTGTCATTGTGAATGACTTTCCCATTAGTCACACCACAACCCAATATCACGAACAGATGACTTAGAGAAATCCTATGATTAGTCTGTTTCTTCTTATGGAAGTTTGCCAAAATATACCAAACAGTTTCTGCCCAATTGACTTCAAAACCATAGTGAACAGCTATCATCATGGCATATCTCTTCATTGTAATACCATCTAAAGAAAAAGTGCAATTTTCTATCACTTTTGTTACCTGATAGTATTTCCCCTTCGTGAGCACAGATGCTCCAAAACTCTTGTTCCTTCTCCTCAGCCATGGTTGACAGGTCTGTTCTTCCATGGATTGACAGCCCGTACTTTTCATTTAACAGAGCAGGAGTGATGCATATTTCTTTTCCTCCAACTGTTCCTTTAATCTTCATCGTCTTAAAGTCAACATCATCCTTTGCTCCATAATACTCCTACACTTGATCTTCATAAACCATTTCGTCATGTGCTTCCATAAAATCCACCAGGGTTGCAGCCTTAAACTTTTCCAGAATTGTCTTCATTACGACGGTTCCAAATTTGTGATATGTATCATAGACCAGATACATACCCTCAGCTCTTGCCTTTTGTTGTGGAGTCATGATGATTTTCTGAAGATAGGTTAGTAGAACAGTAGAGTATTTTTGCAAAGAGAATTGAGAGCAACAATCGTTTGAATGCCTTAGAAAATATTTGGATGCGTAAAAGATCAGTGAGCTGATCAGATCTGTTTTTAAAGAAGTTAAAGCGTCGGTTTCCGTGTTATACGCGGACCGTGAGATCGGTTTTGAGTCAGCAGTGATCGTAGGGCGATAATTACGCAGTTCAAATTTCAAAAAGCATTAAATGACTGGCGGGAATAAGAACTGCCTTAGTCGACTAGTAAAAGCTTGTTTTAGATAAAACAACAAAGCTTTTGCATAAGTAATCCGATCAGTAAGCTTAATACTTATCTGATCAGACGAGTGTCCTGATGACATATTATAACTAGTGAAAGCCAATAACTAGTAATCTTCCTCGGCTGTTTGTCAATCCAGCTAGATAATTAATCTTCAGTCTTCAAAAATTAAGATCTTCTGATGAAAGCATAACTTCAACTAACTTTCATCAACAAATTTCATCTCTTTATCAGAAGTACCGCTAGTCTTACACGTTCCCCCCTGACTTTAAGAATCCATCAGTTAACTAGTTTGTTGAGAGTTAACCTTGAAGATAATAAGATGAGTAAGTTGATAAACTCCAGTCTTCTGTTGAGTTCCCCCCTCAGCTTATGCATCTAAATTTAGTAGACCTAGTTCAGCTCTTAATGTTGAAAACCTTGTATTACTTAGAGGGTTTGTGAAAATATCAGCGATCTGATTGGTAGTATGAACATACTTTATTATAACATTTCCTTTTTTCACATGATCTCTTATGAAGTGATGTTTGATCTCAATGTGCTTAGTTCTTGAATGGCTAGTAATGTTCTGAGTAAGAGAGATTGCACTTGTATTATCACAATAGATAGGGATTCCACTGATTTTAATGTTGTAATCTTCTAGTTGATGCTTCAACCAAAGTATTTGTGCACAACAAGCTCCAACAGCTATGTATTCAGCTTCAGCACTAGAGATAGATACTGAAGTCTGTTTCTTACTCATCCATGAGATCAGATGACTACTTAAGAATTGACAGGCACCTGTTGTGCTCTTTCTATCAATCTTGCAGCCAGCAATGTCAGAATCTGAATAACCAATAAGTTCAAAATCAGATTCTCTAGGGTACCATAATCCCAAATCTTGAGTGCCTTTGAGGTATCTAAGTATCCTTTTGGCAGCTAGGATATGAGATTCCTTAGGATTTGATTGATATCTCGCACAAACCCCAACATAGTTCATGATATCAGGTCTACTAGTGGTTAGATACAATAATGACCCAATAATGCCTCTGTATTTGGTTATATCCACTGATTTGGCATCTTCATCTTTATCCAAACGAAGTCCAGTAGACATTGGAACACTAACAGTAGAGCTACTTTCCATACCAAATTCCTTGAACAGATCTTTTGTGTATTTAGCTTGGTTAATGAATATTCCATCAGGCAGCTGTCTAACTTGCAAACCAAGAAAATAATTTAGTTCACCTATCATGCTCATTTCAGACTTGTTCTGCATCAGCTTGGAGAACTTATCACACATCTATTGATTTGTTAAATCGAAAATAATATCGTCCACATATATTTGCACAAGCAATATATGATCATCCCATTCAACATTGAACAATGTCTTATCTACCTTACCTTTACGGAATCCTTTAATTAAAAGAAAATCAGATAGGGTATCATACCATTCTCTTGGAGCCTGTTTCAGCATAGACGGCTTTCTTCAGACGATACACCTTGTCTTCTTAATTGTATGCTTCAAATCCAGGTAGTTGTTAAACATAGACTTCTTCTTGCAATTCTCCATTGAGAAAGGCAGATTTCACATCCATTTGATAGACTGTGAAATTCTTATGAGCAGCATAGGTGATAAATAGTCTGATTGCCTCTAATCATGCTACTGGTGCAAAAGTTCCATCAGTCAATACCTTCTTCTTGGCAATATCCCTTGGCCACTAATCTTGCTTTATTTTTTGTGACAATACCATCTTCATTCATTTTATTTCCGAATACACATTTAGTGCAAATTACCCTTTGATGACTTGGTCTAGAAACTAAGTACCATACTTTAATCCTTTCAAATTGATTTAACTCTTCTTGCATAGCTTCAATCCAATTTGAATCACTAAGAGCTTCTTCAATCTGTTTAGGCTCTATTTGAGATAGGAAGCTGACAAACATTGCATCATTTGCAACAGCTCTCCTTGTCTTTACTCTATCCAAAGGATCACCAATCACCAGCTCTGGTGGGTGATTCTTCAGCCATCTGAGCTCAGGTTGCAAATTTGAATGTTGTCCTCTGTTTTGATCTTGCAACACTACTGTTGAAGTTCCAGTAGTAGTTTGTTGAACAGCAGTTGTCTGTTGAACAGTCTCTGTTAGACATTCAGCAGTGTGATTTTGAACAGCACTTGAGTTAGCAGCTAAGTTGAGATCAGGTAGTATGATGGGTATATACTCTTCATTTCTTTCAACACTCAATTTTTGAAAATCAGTAGACATATTTTGATTAGTACTTTGATTCTTTTCAGATGATTGATTTGGTTCATCAAATCCTACATGAATGAATTCTTCTACAAGTAAAGTTCTTTTTTTAAAGACTCTATAAGTTTTACTGACAGTAGAGTATTCTACAAAAACAGCTTCATCAGCCTTTTCTTCAAAAGCAGTAAGGTGATTTTTCCCATTATTTAGAACAAAGCATTTACAACCGAAAATTCTAAAGTAATGAATGTTTGGCTTCCTGTTGTTCCAAACTTCATATGGAGTCTTTTTTTTGTGCTTGTTGATCATGCATCTGTTTTGGGTAAAGCATGCTGTATTTGTTGCTTCTGCCCAGAATATTTGGGGCAGCTTTGCTTCAGCTATCATAGTTTTGGTAGCTTCTTTTACAGTTCTATTTCTCCTTTCAGCAACTCCGTTTTGTTGAGGGGTTCTGGCAGCAGAGTACTCATGGCTGATTCCTCTGACATTACAATATTCTTCAACAATTGAGTTTGTAAATTCGTCCCTCTATCTGATCTGATCTTTAATATCTTCATATATTTTTCATTCTGGATCAGTTCCATCAAATTTGTAAGATGCTCCTTGGTTTCACTTTTCTTCTTCATGAAAATCACCCACGTGTATCTTGAATAATCATCCACAACAGCTAGGCAGTACTTCTTTCCACCATTGCTGATTTGATCAATGGGTCCAAATAAGTCCATATGTAGCAGCTCCAAGATCCTTCCAGATGATTGGTGCTTCTTGCTTTTGAAAGATGACTTGATTTGTTTAACCTTCTGACAGGCGTCACAAAACTTATCTTTGCTCATGACTGTCTTTGGAATTCATTTTACCAGATCATTCTTGATGAGTCTGTTTATGGGCTTGAAATTCACATGTTTCATTCTTTTGTGCCACAGCCAACTGACTTCACTTGGTGTTGATGCCACCAAACAAATATTAGAATTCTTGTCAACAGAATTCCAGTCCACTGTGTAGACATTTTCTTGTAGTCTTCAAGATAAAATTACCTTCTTTGTACCAATTTGTTCAACGTAGCACTTATCTTATGAGAAGATGACTGAAAATCCCTTGTCACAAAATTGACTTATGCTCAGCAAATTGTATTTGAGGTCATTAACATAAGAGACGTCAGATATCTCAATGTTGCCTTTGATTAATCTTCCACTTGCTGCAATCTTGCCTTCTTTGCTGTCGAAAAGTTATTTTAGGACCATCCACAGCAACAGCATCAGTCAGCTCATGTATGCTTCCACACATGTGCCTTGAACAACCACTGTCCAAGTACCAGATTTTCTCTACTTTACTCCTACTCATAATCCTAACCTACAAAATAAAATAAAATTTTTTTAGGTACCCTTATTGAGAGGGTCCTGGAGGATTAGTTCCACCCTTGACAACCCAAGATGTTGAAGTCTTAGGCTTCTTAGGCTTCTGAGTTTTGACAGGAGTATGAACATGTTTATCTTCATCACGTGCATCAGATTTCTTATGTTGATAATCAGCATGATAAGGATAATGTTCATAAGCAGAATAAGATGCATGATAAGCAGGGTATGCATGCATTGGACGAGCAGGATATGGTGCACAGTAAGTTGGGAATTGAGGTGCATGATACATAGGAGGATATGCACCAGGTTGCACATAATATGACTCATTTCCATACCAAGTATTTTGATTTTTCTTGTTCTTATGCTTCTTTGGCTTACTAGATGCTTGCTCATTAACAGACGACTTATTTTTACCACTAGTCTGATTGGTTTTAGCCTTATCAGCAGACTTCTTAGGACTCTGCTGTATAGTGTTACCAGTCTGTTTTCCTACACTGGGCTCTTTGCTCTTTTTAGCTTTGGGAGATTTCTTCTCTTTTAATTCTTTCTCAGGTGAAGCAGGTTTAGTTGTCTGAACATACAAGATGACCTTACTATTGTCAGCTGATACAAATTTTTCAGTATGGTTCAGTTCTAATTTATCCTATTCTAATAGTATCTTCTGTTTACTAGACATATGAGTAGATGCAACAGATGATTTCTCATGAGACTCAATTATCTTTTCAAGTTCCATGATTTTACCCTTATAAACTTCACATTCAGCTTTCAGATATTCATTTTCTTGCTCAAGCAGTTTATATTCAGCTGATTCTTTTGGCTCTTCAGCCTTAAGTTTCGGTGAACTGTTTTGCCATTTTAGTAATATCATTTCTTCCTTAAGCTTAGTAAATGCTTCACCAATACCAGTATTGTTAAGCATCATTTGTTGAAATGAATTAAACAATTCATTTTCAAGAGGAGTTACCTCATCATCCTCAGAGTTATCAGATTCCTTGGCCATCAGGCAGATAAGAGCAGGACTCTCTTCTTCAGTAGACTCTTCATCAGAAGTGTCTGAGTCTGAATCAGATGAGTAAATAGCAGCTAGCTTCTCCGCTTCTGCTAACAACACCTTGCCTTTCTGATGCTTTCTTTCTTTTATGGTTCTCTTTTCTTCTTCTGTATACTTCTCAGCAACAAGATATGGGCCGTTTCTAATGAAATGACCCAATTTCCTGCAGTTATAGCACATTAGTTTGGATTTATAAGAATCCTTATCTAAAGAAGAAGAGGTAGGGTTAGAAGTAGAAGCATTGTTGTATTTGTTCTTCAGCAATGCAACGTCTCCAGCTGTGTACTCCTTTTTGTTGAGTATTGTGGCTTCATCAGATGAGTCCACTTCTTTGCTTTCGTGTGCTGGTCTTCTTGGATTTTCAGCAGCAGCCAGGGCAGCTGTGAGACTTGAAGTAGAGGTTTCTTCAACACCAATTCTTGGCAGTTTATACTCATAAGCTTTGAGTACTGAGAACAGCTCGGTGAGTGAGATCTTTCCCAAATCTCTTGACCCTTCCATAGCTGTCACCTTCATGTTGAACTTCGGAGAAAGAGCTTTCAATACTCTGACGGTTATCTCCTTGTCGGTGAAGGTTTTTCCAAACTTGAGAACTTCATTCAATGTCTTTGTAAACCTTGTATCAATTTGGTCAATGGTTTCCGCAGACTTCATCTTGAAGTTGTCCAGCTTTTCCAGAGCAACACTCAGTTGATGCTCTTTGATGGTGTCGTTTCCTTCGCTCGTGTCACGAACCTTATCCCACATCTCTTTGGCAGTCTTGCAATGCTTGACTTTATCAAATCTATCATTGTCCAGGGCTTTGGTCATGATGAAACGGCCAACTTTGCCCAGATTGTACAACTTGATTTCTTCAGCTGTCATCTCATTTAAATATTTCTCCATCACTATGTCTACTTCATCAACCTTTATGGTCTTGGTGAATTTAAATAGACCTTTTATAATGCATGTGTACATGTTATCATTATAGGCAGCTAACAAGATCTCCATTCTGATCTTCCAGTCTTCGAAGATTGTACCAGCTATGTGGGGAATATGGCTGATACAATCCATTTTCAAAAAGTTTTTATTTTTCAAATTATGCTCTTTTGAAAAAGTTTGAAAACATTTGAAAAACACTCGAATCAAGCTTGTTGATCAGACAGCTGATTCTAATGAACCACCCACTCTGATACCACTTGTTGGTCCCAAGTGGTCAGATGAGGTCTAGGGGGGGTTAAATATACCACTGAAAATTTTTAGACTTAAAAAGTTTTCACTCGACTGTCAGCAGACTAAGTTGACTAAGCTGATCGTTGAACAAATCTTAGAACAGCACAGTTAACCACTTCTCTTTATACTACTTAGCTGATTTCAGCAAAATTAACTTTTAAAAGCAGAGTACTTGCAGCGAATTTACACAAGTAAACTTTTGAAAATTTGAAAGATTTATCCCCAGTTTTTATCAACTCTTTTTACAAAATCTTTCAACAGATTAATCAAGGTGTTTTTATGCACTTTGAAAATATGCAAGAAATAATTCAAATGAAAAACACACAGAATTTTTATAGTGGTTATATGGATTTAAATCCTTTAGTCAACTCTTCCAAGTCACTTAGATCTTGGGTTATACTAAAAAACACAAAGTAATCAGTATACAATGCTTGTGCCAAACAACAAATGAAATGGCCACAAGTGCGCCATAGGAAATCACAAAGAAAGCCTATCCTCTGAAGCTAGATCACTCACTAAGATGGATCTACACTTCTCACAACACTCTATACAATTTTTCACTCAAAAAAGTGTTTATCTTTGATCTTCAACTTCGGCTTTTGTCAACAAATGACTAAGCTGATGAGTGAGTTGTTCTTGAGACTTAGAGATTTAGCTTCGGATTTTCTCTCAGAGTTTGTGTTGTTTTTTTCTTCTTCAGTCTCTTGAACTATTTATACTCCAGGTTTTGAAAAATGTCCGTTGAAGAGAGACATAATTCAAATTCCTCGGTTATTGGTCCTTAATTTCTGCGAACGGCTCTCTGCACAGTGACAGTACTGTCAATTGTACTTTCTGTCAGACAGCATTTAATGCACCAAGCTGATACAAGGTTTTCCTTCAATCATTTGTCATTAATACACTCGATATTCAGCATTTATTACTCCAAGTGCATTTATTACCGTTGGAGAGGCTTTCTGATCCTTTCCACTTGGCTGATGAGAACACTAGTCTGATGATGAACAGAGTTGATCCCAAACTTGAACAAATCTGATTTGAGTCGGCTGATCTTCACCAATCTGATTTCTTCCTTCAACAGCAGATCAGTAGTGTTCTTGGACCATATTGAATTTTGACTTAGCTGATAATTCTTTTAACTTCAATCAAAATTCTACTAAGGGATTTTAACCAAGCTTTCCTAACTTAGCTGGTTATGATGTTTTGGAAATCATCAATACCTCCCTTCAATCTTTAAATCACTTGTCTGTTGATCTTCATCTTCATCCAACAAACACTTACAGTAATCACAGCTTCGTACATATTGACCAATTTTTTAATACTTAAAATTTTACCCCCGAATCTGTTTGTTACACAAAATTAAAATGTTCACGAGCTACAAACTTGCATTTAACACGAGTTTGCAGTTTCGTCCCTAACATTTCAATAAATACAATTTTACCCCCAAATTTTATACAAATTTCATCGTTGCGATTGAATCGGTTAGTTGCACAAAATTAAAATATTCACGAGCTACGAACTTGCATTTAACATGAATTTGCAGTTTGGTCCCTAACTTTTCAAAAATTGCAATTTTACCCCCAAATTTCATACTAATTTCATCGTTGCGATTGAATTCGTTAGTTGCACAAAATTAAAATGTTCACGAGCTACGAACTTCCATTTAACATGAATTTGCAGTTTGGTCCCTAACGTTTCAATAATTGCAATTTTAACCCCAAATTTTGTACAAATTTCATCGTTGCGATTGAATCTGTTAGTTGCACAAAATTAAAATGTTCACGAGCTACGAACTTGCATTTTGTACGAGTTTACAATTTGGTCCCTAACTTTCAAAAATTACAATTTTACTCCCGAATTTTGTAAAAATTTCATGTCCCTATCCGAATTAAATATTACAAAAGAAAAAAACTAATTACTTAGTAGATTTTTCTTCCTAACATTTGGGACATAAGGAGTTCTTATATGCCTACTAGGATATCTTATCCTATCTTCTCTTCTTTTTTGCCTTGATTCTTTCCTACCCACATTATCATCACTATGGTCTTGGAGATTTGCAGTTTGGCAAGTATCTTCAGCATTATTACCCTGAGAATGCGTAAGTTCACTCCTACCCAAATGATCACCCTGAAAATACGTATATTAAGAATCCATATCAAACATTATCCAAAACCAATTTGTGCAACAGAATCCAAAACCAATTTGTGCAATAAGATCCAAAATCAATTTAATAAACACAAATCCGTCATTTAAGACAACAACTAAACATGATCCAAAAATAAATTCAAGACAACAACTAAACCTGATCATCATCATTGTCAGTAACATTAACCTGATCATCATCATTGCCGTCGTTGTTGTCAGTAACATTAACCCCTCGAGCTTCTCGGTCTTCCAGCATCATTTGTTGGAGTTGTTCCACAGTTAAGTTCAATTCTTCCAGCTGCCCAGTAAATCTCTGATCTATCTCGTTCTGACGATCTCGGAGGCTCTGCATCATCTCGTTCTGATGATCTCTGAGGCTCTGCATCATCTCATTCTGCTGGTTAGTAAGTCGAAGTGCCCAGGCGGGAACGTCTTCATATCTTGATTCCGAAGATGATGGTTGTGGTTGAGCTTGAGAAGTAGAGGCACAATCTTGGTTTCTTCGGACACGCTTCAGACGTCGGCACACAGGAGCAGGAGCAGGAATAGAAGCATTGGCATCAGGGAAAATACCTTCTTCAGCAACAACAAGATTAGGTAGGGCGGGTGGCCAGTTGAGGCATTCGGGAGCTTCCTCATCATCCTGAACAACCACATAGTGCTGTCCGAAAAACTCAGTTAATCGGCTGTCATATGTGTCACAATATCATCTAAAGTGACGGTCCATAGCCTCTCTCCCCAAGGATATCTCTCGCAAATCGCGAGATCTTCACACACCTTCAATATATTAAAATTCATATCAAACATTATTTTTAAAATTTTAAAGAAATAATAAAAATTAAAATTAAAGTTTACTTACCGCGAATGTAATGTTTTTAATCACTTTGGGCCGTTACGGTACCAACAATGCCGATATCACCCAGATGAAGATTACTTGCATACGTTCTCGTGATTCGTATTGCGATTCAATATATTCAGAATCATCGTTTTGAGAGATTGAACGGTAACCTCCCTCGGCCCCTACCAACTAAAGTATCGTAGCTTCAAGTTACCCCCTCGGTCGATAGCTTCGGAGTCAGCATCACTCAATTCCTTTGCTCCGAATATGACTGGTTTTCCATATATCAAAAACCAGTATTCGTATTTATTCTTTTCTTGCAGTCGTCGGCATACTCGGAGCATCAGACTGTGCAACATCGATGCCTTAAATCTGCCCTTCCCGGTGAGGTGTAAAAATCTCCCAATCTGGGGATAATTATCTATAATCCGCCAATGCTCGGGTCTTAGCATGCCTGTAATGTCCGAAATTTCGCTCCATGTTGTGCGTTGTGTTATCAATCCATCTACGACCACAGTGTCGTAGTGAAAGCGGGGTAACTTTGGTAGGGCCGAGGTAGGTAAAGTAAGGTATCTCTTCAAAATAAAAACAAAAAAAAAAGTCAAAATTTTCATTCTGTTAAAAAAATCAAAATATTTTGCCGCATGTATTTATACTGGCGACTGTAAATGCCGCCTGTTTGCCTACGGCGTTTGCCGTTTGGCTTTTTAAACCAAACGGCAAATGCCACCCGTTTGCCTGCGGCGTTTGCCGTTTGGTCTAACGTTGCATTAGACCGCGGTGAAAGAAATTCACACCGCACTGCAACTAAGTCCATACCGTGGTGCATAGAGTTAGCACCGCAGTGCACTTAACCATACACCGCGGCATGTAAATACACACACCGAAGCCAAACGGCAAACGCCGCAAGCAAACGACAGCGTTTGCCGTTTGGTTTAATCCCAAACGCCAAACGTTGTAAAACCATGAACAAATTTGAAAGAAATGGGAGAATGAAATGGCTCGAAACTTACCTCAAATGGCCAATTGTTAGCGTTTCTCTCACCATCATCGATTGTTATTTCGTATGCCATCTCCAATTTGGAAGAATTCTAAGAGGAATTTGAGTTAAATTTTTTTGAGTTTGAGAGAAAGAGGGTTTGAGAGAGAGGGAAGATCGATGAAGATAGGGTTTGGTCTTGATTTTTTGATTTGTTTTATTTTTAAGGGGTGGGTATTTTTCTTTTATAAAAAAAATTTGAGGGGTAAAGTGCAATAATTAGAAATTATTATGTTTTATAAACATTTTTTTTTAAACTGAAAAAGGCCTTTGAGTAAAATGTGATTTTGTATATGGCTTTTGTGTAAATGGCTCCTTATTTTTTTCTCCAATTTCAATTCCCTTTACTTCTCAAATTTCTTCACCTATAATTCTCTCTTCTCCTTTAATTGGACATAGGATTTGGTGCCCATTTGAATTTTATGCTCTATTAATCCATGGTAAAAAGAATAGCTCTCTACACCTTCCCCTTCCGCTTCCCCTTCCCCCTTTGCAAAACATGTTTCATTGATTTAGATATGAGAGTTAATGAAATTATTGTATTTGGTACTATATTAAAATTTTTATCAGAAATTGGTATTGAATGTTGATTTGATTAATATTTATTTAATAATCTTGCTTGGGCGGCTTATACTTGTGAGACCCATCATGATTTTTTATATTATGGTCAAGAAGTCTATGTTTTTCTTTACCCACTTTAAATTGTAAATAATTTAAGGGAGAATAAATTATTCCTAAATTATTGAGTTTAAAACAATAGGATGAGTATGACTGGTGTATGTTCATTGAAATAAATTTGATTATATGTACATGTGTACTTTTGTAGTTTAAATAGTTTTCTGTAAGAATGCAGATTTCATACTTTTAATGAATTAATCCCACTGTTGTCCATATGGGGACAAGTTAATTGATATTTTAATCATTCTTGTTATTTAATATTTGAATTACTCTTGGCATGTTTAGGACTTGGGACTGTAGACCAATAGAGGTTTAATTGAAGCCTTTATATGTAGAATATTGAAACTGTAAAAAAAATGATCCTTTTTTTAGTTCCTTTATAATTAGGACAAAAACTATTGTAAACTTAGGACAAAAACTTTTTAGCCCTTATAATTAGGACATAAACTATTGTATATTTAGGATAGAAACTTTAGGACTTGGTACTATAGAACAATAGAGGTTTAATCGAAGCCTTTATATGTAGAATTTTGAAACTATAAAAAAAATGTCTTCTTTTTGCTCCATTATAATTATGACATAAACTACTGTATCTTGGTGATATAGATTGTTTTTTTGTAAATGATACATTTTGATCATAGAAAGGTGATATTGTATGGAGCAACTTAAATATTTTAAGATGTTTTTATTGTCTAGGGAAGTCAAGATAATGATGGATAAGAGTTGGATTGACTTTCCAGACACTTTTTTAGCAGAATATATATCTGGTTTTTCTAATTTTCTTGACTTTGATTTTGCTAACAAGTTAGTTGGTTCTAAAATATATTGTCCATGTAAGAAATGTAATAATCGCTTCACAAAGAAACGTGAGGACGTGAAAGAGCATTGTGTTCTTAATGGTTTTGAGAGTAAATATAAGATTTGGAGATATCATGAGGAATTGTATGCGCCACCTCAAAATGGTCAGACTTCGGATAGTGTAATATCAAACAATGGGGATCATATATTAAACATGTTACATGAGGCAGTAAACATTCCAGGTGCAAACATAGATGCAGATTTTGACAATACATCAGCTAATGAAATGAATAAAGAAACTAGAAAGTTCTTCAAGTTGTTACAAGATGCCGAGACTGAGTTACTTCCAGGATGTGCAAAGCAGACAAAACTCTCATTTGTTGTTCGTTTGTTGCAATTGAAAGCACTTTGTGGATGGACTAACAAATCAATTGACTTGTTACTCAATCTCTTGCGCGATTCATTCCCTGATGGTGTAAATTTGCCAGCAAATTATTATGAAGCCCGAAAGATAATTACTGAATTAGGCTTCACATATGAGACAATTGATGCATGCCCCAACAATTGTGTGTTGTTTAGAGGACACGATAAGAACCATGATAAATGTGAAATATGTAATGCTTCAAGATACCATGAAAATGAGAAGAAGGTTGCCGTAAAAGAATGAGGTACTTTCCTCTCAAACCAAGATTGCAAAAGTTATTCATGACCTCAACGACTTGTTCTCTCATGAGATGGCATGCTGTAGAACGAATAGATGATGGCAAACTACAACATTCGGCTGATTCATATGCATGGATAGATTTTGATTAAAAAAATCCAACATTTGCAAGTGATGCTCATAATGTGAGAATGGGGTTGACTTCTGATGGTTTTAATCCGTTTGGAATGATGAATATACGAAATAGTACATGGCCAGTTGTACTCATTCCATATAACTTACCTCCATGGTTGTGTATGAAGCAACCAAATTTTATATTATCTACTCTTATTCTACTCTTATTGATGGTCATAAATCACATGGGAACAAGATTGATGTTTATTTACAGCCATTAATAGAAGAACTTAATGAGTTTTGGCATGGTGTAATGACTTTTGATGCATCAATAGGTGAAATGTTCAATTTACGTGCATCATTACTATGGACAATCTGGGCATGCAATGTTATCTGGATGGGGTACAAAAGGTCCATTTGCATGTCCTAACTATGATAAGGAGACTCGATCTGAGTGGTTGAAACATGGTTGTAAGTATTGTTATGCACGCCATCGTCACTTCTTACCTAGACGATAGGTATCGTAGAGATACAATATCTTTCGATGGAACTATAGAAATGGAAATGAAAAATGTTTCGATGCAGAATACAAGTATCTTGAGTGAGTTAGATGGAGTTGCTACTGAGTATAAAAAAGAAGATCTTAGAAAGCGCAAAAGAGCATAATATAAAAAGGAATGTGAAGGGCAAATTTGGAAGAAGAAAATCATCTTCTACGAACTTCCATATTGGGCCGACAATTTGGTTAAGCACATCTTAGATGTCATGCACATAGAGAAAAATGTTTGTGATAATGTACTCTGGACAATATTAGGAGACAAAAAACGAACGAAGGATAATTTGAATGCTAGGAGAGACCTTCAGAAAGATAACTTAAGGGAACCATTACACCCCATTGAAAAGGGTCCTGGGAAATTTTACTTGCCTCATGCACCCTTCACAATGGGTAAGACGGACAAAGATACATTTTTTAGAGTCTTGAAAAGTGTGAAAGCACCTGATGGGTATGCATCCAACACATCACGTCGTGTACATATTAAGGAGCAGACCATTGGAGGTCTCAAAAGTCATGACAATCACATACTCATAGAACAACTGATACCGCTTGATATACGAAGAACATTACCTAAGAATGTGGTTGATGCACTAATTGAACTAGGAAATTTTTTTAGAAGATTAGGCTCCACAAAAATTAGTAGATCAGATTTGGAAAAGCTTCAAGATCGCATAGTGTTGACACTTTGCCACTTAGAGAAGATCTTTCCTCCATCATTTTTTGATATTATGGAACATCTACCCATATATAGCAGATGAAGCTATAAAAGTTGGTCCAGTACAGTGTCGATGGATGTATCCCGTGGAAAGGTGTGCTTTTAATTTTTTTTACCTTTTAAATAGTCCAATAATTAAGTAATAAATAATCTCCATGTATGCTAACTTTTATCTATTTTTCAGATCCCTTCTTACCTTGAAAAAGTATGTGAGAAATAGAGCTTATCCAAAGGGTTCCATTGCTCAAGGATATCTAATGGACGAGGGCATGAATTTTTGTTCAAGATATCTAAAGGATGTTGAAACAAAACAGACTCGTCAACCTAGAAATTGTGATGGAGATGAGATCACCGGTGGAGCCATCGAAAAAGGAGAGAGACTCATGATAGATCATGTTAGTATGCTTCAAATGCATCGATATATATTAGCAAATACGGATGAAGTTCAGCCACTTCGTGATATGCATGTGGCAGAACTCTTGAGAGACAAACCTCGCGCACAACCTTGGGAAACTGATCGTATTCATAATCGAATTTTCCATGAGCGGCTTAAATCATATGTAAGTGAAATAAATACATAATAAGCCATGTATTATACTCATTTATTGAATAATAATTTTTCCTTTTGATCTTTTTTTTTATAAAACTAGATACATAATATGCCGATTGTGTCCGGTGCTCATGTTCCAGAACTGGTTAGAAGATTAGTTGAAGGTCCCATACGTCATGCTAGGAGATACAAAGCATGCATAATTAGAGGGTTTCGATTTGGTACTAAGCGTAATGATGAAACTAAAGCCACCCAAAACAGCAGAGTTGTGCTTAAAGCTGACACTAGAAGTTACTTAAGGACAAAAGATACAAGACCTCAATATGGAGAAGTATGCTACTATGGAGTTCTAACAGATATAATAAAAATTCGATACACAAATGACATCAAGTACTTAATGTTCAAGTGTGATTGGGTCGATAATGAGAAAGGGGTCAAGCAAGATGAGTAAAATGTTTAGGTTCTTATAACATCTTCTATGTACTTTTTATTTTATATTAGGTGTATATAATTTCTATCATATTCATGTAGGAAATAGCAAAGAAAAATATGGCTAATAGAGCTAAAAAGAAGCATCTCCATCTTACTGGCAAATTGGCATTCCCGCTTTTAAAGGAAAAGGTATGAATTTCTTTCTCATTGTAACTATTTGAAATGATTTAATATTTGATGAAGAGTTCTATTTCTTCTTATCATTATTCAATTTGTCCCAGATGCGACGGGAAGAAAAAAGTACCACCAAACTAGATGTTTTGATTGAATCTCGCTCTTGTGGGAAAGGAATTAATGCTGATCAAGAGACTGCTAAATTGATTATTAGAGACTGCTAAATTGATTGTTAGTTCCATATTCTGTTTATTTTTTATAGAACTCTCGTATAATATTTTTGCTCAATATCCCACTTAAAGTTGACTAACTTATGTCAGCAAGGAATTAATGAAAGCAAAGAAGCCTGAATTATAGCGAACTGAGGAATTCAAAGATGACATATTCATAAATGCTTTAGGTCAAGATCCCCAAGGTCATGGTAGATGCACGGGTCGAGGAGTTACTCGCAGTAAGTTGCGTGATTCACTGGCATCAAACACTCCAACTACTCATATGGCTGAAAAGATAGAGGATTTTCGAGAGTTTAAGAATGAGCTAGCCCTTGAAGTTATGAAGATTGGACAAATGAAAATGGAGTTAAATAATCAAAAGAAAGAGCTGGATGAGGAAAATGAACAGATGATGAATGAGATGCGAGTAGAATTTAAAGATGAAATTAACAACATGAAATTAAACATGGATTATTTTGTGTCATTGGTCGATCCTGATACTCTACATGCAGCTTTATCTAGTGTTCCATCACTTGGAGGACATGTTTTCAAGTTTCTTTGCATTACTTAAGTTTTCTATGACTAATCATGTATTCTACTATAATTTGATATTTTCCTTGGACAGCAATGATTGACAGGTTGCAAATCTTCCTAACGTCACACGTGAACAACCAAAAAGTGCTAATAAAATTACACCTCCAAACTTCCAACAACACAATCCAACTCCAAACTTTTTAACATCTCATGAGCGGGTTAGTATGTTTGTGATGGACATTAAAAACAATTTATAGTGTGAAGAAATATTTGAATAATTTGAGTTATTAATTTTTTATTGGAAGTTGAAAAGTGCATGAAATATATAGGATTAGCATGTTTACATGATTAAGTTTTTATCCAGTAACTATGATTGTACATATTGATAGAAACTAACGAGTAGTTTTGGTGAATTTTGAAGGGTGAAAAACTGATGGAGAAGTTGATTGTACATATTGTTAATTGATGACATTAATTTATTAGGATGAGTTTTCTCCAACAGTATGAAATCACTTTATTTTCTCTCTATTCCTTACTTTGTTGATTCAATTTATATTACAAAGTTTTTAATCTATGGTCTTTAGGTTGGGGCATATATACATAATCGTTTAGAATTTCATGAAAATGCACTTATGACACGCACCTAATGGGAGAAAGAAAATTAGAATTTAGAAAACCTTTTCAAGATGAATTACGAATCTGTGATATCTTTTTTCTTTTTCTTTTGACTCATGGCAAATGAGAACCTCTCTCTAGGATGTGTTAGTTGATTTAATTTTTTCACGTCTATTGTTATTGGAATGTTGATTTAGTTATGATTTTGGTGAGTTTAGTGATAAGCACATTTTTATTTTATTGTTGGACCCATGAAATATATTGAATCATAGAAAATTAATATGCTAAAATTTTGTGTTGTACATCTTGATATTACAGGCTGCTAATGGAAATATAAGGCACAAACATACTTTTGATTGCAACCCATGCGAGGTTCGTTATTTTCAATTTATTTTATGGAAAGTTTACTATAAAATCTTGTCTCTTGACACCGTAAGGATTGACTTATTTATCAAGTCATTGAAAAATCATTAACACTCGACTATAATACATTGTCATGTATGGTTTTAGGTAGGTAGCAATGTACTTTTATTTTGTTCGGGTACCAAAAGAATCAGTAGCAGAAGGTGTGGTTTTAAGCATGTACCCAAAGGAAGAAATTGAAGATGTTGTTTTAGGACCTGGATTCGTTAATGTTTTCATTAAAAGGGCCATCGAACCAAATTACTACCTTTTACGACCTCGCAAAGGTGTAAACACAGTTGGACAAGCAGTTGGCAAAATCGTTGCTTGGCAGATTGCTAATGTAAGAAAATTTGTTATAATGAAAATATTCTTCACCAAATTCTCTAGTTCATTTTCGTTACTATGATCCTAAGTTCGTCTTATTCTTATATATATACATATATGTTTTTGTAACTTACACATATTTTTCTTGTCCATAGGATTCAGATGAATGAATTGCCACATATATCTTTTGCTAGCTGCTCCCACGACCTATTATAAACTGATTGTTTTTCTTATTTTTTGCCTTATTTACAATTTAGAGGTAGAAAGTGGAACTTAATTTAGTTGTTATTGTTGGATATATTGAATTGAGACTGTGTGGCTAAAACAATTGTTATTATTTTAGGATTGAGAGAAACTCAGTTGAAGTCTTATTTTGTAAGAAAAATATTGTTGGCATGATTTCTCACACTCTATAATATTTATAAATATATGCGTTTCATATGTTATTTGAGTATTTATAAATTCATTGTTTTATGTATTTAACAAAAGTTTGAAGATTTATTGTAATAAATAGTTTTGATAGTACGTAGTGTTTTAACATGATTATTAATTAGAAGAGAGCACAAATAAACAAATAATTATTGATTAGGTATATTAAATTGAAAAATAAATATTATTATAAAACAAAAGACAAAATTAGCACAAAATAATGTGTAGTATAAACCTTATTTACTACGCTACAAAGAGTAGCAATTAAGTCATAATTGAAGTAAAAAAATTAAATATTTACTACACTTAACAAAGTTTAGTTAATATATATATATATATATATATATATATATATATATATATATACTACAGTTTTAAATTCATAGGGTATAATAGTGTTGTAATAGATTGACTTTAGCTATGAAATTGATAATGTAGTAAATGAGATAAATTTCATAGCAATAACTATTTACCACACTTTTAAAAGTGTACTAAAGTTTTCCCCACGGCTGCAATTCCCACGCCTGAAAAAGCGTAGCACAAGTGTAGTAAATGACTTTTCACTACGAATTTCTTTTATTTGCTATGTGATCTACGTTATTATTTTAACCCCCAAGTCTTGTTATTACTTATGTTGAGTATAAGATGTTTTGTCCATCAGAAGTATAAAAGTAAGCGTGTCTTGTGTATTGTGGAAATATTGAAATGAATGTGTTAACTTGGACATTGATACGTTATACATACATTAAACCACTTGATTAAATTAAAAAAAATAGATCAATAAATTTGGAGTTGTGGTTTTATCAGGATCAAATTGTTTATTTCTTAATGTTTTGATATAAAATGATATTTGATTAGTCTGACATATAATTCATCTTGATTAAATTTTTCATTTTGTCACGACTAATGTGGGATTACTTTGATGAGTTTTCGTAGCTCTTAATTAACCTCATTTTGAATGATTGTTATATCAAGAAAGAAATATGTGTTTATACAATTGAAACACATATTAAAATAAAATAGATGTTTATGGATAAAAATATATTTATTTAATTGGCAACCGATTAGACCATCCCGGAAAACTATGATGCGAAAAATCATTAAGAATTCACATGGATTTTGATTGAAGAACCAGAAGATTCTTCAAATCAAATAATCATTTTGTGTTGCTTGTTCTCAAAGTTAATTGATTAATATATCATTCCTAATTTTAATTGGGTTTGAATCTCCAGCATTTGTAAAACACATTCAATGTGATATATATGGGCCCATCCATCGATCCACTATGTGGATTATTTAGATATTTATTGATCTTGATAGATGCATCTATTACAAATGGTGACATGTGTATTTATTGTCAACCTACAATCTGAAGTTTGCGGGATTATTTGCGCAAATAATTAAAATAAAAGCACAATTTCAAGTTATGCAATATTTACAATGTACCTTGAGAATGCTGGTGATTTTACATATGAGGCACTTTCAATGACTATTGAATAATAACTTAAAGTTATGTTGCCCATATTAATACACAAAATGGTTTAGCATAATCTTTCTTTATACGCCTCCAATTATCAGTTGCTAAACCATTATTAATGAGAACAAAACTTATTATTTCAGCATGTATATATCTTGTTTTGCAGCAACACTTGTGTGCATCATGCCAATAAGTTATCATAAATTCTTACCGTTGAAATTAAAGTTTATCTAACATTTTTCATCTTAGAAATCAAGGATGTGCGATATATGTTACAATTGCTTCACCACAACGCACAAAGATGGGTTCTCAAAGAAGGTTGAGAATATATGTGTGTAATCCCCTTCTATAAATAAACTAAAATTTATTTACGGTACGATTTGTCGATTTTCATTTTGATGAAATAATGTTATCGACATTAGGGGGAGAGTATAAATGATGAAATAATGTTCTCGACATTAAGGTAAGAGAATAAAGAGCTGGTAAATATAAAATATATGGAATGAATTATCGTTATCTTATTTAGATCCTCAAACAAACAAGTGTACACTAGAAGTTCAAAAGATAATTCATTTGCAAGATATTGTAAATCAACTGCCAGATGTATTACTGATCTAAAGTGAGTTACTAAATATCTTTAACCAGCTGAAAATGCTCCAATTCAAATTGATGTCCGTTAGGGCAATCTGCTAGTGAATATCAAAGAAAGCCACATGGATCAATCGGTTCCAAGGATAATAATCATCGTAAATAAAAGAAGCAAACACTGAAGATGGTCATATTATGGAGGCGAGCACTCCTGAAGAGTCGCAAGACATAACTATTGATATAACACCCCAGAAGAGGTTCAGGTACCTGAAAACAATGAAAATTAAGAGATCTCGATAAGTTATGTCAATATGAGAAAAAGATGGAACCGAAATAAAATAGTTGTCGACAACAATTTTGCATATAATTATAAAATTTAATGAGGATCTTGAAACTAATTATAAAAATGATTGGACAAAAGAAAAGACGCAATTCAAGCAGAACTAAGTTCATGTTCAAAACATGAAGTTTTTGGACTAGAAGTCCAAATACCCGAGTAAAGTCCTTGGGTATTAATGAGTATTTATATGATAATGAAAATGAGAAAAATAAGTTGAAAGATATGTAACACATCTAGTGCTACAAAGTTTTCCGCAAAGACCTGAAACTAATTATTAGGAGACATGTTCTCCAGTGGTGGATGCAATTATTTTAGATACCTTATTAGTCTGGTAGTACATGAACAACTTGATATGCGTCTAATAGATATTGTTATAGCCGATTTATATGGCTCACTTCATAGTAAATTTTTATTTGAAAGTCCCTGAATCTTAAATACACTCAGAAATCTCCAGAAAATACTCATGCATAAATCTTTATTTGAATTAAATGAATATGGGTATATACATGATATAGACTTACTGAATACTTGTTGGATGAAGATGAAGATGAAGTGCAAAGAAGACAAGAAGATAAGGGAAGGTTTTGATGATTTCCAAAACGTCAAAATCAGCTAAGTATGGAAAGCTTAGTTCCCTTAGAATAATTTTGAACAAGTAAAGAAGACATCAGAAGGGTTCAAAATTCAAAGCCCAGAAGACTACTGATCTCATGCTGAAACAGCAATCAGAAGGGTAGACCATCAGCTGACTCAAATCAGATTAGTTCAGAGTTTGATCAGCAGAGTATCTATCAGCAGGGTTGCCTCGATCAGCCGAGTAGAAGAGATCATGAGATAGTTCAACGGTAATAAATGCACCTGGTGTAATAAATGCTGTAAGAGAAGGGTAGTAATGGCAAATGATTGAAAATTACTCTCGGATCAGCAGAGTGCATTTAATGCTGCTACAGGAAAGTACAGCAGAGAAAGGACTGTAGCAGGGAGCCGTTCTGAATTTGGGCTAAAGGCTATGGATTTGAATTGTGATTTCCTTCAACGGTCATATTTTCAAATCCAAATATAAATAGAGCTGATTTCAACGAGCGAGATACACAACAACATTCTGAGATTTTGATTCCGAAGCAGAAATTTTTCTAAGTCTCAAGAAGCTCGAACAACTCACTCGTCTGGTGAAGTCATCTGTTGACAGAACCCAGTTGAAGAAAAATAGAAAATACTTTCTGAGTGAAATTGTATTTAGCTGAGTGTTGTGCGAAGTTGAGATCCATCTTTGTGAGTGATCTAACTTCAGAGGATAGGTTTTCTGAGTGATTTCCTATTGTGAGCTTACAGCCTTTTCATTTGTTGTTTAGGTGTAAGTGGAGAAATATTGTAAACTGTGTGTTTATAGTATAACCCAGAATCTAAGTGATCTGGAAGAGTGGACTAAATGATTTTTATCCATATAACCACTATAAAAATTCTTTGTGTTAATTTTGCACTTAAGTTTTCTTGCATATTTCAAACTTGCATAAAGTAAACACTTTGAATTGTTTTAAAGATTTTAAAGGAGTTTTCAAATTGGGGATAAAATCTTTAAATAGACTTAGTCTACTTGTGAAAAACACTTTCAATTTATCCGCTGCAAGTATACTCTTGTAAAACTGTTTTTGTTGAAAACAGCTAAGTTATTATAAGATGAGTGGTCACTCTGCTGTTCAAGATTTGTTCACGATCAGCATAGTCAGCTTATTGTTCTTCATAAGCTTAGTTTGCTGACAGAAGACTGAAAAGTTTTTAAGTCTAAAAATTTTCAGAGGTCTATTCACCCCCCCCCCTCTAGACCCCATCTGACCATTTGGGACCAACAAGTGGTATCAGAGCAGGTGGTTCATTAGAATCAGCTGCCTGATCAACGAGCTTGATCCAAGTGTTTTTCAAAGGTTTTCAAAACTTTTCAAAAGAGCATCTTTTTGAAAAATTAAAACTTTTTGAAAAATGGACTGTATCAGTCATGTTCCCCACATTGCTGGTATGTCTTTTGAAGACTGGAAAATCAGGATGGAGATTTTTCTAGCCGCTTATAATGACAACATGTACACATGTATCATTAAAGGTACATTCATATTCACCAAGACGATAAAGATAAAGGAAGTTGACACCGTGGTGGAAAAAGACCTTCATGAGATGACTCCAGAAGAAATAAAGTTATTTAATTTGGATAAAGTCGGAAGATTTACCATGACTAAAGCCCTGGATAATGATCGGTTTGACAAAGTCAAACATTGCAAAACTGCAAAAGAGATGTGGGATAAAGTTCGTGATATGAGCGAAGGAAATGATGCTATCAAAGAGCATCAGCTCAGTGTTGCCTTGGAGAAGCTGGACAACTTCAAGATGAAATCTAGAGAAACTATTGATCAGATGGACACTAGATTCACCAGAACACTCAACGAAGTTCTAAAGCTGGGAAAGACCTTAACTGACAAGGAGATCACCGTCAGAGTACTGAAGGCCCTGCCTCCCAAGTTCAACATGAAGGTGACAGCTATGGAAGAATCAAGAGATCTGGGGAAGATTTCTCTTACAGAGCTGTTCTCCGTACTCAAGGCGTATGAGTATAAACTGCCTAGAATGGGTGTTGAAGAAACCTCAACTTCAGGACCCACAGCTGCCTTAGTTGCTGCTGAAAATCCTAGAAGACCACCACAGAGAAGTAAAGAAGTGGACTCATCTGATGAAGCCACACTACTCAACAAAAAGGAGTACACAGCTGGAGACGTAGCGTTGCTGATGAATAATTTCAAGAAGTTCTACAAAAGAAAAATGAAGAACAAATACAACAATACTTCTACTTCTAAACATAACTCTTCTTCTCAAGATAAAGATGATTATAAAGCAAAACTAATGTGTTATAACTGCAGGAAATTGGGACATTTCTTCAGAGACTGTCCATATCCAAAAGCAGAAAAGTACACTGAAGAAGAGAAGAGAATAAGAAAGGAAAGAAAGCATCAGAGAGGCAAGGCAATGATGGCTGAAGCAGAAAAGCTGACTGCTGTCTACTCATCTGATTCAGACTCAGACACTTCAGACGAAGAGTCTTCTGATGAAGAGAAACCTGCTCTCATCTGCCTGATGGCTAAAGAATCTGATGACTCTGAAGATGAGGTAACTCCTCTTGATAATGAATTATTTAGTTCATTTGAACAAATGATGCTTAACAATACTGGTATTGCTGAAGTATATAAAAAGCTTAAGGAAGAGATGATATTGCTAAAGAGCAAAACAGTTCACTGAAACTCACAGCTGAAAAGCTAAGAGAGTCAGCTGAATATAAACAGCTTGAGCAAGAACATGAATCTCTGAAAGCTGAATGTGAAGTTTATAAGGGTAAAATCATGGAACTTGAAAAAGTTATTGAGTCTCATGAGAAATCATCTGTTGCATCCACTCATATATCTAGTAAACAGAAGATGCCTTTAGAACATGATAAGTTAGAATTGAATCATACTGAAAAATTCATATCTGCTGACAATAGTAAGGTCATTCTATATGTTCAAACTACTAAACCTGCTTCACCTGAGAAAGTGGTAAAAGAGACAAAAACTCCTAAGGCTAAAAAGAGCAAAGAGCCTAGTATAGGTAAACAGACTAGTAAGACCAAACAACAGAGTCCTAATGATGGGGGCTATTTCGCACCCTATATACTACTCGAATCGAGTGAAGAAGTTAAGATCGATCCGACCAATCCAAACCGATCGGGATCCCCTCGCAGACCCGGCAAAACGTAGCTCTCATCGATCAGAAGATAATACTCCGGACCCATGGAGGATATTTGGGCCGAGTCCTATTAGGACTATGATTCCTTGTAAAACTAGGTTAAACATTGTATAAATACCTAGCTAATCATTGTATAGAACAACTACGAAATCCTCTACTTTAAGGATACTCATATATTCTCTGCCAAAGGCATTACAACTGAATAAGAATCAATATTATTCATAGTATTTTGATCTCCAGATTATAGTATTATTAGCCTTCTTTGTGGTTTTGCTTCTTGTTCTTAATCATTGCTTTTCTTTGTGTTTGATCCATCCGGAATAAAGTAACGGAGCCCTACTTAATATATATACACAAATATCGTAAACCTCACCGATATTACAAATTCACTGATATACAATTAACCCGACGAAATCCGGTTAAATCAGTTGGCGCCCACCGAGGGGCTAGGTTAATTATTCGAATCGACACATGGCTCGCCCAAGGAAAAGCGCTCGCGTTGGAGCGAGAAGCAATACGACCACAGGTCACAACACATCTGAAGATCCACAAGACAACAACGATAACAACAATCCAAACACCAATGAAAACCTCCCAGATACCCGTTCCCGTCAGCAGGAACACCAAGGAGGCCTTACCGGTACAATACCAGAAGAACCGGAGCTCCCCGAAATACCCGCTCCTCTCCCTGGCGCTCAGGAAAAACTGAAACAAATAGCGATGCTCTTCAAGTCACTCTCTCCAGAAGAATTGCTAGTTTTAGACCAAATTCCTCGAAACGTTACGGCTCCCGGAGCAACTCCTGCGACAGGAGTGCCGAGGCCGAACGAACGGACCTCTCAACAAGCTGACAGCCCAGCGAGTGAGCGACGCTCGCTACACAGCCCACAGCAAATAAATTCTAAACCATCCGACAACCGTCCCCAAAGAAGAACTGGTCGAAGAGTACCGCAAGCAGTTCGCAGCGGATCGAAGGAACGAACGATCATCCCAATCGAAGATGATATACATGATACAATCCCCTATCGACCAAGAACGACTCGATTCTCAGAACGAGAAATTGAAAGGATGGTACAGGAGCGACTCGAACAACGATTACGATCTGCACAAAACCCCTGGACCCGGACCACAGAACTCCAGGAAAGCCTTGCGGCTTGCTCTCCTTTCTGCAGGGAAATAAAAGAAGCACAGTCCGCAGGACAGGTCCCGGGAAGACTACCCCGATATGATGGAACCACCGACCCGGACGATTATATCTTTAGCTTTACGAACATAATGAATTTGTATGCTCACTCCGCCGAATTCACCGCCAAGTTAATGGTAACAACATTCGAAGGACTCGCGCTGGATTGGTTTGCCAAACAGCCGGCCAACTCTATATTCAGTTTCCGGGAATTATGCAATAAACTAACGCAGCAATTTGCTAGTCAGAAGAGACAAAAGCTTCCGATGAGCTACCTGGGAACCATACACCAACAAGAGGGAGAATCCCTAAGAAATTGGTTGGCAAGGTTCAACGTAGAATTACTCAAAATCGAATCACCGAATATCGATTACATAATTTCTATCCTCTTCGACCTCACTAAAAATAGGCAGTTCGGAAACGCCCTCAGTCGAAAACAACCAAGAACATTTGCCGACATTATGAGCTTGGCTTCTAAGTATATGACCCAAGAAGAGATGAATTCCTTTAAGGATAAAAACAAAAACAAAGCCACCACCTCAGGCTCCAAACGGCACGATAGGCTTCCTACCCAAAAAGCCTCGGATTACGAGCGATCTTCCAGGAGAGGTAATGTTTTCCACCGACTGGAATACAACAAAGCCGATCATGACAGACAACCTAATTTCTACCAAAGGCCAAGAAACCATGATCAACCAATAAGAAGCAGGGTGAATCAAGTAGAACACCCAAGGTTAAATGTTCCAATGGAAGAAATATTGGAAGTCTTAGAAAGAAATAACTGGATTCCCGAAGCGAGGAAAATCGCGCAGCCAAGACCAGGCTCTCGAAACTACGATCAATACTGTAAATACCATAGGGCACATGGACATCGAACGGAGAATTGTTTTCACCTTAAGAGAGAAGTTGAGAAACTTATCGAGCAAGGAAAACTCGACGAATACATAGAGCGAGATAATCATAGAAGGGAAAGAAGTAGAAGCCCTCGGAATGTTGATCGAAGGAGAAATTCTCGTCAAAGGTCACCCGAACGCCGACCTATTCCGGAATCGAATCACGACCAGATCAATGGAACTATCCATACGATCTCCGGGGGTCCCGCGGGTGGAGATAGTCGTAACGCCCGGCGAAGAACTACCAGGTCCATCATTGGAAACTCAAAATACCCAAAAGAAATTTGGACCCTGGAAAGCAGGCCATCAAACGATCAGCAGATCAGTTTTAATGAAGGCGAAGCGCCTAAAAATATTATCTGGGACGCAAGAGAGGATAACCCCGACTTCCCTATGGTAATATCGCTAGAAATAGCAAATTACAATGTCAAGAGAATCTTAATCGATAATGGGAGCTCAGCCAATATTATCTCCCGAGAAGTTTTAGCCCAAATGGACTTGGGACAAATAAACTTGCAGAAAGTAGCTACGCCATTAATAGGATTCGGAGGGTCCGAAATCATCCCCAGCGGAACGATAACCTTAAGCGTATCGCTCGGAAAAATACCCCACCGAACAGTGAAGCTAGTAAAATTTTTAGTAGTAGAGACCCCTTTCGCTTATAATGCAATATTGGGACGACCTGCTCTCAATCTATTCCGAGCCGTTGTCTCTACTTATCATCAGAAGATAAAGTTTCCAACCGATACAGGCATCGGAGAAATAACAAACGACCATTGCATGGCTTGGGACTGCTATAGTACTTCGTTAACAATGAAAGAACATCCTAAGTCCATTACTCCGAGCAAGAGAAAGATCGAAGGCGATCTCATTAGAAACGAGGTTGAAATTCCTAGTACTGATCGACTAGATAAAAAGGGGAAAGAACCGCTAGACTTATCTTTGAAACCCCCTGAACACAAAGATATAATTCTAGTAGATGGCGACTCATCCAAAAAGACGAGAATTGGTACAGAGTTGAGCGAAGAAGGAGAAATAATGCTGATCGATTTCCTCAGAAACAATGCCGATGTTTTCGCTTGGAGCGCGAATGACATTGAAGGAATTGATCCTCGAATAATAAAGCATTCCCTAAAAATAGATCCTTTGGCAAAACCCGCCAGACAGAAGAAGAGAAATCATGGACCGGTGAAAGATAAAATTATCAAGGCCGAGGTAGAAAGGTTGCTCGAGGCAAAACAAATCCGAGAAATTCATTTCTCGGAATGGTTATGCAATGTCGTACTAGTCGCTAAAGGAGACAAAAAAGATAATAAATGGAGGATGTGTAATGATTTCACCGACCTTAACAAGTTGTGTCCACGCGACCCATATCCCCTCCCGAGGATTGACTTATTGGTCGACTCGACCGCTGGCTTCGCGTTATTCAGTATGATGGACGCCTTCCAAGGGTTTTACCAAATATACATGGATGAGCGGGACCAAGAAAAGACCGCGTTCATAACCGAGCAGGGAGTTTATTGCTTCATAGTGATGCCATTCGGCTTAAGAAATGCTGGAGCTACCTACCAAAGGTTAGTAAACCTAATGTTCAAAGAACTAATCGGAGAACTGATGGAAGTCTACGTGGACGACATGCTGGTCAAAAGTATGAACGAAGCAGACCATGTAAAGCATCTCGATCGATGCTTTCAGATCTTAAGAAAATATCGTATGAAGTTAAACCCCGCAAAATGCACCTTTGGTGTCAAATCAGGAAAATTCTTGGGATATCTAGTCCACCAACGCGGAATAGAAGCCAACCCAGAAAAAATCCGAGCCATAACTGAAATGAAACCTCCTAAAACAATCTCTCAAGTACAAAGCCTAGTTGGAAAGATCGTAGCATTAAACAGGTTTATATCAAAATCTGCGGACAAAAGCCTCCCTTTTTTCCAAACTCTCCGAAAGGCAAAGAACTTTGTTTGGACCAAAGAATGCGATCAGGCCTTCGAGCAGCTCAAAGAATATTTGACGACACCCCCGATGTTGGCAAAACCAACAGAAGGAGAACCATTGTTTATGTACATCTCCATTTCCGACGTAGCAATTAGTTCAGTACTAATTAAAGTCGAGGGCTCAGAGCATAAGCCCGTATATTATCTCAGCAAGTTATTACAAGGGGCGGAGAAGAATTACTTAGAAATAGAAAAATTCACGCTGGCCTTAGTGGTGGCCGCACGAAAACTCCGACCTTACTTCTTAACTTACAAAATCATCGTTCTGACGAATCAGCCACTAAGGCAAGTTCTGGCAAAACCGGAAGCCTCCGGTCGACTAATCAAATGGGCCATCGAACTCAGTCAGTTCGAGGTAGACTACAAACCGAGGATTGCCATCAAGGAACAAGTGTTGGCCGATTTTATATTAGAAACACCGACACAGGCTACTGAATCATCGAGCTGCCTCAGCAGCGATGTCTTGATCATTGAAGATCAAACTTGGCTAATGCACGTCGATGGTGCTTCATGCCGAGAAGGAGGAGGCGCCGGAATCAACTTCACAGGACCAAACAAGGAAGATTTAAATTACGCAATAACACTGGACTTCGTTGTGACAAACAATGAAGCTGAATATGAAGCGTTAATCGCAGGAATGGAGATGGCGATCAAAGCCAATATAAAAAGTCTTAAAGTACTAACTGATTCAGAATTAGTGCAAAGACAGATAGAAGGCCTATACGAGGCTAAGGAATTAAACATGGTCAAATACCTCGCCAAAGTGAAGACTCTGGCCGAGAAATTTGAAAGCTTCAGTATCCAGAACATCCCACGTTCGGAAAATAAGTGGGCCGATCAGTTATCAAAATTCACAGGATCCCATGACGGAAAGACCGAACGGGTGATCAACTGGTTGATCTCTAATACACCAGCAATTGACATCGATGAAACACCAGCGTTGGATATAATGGAAATCGAAGAAGCCGAAGGGAACTGGATGACCCCTATGATAGACTATCTTCGAGAAGGAAAATTACCACCTGACCAAAATGAAGCTCGGAAAATAAAATATCGAGCTCCGAAATATACACTCATAGAAGGAAAACTCTACCGACGATCAGTATCAGGGATTCTTCTGAAATGCGTACCTGAATCACAAACCCTCGATATACTACGAGAAATACATGATGGGGATGCAGGAAATCACAGCGGATCAAGAGCATTGGCTTTAAAATGTCTCAGGACGGGTTACTATTGGCCGACCATCAATAAAGATGCCGCTCAATATGTCCAAGAATGTCATCACTGCCAGATCCATGCTAACATATGCCATCGACCAGCAGAAAACATGCACCCTATTCCAGTTTGTTGGCCATTCGATCAATGGGGAATGGACATCGTGGGACCTTTCCCAGTGGCCAGATCAAAGAAATCTTATGTCCTGGTCGCCGTAGAGTACTTCAGCAAATGGATAGAATGCGTCGCCCTCGCACGAATAACCCAATTCCAAGTTATCAATTTCCTATGGAAATTTATAGTTTGTCGATTCGGCATCCCAAGGGTCCTTATCTCCGATAATGGAACTCAATTCGCGGGCAAACAAATAATAGAATGGTGTACAAAACTCGGAATCCAACAGAATTTTACCTCCGTAGGACATCCTCGAGCAAATGGACAAACTGAAGTAGCAAACCGAGAAATAATAAAATCTGTGGAAAAAAGATTAGGATCAGCCAAAGGAAAATGGCTTGATGAACTCCCAGGAGTATTATGGGCTAATCGGACCACAGTAAGGAGCTCAACTGGGGAAACCCCATTTAGCTTGGTATATGGGTCGGAAGCGGTTATCCCTGTGGAAACGCTAATCCCAACGCCAAGAGTAGAAATGTTCGATGATAAAGAAAATGAAAAGTCAAGAGAAAACGACATTGATTTAACAGAAGCTTTAAGAGATAAAGCTGCTGTACGCTTACAAGCCACTAAAGCTAATATGGAGAAAGCATACAATCAAAAAGTACGCATCCGAACCTTCAAGGAAGGAGATTTGGTCTTGAAAAAGGTAGAAGTATCCAAACATGTGGGAAAGTTACAACAAAATTGGGATGGACCTTACATCGTCATTGGTGTGGGGAAGAAAGGTTCATACAGAATTGCACACTTGGATGGAACTGCCTTACCAAGAACCTGGAATGCTGTCAACCTTAGGAAATACTATGGTAAATAAATTTTAGCAGGTTATATTGCGTTATTCTACTTTTTACTTTATCAAATTTCAATCTTTGTAATAAAGGCCTAGGCCTAAAGTTCAATTATTAAAGATTTCTTTGGCATTTTATATATATCGATTGTATCGGTTAAACATTCATCGGAATCGCACAATCATATTGCCAGAAACAAAACGAGTAGAGTAAACATTGATCCGCTCAATAAAAACTCCTCGATATATCAAAAAGACTTTTTGGTTAAAAACCTAAGTCTACAATCAAGAACGAGTCGAGTAAACATTGATCCGCTCAATAAAAACTCCTCGATATATCAAAACGACTTTTTGGTTAAAAACCTAAGTCTACAATCAAAAACGAGTCGAGTAAACATTGATCCGCTCAATAAAAACTCCTCGATATATCAAAAAGACTTTTTGGTTAAAAACCTAAGTCTACAATCAAGAACGAGTCGAGTAAACATTGATCCGCTCAATAAAAACTCCTCGATATATCAAAACGACTTTTTGGTAAAAAACCTAAGTCTACAATCAAAAACGAGTCGAGTAAACATTGATCCGCTCAATAAAAACTCCTCGATATATCAAAAAGACTTTTTGGTTAAAAACCCAAGTCTACAATCAAGAACGAGTCGAGTAAACATTGATCCGCTCAATAAAAAACTCCTCGATATATCAAAAAGACTTTTTGGGATAAAAAACCTAAGTCTAATTAAAGACGAGTCGAGTAAACATTGATCCGCTCAATAAAAACTCCTCGATATAATCAACGATTAAAGAAGACTTTTTGGGTTAAAAACCTAAGTCTAATTAAAGACGAGTCGAGTAAACATTGATCCGCTCAATAAAAACTCCTCGATATAATCAAACGATCAAAAAGACTTTTTGGATTAAAAATCTAAGTCTAATCAGAAAAGAGTCGAGTAAACATCGATCCGCTCGATAAACACTCCTCGAACTATTTACGACGATCAAAAGGACCTTTTGGGTTAAAAACCTAAGTTCTAAATCATATCAGGTCGAGTAAACATTGATACGCTCAATAAAAACTCCTTGATCTGTTCTTAATGATCTAAATGATCTGCTAACACTCCTAATGTTTCGAAGATAGACAAAGAATAACACAGTCTGCTCGGATAAAGCTACTCATAAGTAAATTATGACAGAATTAACGACAAGGAAGATATAAGGAATAAAGTATATTTTATTCATCAAATTTGTTACATACAAAAGTCCTACATTACAAAGATCTACATACTAATTAAAGATCATTACAATGTGTAAATAAGATGATCCTCTGTTATCGGCGATCTTCACGACAATGTCCACGGAAACACCAATCTCCTCCCTAGTACCTCGTCGATTATAATAAACCACCTAAGAAGCATGCTGCTCAGGATGGTCGACTTCTTTGGTTCGACGGCCAGGCTCTGAAGATCAAATGTTCTTCCAGACGAAATGAACATTACCAGCCAGATAGCTAAGCAATGCTCACTCACCCGCGAGAAGATACTGCTTTTACTTTATCTATAAAACATTTTACTCTAGAGCAGCATCTCTTCGGGACCGTCGTGAAACGGTAAGTTTACCAGCCACCCCGGAGGTCTATCACTCCTGAGGTTACATCGAAGAGCAGAGGTGGCTGGCAAGTATGAACCCACCATGTGCAAACGGAAAACACGGACCTCAAATTGATGAAGACAAAAACTGAGATCTCATGGGACCCGTCGATACAAGGTAGGGCTGACATGGGACCCGTCAATACAAGACTGGGAACAACTTCACTATTTTGAATAAATGAATCATGATAATGTGATTTTTTGAAGACAATGGGATCAGAGGGTAGAATAAAATCTAAGGAATTTGAGATCTCCATCTTTTTGGTAAGTTGCAAATGAAGAACATAAACCAGCCCCCTATTTATAAGGGTAGATCTAAGGGATCCAACGGCTGAAAAAGTATTTTATCAACGGATACAGATACGACCCTTTGACTCCCCGTAATAAATGCAAATAAGTTGAAACGGCACCATCTATTCGCCTCAACTGATCGACAACGAGAAAAGTCTTGGATCGAAGCGATCACCAAATAACACAAGTAAACCTAAAGAACTCCAGACCGGTCATACTGGAACGATCATACTTCATGGTCGATAGCTTCAAAACCTAGAAGCCACAAACGATCTTGAAAATCACAGCGAAAATGACAGTTGCTCGATAGAAGATAGAGGATAAAAGACCAAACCCTTCACCATACGAGGGACGTCACTGCCTCATACATCATATGAAAGACCATTGACTAAGCTATACAGAAACTCCTATGGAGTCCAAGATATCTGACATAGAAATCAGGAGAATAGTCCTCCTTAGTCTACATGGCAAAGACGTCACTGCCTAACATACCAAAGAATTGCTTAAGGAGGTCTGAACAAGATAGATCTGGCCAAAAACGCTACATTTTCCAATTCCTCCCATATCAAGAAAGTGATATAATGGTACACTAGCCAAGGAGCATATCGTTCAAACATTGATTCTGGGAAATATAAGGGTTTGAAAAAAATTGAAAGGGACATTTTTCAGTAGAATGACATAAAGAAAACCGAGGATCAACAAAGGGACAGTAACCTCCTTATATAAGATTTGGATCACAAAAAGACAAAAGTACAAAGCGTAGAATGAGCATCGACAAAGATGTCGAACTTTATCGATATAAACAACACATTGTCTAAATTATGACTAAAACATGCTAAAGTGCATGTAAACCAAAGGAATATACTGGATTTGATCGACAAACGACTCGACTTGCAGAAGCTAATATTGTATATGAGTACAAAGGAAGAACGAGCATAACAAAGTGTATATAAAGAAGATAATTGATCAGGCAAGAGCCTGCCTACAAAAAGATCATCAGTTCTAATCTCTTACTCCTCCCATTACAAAAATTTCAGCCCAAGTAAATACACAAACGTCGGGCCACAAAAAAAAAAAAAAAAAAAAAAAAAAAAAACAGCTGAGAAGGCCTGCCATGTCGAGCAAAGGTCACTGAGAAGAACGGTCAGCGGGCCGACTACCAGAAACAGCTTTCCGAGGAGTCAGACTCCCAGCAAAGGCCATCAATTCTTCTTGACGCTTTAGATAACCAGCGTCATAACCTTCCTCATAGGACTGCCGACGAGATTCTTCCGCCAAAACAGCTGCCTGAGCTAAATTATTTTTCTCCTTTTCAAGGACAACTTTTTCGGCCTCCAATTTTTGAAGATCATCTCTATCAAGTTGCAGCTGCAACTCCAAACCTCTGCTTCTAGCTTTCTCGGACTCCAACTGACCCTGAAGAACTCTCCGACTATTCCACAGTTCGTCATTTTGCACACCCAGCTGGAGTGCAAAATACTTGCCCTAAGAACAGAAAGAATAAGAGAAATCGCCTTACAACGAGGAATTCTAAACAAAGAACAGGAAAAATATTCGAAATATGTTTACCTGCTCACATATCTTCACCAAAGATTGAACAAGGCGAGCATTGGAGGCACCTTCGAGCTTCCTCAACTCGCCAGGCAAAATAGTACTCATGCCTAGGTCCCATGACAAAGCATCAGGTTCAACAGAACCAGGCAGTTCGCTGGTCAAAGGGACACCATCAGAGCGAGGAGTCTCCGACAAAAGAATGTCTTCAACTTGCTGAAGGATGCATCGCTCATCTAATTGACGAGGAGATTCTCTCCCGTCGGGACTAACAGTGGTCTCCTTACCCGAAGCAGAAATGACGGTTCGGCGGCCAGACTCGGAACCAGTTCGACCTCCGGAAGGTCCTCCAGACTCAAAGGAGGTAGTCGTCACAGTAGTATCATTAAACAAAAATTCTGGGCAATCCTGCACAATAGATTGTGCTACGGAAGGATTGACAAATAAATCGTCGCCAGTTTGCCCTCTGCTAGTGATTGGGGCAGTGGAAATAGACAAAGGAAGGGAAATAGCAAAATCCCCTCCACGAAAAACTTGCTCAAAAGAAGGAGCATTTGAACTAACAGCAATATTATAAGCCGGTTCCTCGCTCGACATATCGCCAAAGGCATACCGACCAGGAGAAGGCATTCTTCCTACTTGAGTGGAAGCAGGAAGGATTGGTTCAGAAAACGACGAGTCTACCGCAGAGAAAGGCTCGGAAACAATAACACTGGTATCGATCTCCGACCTAATTGTTTGGGACGAACGAGGAGGTTCCATCGACGGACCATCTCTTCGATGCTTTTTGGATCTATTATCACGAGCGCTCTCTCGAGAAGGTCGCTTCGAAGTATTGCCAAAAAGATTACTCATGGTCGGATTATGAAAAAGCACAATTTAATATCGAGAAGGTTTATCGACTAACTAAAGACGAGTATTCTATCCAGAGAGAAGTATAGCAGTAAAAAGAAGTCAAGGTTTTACCTTTCGTATTTATACTACGCGAAAGGACGCGACAGACCTAAAGAAAGGGCGCGAAACAGCAAATATGACCTTGGAGCAAACGCTAGGATATGAAAAGACACACGCATAATGATTACGCCAGATTTAATGACTTGTCTGAATTATTACGGCGAAGCCGAAAAGACACGACTGTCAGAATACGAAACGCTTAGCGTACATAGAGAAGAAAAGGTAAAATTACAATTATTACATACGAGTAAAATAATTACAAGAGTTATTCAAGAAATCACTATCTTAAAGAGCCTGCTCACTATCCGAAACTCTCTGGTCGCTACCGACGACCTCGGTTGTACCAATGTCTGCTTCCTCTTCTTCCTCGACTTCGGGATCAACAAAAGTATTATCGAGCTCTTCATTGACGTCAGAAGGAGGAATGGGCAATGGATTTCCAAATTCTTCGACAAGGTGAGCTAGAGGAAGACCTTGATATAGAACATCTGGGACCTCGGAAGAAGAATAAAGTTCACCATACCGATTCAACCGAATATGAGCAGCCTTAAAATACTCTTTTCGACGATCATCGATCATCTCCATAGCGACCAGCTGATGAATCGCTTTCTTAAAAGTGCTTTCAAGTAAAGGACCGACCATCCGATACACTAACGCCGTATGAACAGGAGAGTTGAGAAATTCGCGAACGACGCTTTCGTCAGATTTCCTGACATATCTATCTCTTTGCCTAAGTGGGACATCGTTTTCATACTCCTCTAAAGAAGCTTCGAGGTTTGACACTTGAGATTCCAGCTCACTGATTCGAGCCGTGCTCTGTAACTGAAATTCCTCTAACTTCCTAGCCATTTGGTTGGCCTGCTCTTGAGCACGAGAAACCTCCATCACCCTATTCAACACTTCTTGATCGTCGGTCTCGGCAGCACGAGTCTCTACGACAGGAACAGAAGAAGATGTCGAGGGACCAATCTCTGAACCAGAAGATTTATGAAGCAAGGCTTTATTCTTCTCCTCCAAGAACTCGCACTGCTGTTTCCAAAGTGCATTCTCATAGGCGTATGACGTAAGACACGTCTTAGTCTGAACAAGTAAAGAGGGCAAGAAAAAGAGATGGATTAAGTAAATTAAGGAAGACACTTAGAGTTATCTATTAACATGATTAAAGGAAAAGGATATAACCTTTTCAGCATAAAGACAAGCCCGTTGGAATTTCTCCAGAGGATCCTTATGAAGAAGTTTATTTAGATCACGGGTAAAAACACCGGACAAAAGAACACGAGTTGTCTTATCGATCGCGTTCTCATTATCATCGTGGATAAGAGAGTCCTTCTCGGAATAACCAGCGGCTCTCTTTCCCTCCAAATGTTCCTCGATCATTTCAACAAGAGTAGGTCTTGGGTGTTTTTCTCCGACTAAAGAAAGATCCTGGCCGGAACGTCCATAATAACTCCTCTTCCTATCGACTTGGTTATTAGTTGGATAAGGTTTCGACCAGGAGTGACATCCTCGAACACCTAAAGATGTCCTAAGAGAAAGAGGAGGATAACCAGGTCCCGTGCCCTGACGAATAGGGGGCTCCTGAGGAGATTCTGATGATTCCTCTCTGTCCTCCTCGGATTCATGGCCTAACTCCAACTTCCTTTTTCGGGACGCTCTCTGCTCGATAGGCGCATTCTCGGCGGATTTAGAAGATTTGGAAAGGACCATCTTTCCCTTCGAAGAATGTCGAGAATTCTCTACCATATCAGCTGAAAAAGAAATTAATCATAAATTATGTACCTTCCCAATGAATGATGTCATCACAACATTAAGATCAAATAAATTACTAACCAAGAGGTTCAGATGGTGTATTGATGGGAAAACTATGAATGCTTAACCCCGCCTTACGAAGGAAAGCTTCCCCGATCAGAAGAGCGCTTTGGTATTTGTTTGCACGCGATTCGAAGATATCAGCAATAAACTGTGCATCGTCAGGAACAAGTTCACCAGTCGGAGAGCGACCTCCGGGAATCCAACTAAAATCATGATCCCATGAAAAAGGCACACTCGTACCATCCGCTAAGCGAAGATTAGACGGAGGACGAACAAAGAAGAAATGAGATTTCCATGAGGGATTACTAGAAACGGGGGCATCAAAAATTGCTCGGCTTGGTCGTTGGCTAGCGAAGAAATATCCACGATTTGAAGAACTAGAAATATTAAAGCGAAAAAGTTGTGTAAAATTACGGAAAGAAGGTTTAAATCCCTTGGCAATCATCAAAACCGAAAAGCAAACTACAAAAGCAACGGAATTAGGAACCAGCTGTGTCAAACACACACTAAAAGTTTTCAAAACTTCCAGAAAGAGGGGAGACAAAGGAAGACGAAGTCCACTGTTGAAATGAGCCGTATAAAAGGCTCGGCATCCCTCCGGGGGAGACGTAACCCTATCAGTAGGGGAAGGAAGAATTATCTCAGAACCTTCCGGGAAATATTTGATATAACTATTCGCAACCTCCGGAAATGTCTCCGCCGTATAAGCGCAAGCGACATCCTCAATTGGTTCAGAAACTTGAGGAACAGTACCTTTGCCCTTTTTGGCTCGGGCCGCCACATCCGCGTCAGTAAGGATCCGTACCTTAAAAGTATCCTCTACAGGGATGGCATAATCAGTTACGCTAGATTGCAATTCCTCCTCATTGTCGGGGGCGACAATCTCTCTAGAAGAAGATCGTCTCACAGAAGCCATATATTATGATTCTCGGAAAATGAAGGTCGATAAATGGAAAAACTTAGTGTAATGAGCGACTAACCAAGAAAATAAGTACGAGTTATAAGGGAGTATAAAAGAGAAATGGCGAACTATAGCATCGCCTATTTATAAGAAGATGAGAAATGACGTTTCGAACTCATGGCAACTACTGATATTCCCGCCAAAAAGGGAAGAATATGAAAAGTTTCCAGAATAGACGCGTGGCGATCCGTAACTGGACATAGAAAACGACTGTCTATGATATGTAGCACTCTTTTCCTTATTTAAGATTTTTTCCCACTGGGTTTTTTCTTAAGTAAGGTTTTTAACGAGGCTCCATTCATAGAAAAGAAAGAGTCGTGAAGATCTATCTACTTCTACGAGCTTCTATTATCTATACGCTCGAAGAAGTGAGGGAGTACTGATGGGGGCTATTTCGCACCCTATATACTACTCGAATCGAGTGAAGAAGTTAAGATCGATCCGACCAATCCAAACCGATCGGGATCCCCTCGCAGACCCGGCAAAACGTAGCTCTCATCGATCAGAAGATAATACTCCGGACCCATGGAGGATATTTGGGCCGAGTCCTATTAGGACTATGATTCCTTGTAAAACTAGGTTAAACATTGTATAAATACCTAGCTAATCATTGTATAGAACAACTACGAAATCCTCTACTTTAAGGATACTCATATATTCTCTGCCAAAGGCATTACAACTGAATAAGAATCAATATTATTCATAGTATTTTGATCTCCAGATTATAGTATTATTAGCCTTCTTTGTGGTTTTGCTTCTTGTTCTTAATCATTGCTTTTCTTTGTGTTTGATCCATCCGGAATAAAGTAACGGAGCCCTACTTAATATATATACACAAATATCGTAAACCTCACCGATATTACAAATTCACTGATATACAATTAACCCGACGAAATCCGGTTAAATCACCTAAGAAGTCTTCTGATAAAGCTAAATTGAATCAGACTAGTGGTAAAACTAAGTCGTCAGTTAATGAGCAAGTTAATAGTAAACCAAAGAAGCATAAGAATAAGAAAAATCAAAATGCTTGGTATGGAAATGAGTCTTATTATGTGCAATCTGCTGCATATCCTCCTATGTATCATGCACCTCAATTTCCTACTTACTATGCACCTTACCCTGCTCATCCAATGCATGCATATCCTGCTTATCATGCACCTTACCCTGCTTATGAACATTATTCTTATCATACTGATCATCAACATGACTTATCTGCTAATTATGATAAAAATGAAACTGTTCATGCTCCTGTCAAAACTCAGAAGCCTAAGAAGCCTAAGACATCAACATCTTGGGTTGTCAAAGGTGGAACTAATCCTCCAGGACCCTCTCAATAAGGGTACCTAAAACAATTTTAATTTTGTTTTGTAGGTTAGGATTAGGAGTAAGAGTAAAGTAGAGAAGATTTGGTACTTGGACAGTGGTTGTTCAAGGCACATGTGTGGAAGCATACATGAGCTGACTGATGCTGTTGCTGTGGATGGTCCAAATGTTACTTTTGGAGATAGCAAGGAAGGCAAGATTAAAGCTAAAGGAATACTGATCAGAGGAAACATAGAGATATCTGACGTCTCATATGTTAAAGGCCTCAAATATAATCTGCTGAGCATAAGTCAATTTCGTGACAAAGGATATTCAGTCATCTTCTCAACAGATAAGTGCTACGTTGAACAGATTGGTACAAAGAAGGTTATTTTATCTGGATGACGACAAGGGAATGTCTACATAGTCGACTGAAATTCTGCTGACAAGAATTCAAACATTGTTTGGTGGCATCAACACCAAGTGAAGTTAGCTGGCTATGGCACAAAATGATGAATTATTTAAACTTCAAGACCATAAACATATTGATAAAGAATGATTTGGTAGAAGGGATTCCAAAAACAGTCATGAGCAAAGACAAGCTCTGTGACGCATGTCAGAAAGGGAAACAAATCAAGTCATCGTTCAAAAACAAGAAGCACCAATCTTCTGAAAGAATCTTGGAGCTGCTCCACATGGATTTGTTTGGCCCCATTGATCCAGTCAGCAATGGTGGAAAGAAATACTGCCTAGCTGTTGTGGATGACTATTCAAGATATACTTGGGTGATATTCATGAAGAAGAAAAGTGAAACCAAGGAACATCTTACTAATCTGATGGAACTGATCCAGAATGAGAAAAGCACAAAAATATTGAAGATCAGATCAGATAGAGGGACAGAGTTTACAAACTCTACTGTTGAAGAGTATTGTAATATCAAAGGAATACATCATGAGTATTCAGCTTCTAGAACCCCTCAACAAAATGGTGTTGCTGAAAAGAGAAACAGAACACTGAAGGAAGTTGTCAGAACAATGATAGCTGAAGCTAAGCTGCCTCAAAGATTTTGGGCAGAAACCACAAACACAGCCTGCTTTACCTAGAATAGATGCATGATCAACAAAAATCAGAACAGGACTCCATATGAAGTTTGGAACAACAGGAAGCCAAACATTCATTACTTAAAAATTTTTGGTTGTAAATGATTTGTGTTAAATAATGGGAAAAATCACCTTACTGCATTTGCAGAAAAGGCTGATGAAGCTGTTTTTGTAGGATACTCTACTGTTAGTAAGGCTTATAGAGTTTTTAACAAAAGAACACTACTAATAGAAGAATCCATTCATGTAGTATTTGATGAGCCAAGTCAATCTTCTGAAAAGAATCAAAATACTAATCAAGATCTGTCTACTGATTTACAGAAGTTGAATGTTGGAAAGAATGAAGAATATGTTCCCTTCATACTACCTGATCTCAACTCAGCTGCCAACTCAAGTGTTGTTCAAAATCAGATCACTGATTGTCTAACAGACGAGTTACAAACAGCTGACAGACCAGAGACTGTTCAACAGACAAAAAATGTTCAACAGACTACTATTGGAACTCCAACAGTAGTGTTGCAAGATCAAAACAGAGGACAACATCCAGACCTGCAACCTGATCTCAGATGGCTCAGGAATCACCCACCAGAGTTAGTGATTGGTGATCTTTTAGATAGATTAAAGACAAGAAGAGCTGCTGCACAAGATGCTATGTTTGTCAGTTTTCTATCTCAAATAGAGCCTAAACAAATTGAAGAAGCTCTCAGTGATTCCTTCTGGATTGAAGCTATGCAAGAAGAGTTGAATCAATTTGAAAGGAACGAAGTATGGTACTTTGTTCCAAGACCAAGTCATCAAAGAGTAATTGGCACTAAATGGGTTTTCAGAAATAAGATGAATGAAGATGGTATTGTTACCAAAAATAAAGCAAGATTAGTGGCCAAGGGTTATTGTCAAGAAGAAGGAATTGACTTTGATGAAACATTTGCACCAGTAGCAAGACTTGAAGCAATCAGACTGTTTCTTGCCTATGCTGCTTACAAGAACTTCACTGTCTATCAGATGGATGTGAAGTCAGCATTTCTCAATGGAGAATTGCAGGAAGAAGTATATGTTGAACAACCACCTGGATTTGAAGCTTATCAACAAGAAGACAAGGTGTATCGTCTAAAGAAAACCCTCTATGGACTGAAACAGGCTCCAAGAGCATGGTATGATACCCTATCTGATTTTCTTTTAATTAAAGGATTTCGTAAATGTAAGGTAGACAAAACCTTGTTTACAATTGAATGGGAGAATCATATATTACTTGTGCAAATATATGTGGACGATATTATTTTTGGTTCAATTAACCAACAGATGTGTGACAAGTTCTCCAAGCTGATGCAAAATAAGTTTGAAATGAGCATGATGGATGAACTCAATTATTTTCTTGGTTTGCAAGTTAGACAGTTGCCTGATGGAATATTCATCAACCAAGCAAAATACACAAGAGATCTGTTTAAGAAATTTGGTATGGAAACTAGCTCCACTGCTACTGTTCCAATGTCTACTAGTCTTCGTTTGGATAAAGATGAAGATAGCAAATCAGTGGACATAACCAAATACAGAGGCATTATTGGGTCACTGCTGTATCTAACAGCTAGCAGACCTGATATCATGTACTCTGTTGGGGTTTGTGCGAGATTTCCATCAAATCATAAGGAATCTCATCTCTTAACTGCCAAGAGAATTCTGAAATATATTGAGGGCACTCGAGAATTGGGATTGTGGTATCCTAGAGAATCTGGATTTGAGCTTATTGGATATTCAGATTCAGACCTTGCTGGCTCCAAAATTGATAGGAAAAGCACAACAGGTGCTTGTCAATTTTTGGGCAGTCGTCTGATCTCATGGATGAGTAAGAAACAGACTTCAGTATCCATATCAACTGCTGAAGCTGAGTATATAGCTGCTGGAGCTTGCTGTGCACAAATATTATGGTTGAAGCATCAACATGAAGATTACAACATAAAAATCAGTGGAATACCTATCTACTGTGACAATACAAGTGCAATCTCACTTACTCAGAACACTACAAGTCATTCAAGGACTAAACATATCGAGATCAAGCATCAATTCATTAGAGATCATGTGGAAAAATAAAATATTATGATTGAGTATGTTCATACAGACAATCAGATAGCTGATATTTTCACTAAACCTTTAAGTGAAGTAAGGTTTTCAACTCTAAGAGTTGAACTAGGACTGCTAAATTTGGATGCATAAGCTGAGGGGGAACTTATCAGAAGACTAAAGTTCATCAGCACAATCATCCATTATCATATTCAAGGATTAACTCTCAACAGACTAGTTAACTTATGAATTCTTAAAGACAGGGGGAACGTGTAAGACTAGCGGTACTTCTGTTCTAAAAGATGAAATTTGTTAATGACAGTTAGTTGAAGTTATGTTATCAGAAGATCTGTTCTTAATTCTTGAAGATTGAAGATTAAATTATCTTGCTGGATTGACAAACAGCAGAGGAAGATTACTAGCTATTGGCTTTCTCTAGTAATATCAGATAATAGATCACTCGTCTGTCAGATAAGTTAAACTCTACTCATCTGATACATTATATAAGCATGGTTATAAATCGCATCTTTTGAAACACGCTTTTATAAGTAACAGATAAGTGCCGATTGAGTTTCCCGCCCATCTGACATTAAAATAATAAATTTGAAATCCGCAATTCTCACCGGCACGATTTAAAACTTGTCAGATCAATCTTACGGTTCATGTTAATCACGATAACCAAAACAGAAAGAAACGTATAAAATCCGATCTGAACAGATCAGTCGTCTTACGCACACAAAATTCTCAAAATCCTCTAACTCTCTAAGCTCTCAGTTTTCTCACAGATTCTACATCACTTAATCACAAAATGGATGTCACTGAAGGAAGATATCTAAGTAATGACAAGTTCTTCGCCACTGGCACGGATCTCATGAGGGAGATCATGGTGAAAATTAAAGAATCATCTTTGGTGCCTGTTCTGGTTGCTCATGACGAGCGTGTGTTCTTGGACGATGTTGCTGATTTCTACAGAACAAGGAAATTCAACAAGGATGAGACTACTATAACTGCCACAGATGGGGGTAAGAAGATTTGTATATCTGCTGCTGTATTAAGTGAAGTGTATGGGCTGAACAACGAAGGAAGAGATGTGACAGACCTAGGGTCTGAGAAAGAGGAGGAATTCTGGCTAATTTGTGCTAAGGAGGGAGAAGAGATGTCTGGGTCTCTGATGAAAACTCAGTTGAAGGATGAGTATCAGAGATTTGCCGACATAATTGCGAAGGTGTTGGACTGCAGCACCAGCTCTCTGGATGGTTTACCCAGAAGGAGATTTTACACTATGATTTGCATATACTATGGACTGAAAGTTAACTGGGCAGCTCATGTATATGAATTGCTTAGTGACGAGAAGACAAATTATGGCATTTTGCTCAGTGATCTGTTCCTACGGTTGAGATGTTCACTGGCAAATGGAAAAGTGGTTCATGGTAGCAAAGAATTCAAATTGTATGAGCCAGTTAGAAGTGTGGGAACTTCTAAAAGAAAGGCTCCTGCTAAGGCTGCTAAGGCCCCTGCCAAGAAGAGCAAGAAGGCTGGTCAGACCAGTAGGTCTGCTGATCAAACAGTAAGCACTACTGTTGAAGCTGGATCAGCACAACCTGAAATTGTGATTCCTGAGAAAATAATTGATGCTTTTACTGAAGAAATATAGAAGATGGAGACTGGATCATCTCCAGAAAGGACAGAATCTGATGAAACTGTTCCTAAAACTGCAAAAAGAATGAGGACAAGGAGTTCTGCAAGGGGACCTCCTAGACCTAAACCTTCAGGAAGAATTGCCAAGTCTAAGGCAAAGAGAAAAGTCACTTTTTCTGAAGAATCACCTGAACCAGTCAGGGAAGTTCCAGCAACAGCTGAACGACCAATCATCATTGAAGAACCTGCTGGAGAATCCTTTGTTGGAGTGTCTGCTGAGGAAAGAGTAAAACAGCAGACTGGCACAACAAGTGAAGGAGATGTACTCCTTTTGCACCCTACTCCAGTTGCTGCCACTCCAATCCAAGTTGTGGAAAGTCCTGAAGCTAAGAAGCGAAGGACTGGTAAAATTGTGATTCCTTACCTCACTGCTGCTGAAAAGAAGAAATTAGATGAGGCAGAGTGACAAAGGAAGGCCGCTGAAAAGGCTGAAGGAGATCGCCTAAAGGCCCTTGAGCTCAAGAGACTGGAAGAAGAGGCCAGTAAAATGACTCAAGCACAAAGGGATGCTGTTGAAGCAGCAGAGTTGGCTGCTGCTATTGAGGCAAGTGCTAAGGACTCTCGTGGTCCAAAGCATACTGGTGGTATTGTAATTGGTGAACAAATAGATCCCACCAAACATAAACCAGTCATGCCTACTCCTGCAGTACAACCTAAGAGAAGATCAGAGGTTAAACTGGCCTTGGAGATTGTCAGAGATGACCCTGATGTGTTTGATGAGTTTATTGCAAGGTTGGATGCTGAAAATGCAAAGATCACTCGTCTGACGATGTTCAACAAAGAAAAAGTTAGATATAACAGATGGAGGGACTATCGTCTGACCAAGAGTAAAGATCAAATTGCAAATTGGAAAGCCTTTGCTGATGAGGAAGCCTGGGTGTTGAAGTGGCTTGAGACAGGTTCTCTGACACAAGCTTTGGACTCAGAGTTTTTCCTGGATAAATTAAGACTGAGGATCAGTCATATTGTAAAGGCAGAAGCAAAGAAGCTGTATGAATCTGTTCCTGAGGAGTATGCTGACAATGAAGACTTAAAGGAACGTTCAATCAGACTAGCAGTTTCCCAAACAATGGAAACTTGGGCCAAAAAGACTAGAAAGATGAAGGGACAACCAAGCATTATGATTCCCCTTCCCAGTCTAAAGCAGATTGTTTATGGATCTAACATTAGACCATATGAAGAGCTACCTGAGGATCCAATCTCCCCATTGACTCGTTAACACTCCCCGTTCCGTGGGCTCAAGAACTCGATGCTGATGAAACTCCACTTGATGATTTAACATAGATCACTCACAGGTCTACTGTTGATAATGCAGGTTTAATGCGTACTGTTGCCAATGTTAAGAAAATCCAAGCACCACCTGTTGATCAGCTTAAGGAGAAAGAAGGCACTTCTGATCCTGCTGATAAAATCAAGGAAAAAGAAGCTACTTCTGACCCTGCTGATCAAATTAAAGAAACAGAAGATGCATCTGAACCAGCTGATCAAACAAAGGAGAAGGAAAGCACTCAAAATCTAGCTGATCAGATCAAGGAAAAGGAGGATTTTTCTGGACAGGATGATCAGACTAAGGAGAGGGAAAGCACTCCTAGTCAGGCTGATGAGACCAAGGAGTCCAGCAGATCAAATTGTTGGGATATAGCTCGATTTGTCAAACAACAAAGTGCGGAATTTAAAATTTTTCGAGGTATCCAATGGTCCCATAAAAGATGTCTCCATATTATGTATACAAAGGCAAGAACAAAAACGCACACAATGAATTAACAAAGGGGGTTTTTTGCGATATACCTCACCACAGGCAAGGTGGTGGAAACCTCCGGTCTTCGATTCTGATTCTGATCCGGTTCACAGGAGTGATCCAATTGTCTCACCTCCAGGGATAGTCCACACCAATTGGATTCTGGCAACACCTCAAGATCTTAGGCTCAGAACTGGATTCAAGAGATTTGTTATTGTAGGATTGTGTTGAATCTCTTGACAGATCAAGATCTAACACAACGGAACAAGGAGAGGGTGGCGGCGGCACCAAGGCAGCCCACGGCAGCAGGTGGCGGCGGCTCAAGGTGGCGGCGGCGGCTAGGGTTTCTAGCTAGAGAGGGCGGCGGCTACTAGGGCAAAAGGATCTAGGGTTTTTCTTTCTTAGGTGTTAGCTTTTAAGCTCATGTAGTTCCCCTTTTATAGACTCCTTCTGACCTAGGGTTTGCAAGACTCCTTATGGGCTTTAATTAATAGAAGCCCATGTCTTGCAATCCTCCATTTAATTAACTACTTTAATTAAATGCCCAGTCCAATTAAATCAATATTTCTTTTAATTAACTAGCAACTTAATTATTAATTAAGTTAGCCAATTAATTAATCTCCCACTTGAATTAAATACTTTTAATTCATTTAATTGATTTAATTACCTTTAAATCAATTAATTCCTTTCATGTCCTTTTATAACAGTCACCGTCCAATTGTATTGTGTGTGATCCTCTGGGTTCACCATCAACTGGCAGCAGGCCCACGAATCCCTCGTGATTTAATTTATGAACAATAAATTGTTCCGATCAATTAAACAACCTTTAATTGACCACTCCTAGAATTAAATCCTCTATTAATTCAGGAGTACCCACACTTCATGGTCGATGTCTAGCCACAAGCCCATGAAGCCCAATTTCAGGTGAATTGATATTTGTGAACCTCGTCTCATATAATTGCCATGTACATACGGTCCTTCTATCGACTAATATTCCCGATCAAGACTTAGGGTGTGTGAATTGATCGGCACCTCTAAATTTGTCTCGATAACTATACTTTCTAATTCAGGATAATATACCTTTGTGACCTTCTAAATTTGGAAACCCCTTTCCAAATCCGTCACCGACCACGGCCGTGGATTCCTTGGATATATTATCTAAGAATCGTATAGGAAATTCTCTCACCCATTACAGTGAGTCAATAGATTCCATATCGGTACTAACCACCCGCGTACATGTCCATACGCACCCAACCTAGGCATGTTATGACCAAGCTACGTGGCCTATACCTAGATCTAAGTACGCACTTTCATGCACCGAATTCGCCCTAGTACCTCAAGTCAAAGGACTAAATCGTACACTATTATATTCCTTGAGAAACATCCCATCACCGATGTGCGTCATGCGCTTCCACAATGGGTTTCTCTGTTCGGGTCGTTCGATGCGTTCAATCCTCCATTGAACCACCTACTCGTATGCACTGGACTCAAATTCCTTGCTCATGAAACACTACAAATTCACTCCATGTGAATCATGCATACTCGTACAAGTCTTTGCGATTCCTACGATACCCCGTCTCGTTCGGAATCTATGACTTGGAACACTTTTAAGATTACGACCTTTGAGACTGTTTCATGATTGCACTCAGTACTGAAGTGAATCGTCCCATAGTCAAATGTAATCTAAGGGTTTCAACCAATCGCTTAAATGTATTCGCGAAAGATGAAGTTGGCCAATGTTTATCCTTATACACATATAAATAAACGTGCGTATTAAGTCATTTATACTAAAGAAAGATAATGATAGTTTCACTACAAGCTAAATATATTGGCTTGCAGGGCACTATTCCATCAATCTCCCACTTGCCCTAAAGCCAATCATAAACGTTTCTAGGACCCATCTTTCTAAAGATGTTCTTCGAACTCATTTCATGATATAGTCTCTTTTAGTGGATCCGCTAAGTTGTCTTCCGAGTAGACGCGATCCATTACGCGCGTTAACTCTACCAATGATTTCTCTAATCAAATGGTACTTTCCTTTCAATTATGTTTAGATTTCTGGAAAGATCTCGAATACTTTGCTTTGACAATAGCTCCAATGTTATCATAGAAGATAACCATGAGCTTCGCAATGCTAGGCACTACATCCAACCATAGGATGAAGTTTTATATCTAAACACTTTCTTAAGCCGCATTTAATGCTACATTTAATGCTGCAATATATCTTGCTTCAGTGGTTTGAATGGTTACGGTGATTTGCTTGGAACATTTTCAAATTTACCGTTACCCCATTGAGGCAGGATATGTATCCAAGAATGGATATATCTAATTCATCCACATCAGACTGAAAATTCGAATCAGTGAATCCTTCGAGTTTTAATTCTCCACTACCACCGTAGACCAAGAACAAATCCTTTAGTCTTTGTCAAGAGTTTAAGGATATCTTTTACGGTGGTCCAGTACTTCTTCACTGGATTTTGACTAGCAACTGCTCGCGATACTTGAGCAAGTTCTACGTCTGGTCTAGTACATAGTAGAGCATGCCACATGCAACCTTTTGTTTGAAACATAAGGTATTTGAGACATCCTCCTTTGTTCTCATTTGATGTAGGGCACATCAATTTTGGATCAAGGCATACGGGTCTCACTGGAAGCAATCCTTTCTTGGATTCTTCATACTGAATATTTCCAGTATTGATTCTATGTACTTAGATTTAGAGAGTGTCAGCATCCTTTTCTGATCTATTCTATAGATACGTATCCCAATACGCAAGATGCTTCTCCTAAATCTTTCATGGAGAATTGCATGGACAATCATGCTTTCGTCTGTGCTAATATTCCGATATCATCCCTGATAACCAGAACATTATCGACATATATAAAATATGAGCTTCATCTCGCTCCCACTAATCCTTTTGTACACTCATTGTTCATACTCGTTTTGATGAAGTCAATTGTCTTGACTATCTCATCAGAACAAATGTGAATCTAAATGGATTCAGATATCGCTAATGGAGAAAAGCTTTCAACAAAGTCTGTTCCAGAACATTGTGAATAGCCCCTTTTCCGTTAGTCGATTCTTAGAGGTCAACACCTCTCCATTCATTCCAAGTTTGAAGATCCACTTACAATTTAGTTATAGGGATAAATCCCTCGGGTGGATCAATCAAGGTTATACCTTGTTGGAATGGATGGGATCCATTTTGGTTTACATGGCTTCGAGCCATGTACCCAAGTCTATGTCTGACATCGCTTCTTGATAGGTCTTTGGATCACTTTCCACATTCTCGTATTCGTGAATGAAACCAAATCGCTCTGGCTCCTTACGAATTCGATCAGACCTTCGAAGAGTAGGTGTACAAGTAGATTTAGTAAATTCTGGATTAACTCCCACTGTTTGCGGGGATGGGTCCAAATCTTGGACTTCATCAAGTTCCATGACGTTTCCATTTCCTTTGACGAGAGATTCATCAACAGAGGAATGGGTATCTAGGAGAAACGATTGTTTCTCATTGTCGTGGAACATGTATCCAATGGATTTCGTTGGATACCCCACAATTATATACAAATTGGATCTACTAGCCAATTTATCTCCTTTCTCGTTTCTACCATCGGCAGGAGATCTCCATACTCAGAAGTAAGAGTATAAAGGTATTTTGCCATACCTTTCTTGGTAAAGCTTTGTAGGCACGAGCTTTGAAGGTACTTTGCTCAGTATCTTCGATGCAGTCAGGAGGACTAACCCCTGGAAAGCATAAGGAAGCTTAACAAAACTCAATATGGATCGAACAATGCCTAACAATGTTAGATTCCATCTCTTTAGACACTTCAATAAGTTGAGGCGTCTTAAGAGGAGTTTGTTGTATGAGAATCTCATTCTCATTAAGATAATTGAGGAATCCTTGACAAGTATTTGCTATCTCAACTAGATCGAATGGTCGCAATACTTTGTCTTTGTTGATTCTCTACTTCGCATCGAAATACCTTGAAAGGTTTTTCGGATTTGTATCTCACTAGATTCATTTTCCACTAACGACCAGGGTCTTTAGTAAAAAGGTACGAAGTATGAGTAATCTCCTCTCACAGTAACCTTTAGTGATCCATACTCATGGATTAAATCCAGATTTTATTTGGTTCGCTCTTGATTCCCTGTGACGGGAGATCTGGTCATCTCTCCTTTGAGACATGATTCGCAGGTTGGAAGTTCATCCAAGTTCTATTTTTCAAGAAGCTTAGGTGAAACCAACTTTTGAATCCTACTCTTGGAGATGTTTCCAAGTCTAGCGTACCAAAGTTATGGATTATTATCTTTGTATTAATTTGAACTTCACACATTAATTCAATAAAATTGAGTTAATGGTTTAGTTCAATTAATTTGCTTCCTTTCAATTAACTTCTTTAATTGAATCCTTTTCCTTTTCAATTAACCCTTTAATTGAAACGTTGCTTAATTAATTAGATCATCTAATCAATTAAACACATTAGTGCCTTTCTTAGATGCAGTGGGATAATCCGACTTATAGGCTACTTGCGTTCTTTTGACTACCTTTATGGTCGAATTAGAAGAGAATAAATTCCTCTTCATTTTACTCTTCTTTGACTTTGCAGTCCACGAAGTGTAAACGATCATGACAGGTCTATCCTATTTGCCTTTAACCAATTCTTTGGTTGATTCATGAAATGTGATCAACTTATCAAATAAGATCAGTGTATTTCAAGAGTCATTTGAATGAGCAGGAGGAGAATTTAGGAGGAAGTTAATATTAAGATCACTTGCAGGCTTACGTTTAATCGATCCAGTTTTCAACTAGATTGATAAAACAAAGACAGTGATCCTTGACACTAGTTCCTTTATTTATTCTCGAGTTTTGAAACAATTCCTTTAGAAGTCTCGAATCATATCGATTCAAAACTACTCCTCAAAACAAGCCTTTTGAGGTGGAGGTTTGTTTCAGAAGATAGGTCCTCAAAACGGGCCTTTTGAGGTGGAAGCTCAGACATGCTCCTCATGTTGCTTCCATAGCTCTTTCAATCTTGATGCTTATTTTAGGAAACGATCATTTAAGATTCCCATACTCTATAGGTGATTCGTTTCACTTTTGAGATTCATCTATATAAGAGAAACGATCATTAATATTCCCATATTCTACGGGTGATTCGTTTCTTATATTTTGACTTATCTCATAAGCGCATAAGGCATAGGATTGTCATCTAAGAACATCATTCCACTCTTGGAATTCAAGACAATTCTCAAGTTTCTTGCCTAGTCGATATTTTAATCCAGCTATTTTATTAGTCGAGGATAAATAGTAAAATGGATAATTACTGATATCTCAGTATCTAATTTAAAGAGAAGACAAACATTCAGTGGACTAGTTAATGAATGATACTTATAATCTACGAAGGTTGGACTTTCTATCGTAGAAGTTCTCCCACTATTTTATCGATACAATTACCCCTTCAATTGTTCGGGAAATTCTATTTCCTAGTAGGTCTTGACGTCCCAGCGGCAATTAATTGCACCCACGACTCGTGGCCATACAACCAATTCCCCAGGTAGGCATACTTATTGCCAATTGTGTTACTCCACAACCTTCAAGCTATTTTGCCTCGGTTTTCGCACTTATCTAGCACTGCTACATCATAAGTGTTACTAATCGTTAAGTCTAACCCATCAATCATGATGAGCAACTGGCCCGGTCGTGAGTTCTCCGTAACTAGTTATCGGTCGATCCTCACATCCCGACCAATCCTCACCCTTGTCGTGTTTAGTTAAAAACAGGAGTCAAGGAATTTCACGTATTGTCCCTTTCTTCGACTCGGGTGCCAGACTCTGGATCACCTCTATCGATAAGTAGACAACATACGCTAGTCCCTATTGATGGAAGGCTTGGATTTATATAAATACTTCATTTTATTTTAATCCAATATGACTTAATATTAATTCAAGAGGGGGTTTACTGGTGTGAAAGTTATACTAACTCTCCTCGAGATCTCACCGCTTCAATTATGCTTTATCTTTTATTACGATCTAGATTCTAGCGCGCAGCCAAAAATAAATCGACAAATAAATAAAAGCCATACAAGCCTAGCATGCATACTACCACAATATGTTTTCGATCGGGAGCCTCCTATGTGGGCCATCATCGAGCCAATGATGTTGGCCCAATTGGTCAATCTAAAGGGTTCTCAAATAGGCCCTATGCTATTACACATTGTACCATGCATACATGGCCTTCTTATCTTCTTGGGCTCCCACCTTGCTTGTAAATGGGCCTCCATCCTAAACTAGGAAAGCAGTAAAGCCCTATTCTATTACAAAGGCTCAAAGTGGCCCAAAACAATAATAGGCTCGCAGGCCCAATAAAAACCAAGCAATAAATTAAACCAATCACATCTACCCTAAGGTCAAGGCTCGTCTCGATCGAAAACCACGTAAACAGTTCACGTAGAGCAAGAAACATGTAAACATCTTTTACTTTCTTCTATCTTAATTTTAAAACATCCTTTTAAAATTACCTTCCTATGATTCTTGCTTTTTAGTCACTACTAATTATGACAAAATAAATATCCGGGTAAACAAAAATTAATTTTCTGCTCAATTTCAGATTCTGTTTTTCAACTTTTGAAAATTGCATTTTCGCCCCTCAACTTTCGAAAATTGCACTTTGACCCCAAAACTTTTAAAAAGTTACAAAAACACCCCTGGGCAGTTTCGGGCAGCAGACCAGAAAATAAAATTTTGAATTTTGAAAATTTTCGATTTTTCAAATTGACCCCTCAAGTTTCGGTAATTGCAAAACAGCCCCTAAGTTTTCAGAAATTGCAAAACGACCCAAAAAACCGTGCGACCAGAATTGCAGGAACAGTCCAGAATTTTCAAATTTCCAGATTTCAAAAATTTCGAATTTTCAGCCCCAAAAAAACCTGATTTGCGATTTCTGCCCCAAAAGTCCTGAAGTTTTCAAAAACTATAAAAACGCCACAGATCTTGAAAAGCAGTTTTACCCAATGATAGATCTAGTCATAACAAACAAGAATCAACTTACAGAACATAATTATCATGCGTTCTCATACATATAATTAAACATATACGGTGAACACAATTATGTTCAGGCTTTTGTATAATAATAATGGAGTTGGCTCTGATACCACTGTTGGGATATAGCTCGATTTGTCAAACAACAAAGTGCGGAATTTAAAATTTTTCGAGGTATCCAATGGTCCCATAAAAGATGTCTCCATATTATGTATACAAAGGCAAGAACAAAAACGCACACAATGAATTAACAAAGGGGGTTTTTTGCGATATACCTCACCACAGGCAAGGTGGTGGAAACCTCCGGTCTTCGATTCTGATTCTGATCCGGTTCACAGGAGTGATCCAATTGTCTCACCTCCAGGGATAGTCCACACCAATTGGATTCTGGCAACACCTCAAGATCTTAGGCTCAGAACTGGATTCAAGAGATTTGTTATTGTAGGATTGTGTTGAATCTCTTGACAGATCAAGATCTAACACAACGGAACAAGGAGAGGGTGGCGGCGGCACCAAGGCAGCCCACGGCAGCAGGTGGCGGCGGCTCAAGGTGGCGGCGGCGGCTAGGGTTTCTAGCTAGAGAGGGCGGCGGCTACTAGGGCAAAAGGATCTAGGGTTTTTCTTTCTTAGGTGTTAGCTTTTAAGCTCATGTAGTTCCCCTTTTATAGACTCCTTCTGACCTAGGGTTTGCAAGACTCCTTATGGGCTTTAATTAATAGAAGCCCATGTCTTGCAATCCTCCATTTAATTAACTACTTTAATTAAATGCCCAGTCCAATTAAATCAATATTTCTTTTAATTAACTAGCAACTTAATTATTAATTAAGTTAGCCAATTAATTAATATCCCACTTGAATTAAATACTTTTAATTCATTTAATTGATTTAATTACCTTTAAATCAATTAATTCCTTTCATGTCCTTTTATAACAGTCACCGTCCAATTGTATTGTGTGTGACCCTCTGGGTTCACCATCAACTGGCAGCAGGCCCACGAATCCCTCGTGATTTAATTTATGAACAATAAATTGTTCCGATCAATTAAACAACCTTTAATTGACCACTCCTAGAATTAAATCCTCTATTAATTCAGGAGTACCCACACTTCATGGTCGATGTCTAGCCACAAGCCCATGAAGCCCAATTTCAGGTGAATTGATATTTGTGAACCTCGTCTCATATAATTGCCATGTACATACGGTCCTTCTATCGACTAATATTCCCGATCAAGACTTAGGGTGTGTGAATTGATCGGCACCTCTAAATTTGTCTCGATAACTATACTTTCTAATTCAGGATAATATACCTTTGTGACCTTCTAAATTTGGAAACCCCTTTCCAAATCCGTCACCGACCACGGCCGTGGATTCCTTGGATATATTATCTAAGAATCGTATAGGAAATTCTCTCACCCATTACAGTGAGTCAATAGATTCCATATCGGTACTAACCACCCGCGTACATGTCCATACGCACCCAACCTAGGCATGTTATGACCAAGCTACGTGGCCTATACCTAGATCTAAGTACGCACTTTCATGCACCGAATTCGCCCTAGTACCTCAAGTCAAAGGACTAAATCGTACACTATTATATTCCTTGAGAAACATCCCATCACCGATGTGCGTCATGCGCTTCCACAATGGGTTTCTCTGTTCGGGTCGTTCGATGCGTTCAATCCTCCATTGAACCACCTACTCGTATGCACTGGACTCAAATTCCTTGCTCATGAAACACTACAAATTCACTCCATGTGAATCATGCATACTCGTACAAGTCTTTGCGATTCCTACGATACCCCGTCTCGTTCGGAATCTATGACTTGGAACACTTTTAAGATTACGACCTTTGAGACTGTTTCATGATTGCACTCAGTACTGAAGTGAATCGTCCCATAGTCAAATGTAATCTAAGGGTTTCAACCAATCGCTTAAATGTATTCGCGAAAGATGAAGTTGGCCAATGTTTATCCTTATACACATATAAATAAACGTGCGTATTAAGTCATTTATACTAAAGAAAGATAATGATAGTTTCACTACAAGCTAAATATATTGGCTTGCAGGGCACTATTCCATCACAAATTACTGAAGAAGCTACTCCTGCCCTCCCTTCTGTCCAAGCTGAAATTACTTCTACTTCCCAAAGTATTCAAACATCTCTGTTGGACTCAATTCAACAGATGATTTCAAAGTCAATGAAGGACATGGAAGAGAAGTTAACTGCCAATCTGTTGACTGCTTTAAGTAAACCAACCCAGAAAGCTGCTCCTGTTCCTACTGCCTTGATAGAAGACACTGCTCATAATGTGGAAGCTATCAGACAGGATATGGATTGATAGAGTAGTGCCCAGCAAGCCAGTTCAATTAGCTTGTAATAGGTCTATTCTGTAAGAAACAATCTTTTGATTTTATAATAATACGCACGTTTATTTATATGTGTATAAGGATAAACAATGGCCAACTTCATCTCTCGCGAATACATTTAAGCGATTGGATGAAACCCTTATATTACATTTGACTGGGACGATTCACTTCAGTACTGAGTGCAATCATGAAACAGTCTCAAATGTTGTAATCTTAAAACTGTTCCAAGTCATAGATTCCGAACGAGACGGGGTATCGTAGGAATCGCCAAGACTTGTACAAGTATGCCTGATTCACATGGAGTGAATTTGTAGCGTTTCATGAGCAAGGCATTTGAGGCTAGTGCATACGAGTAGGTGGTTCAATGGAGGATTGAATGCATCGAACGACCCGAACAGAGAAACCCATTGTTGAAGCGCATGTCGCACATCGGTGATGGGATGTTTCTCAAGGATTATAATAGTGTACGATTTAGTCCTTTGACTTGAGGTGCTAGGGCGAATTCGGTGCATGAAAGTGCGTTCTTAGATCTAGGTATAGACCACGTAGCTTGGTCATAACATGCCTAGGTTGGGTGCGTATGGACATGTACGCGAGTGGTTAGTATCGATATGGAATCTATTGACTCATCGTAATGGATGAGAGAATTTCCTATACGATTCTTAGATAATATATCCAAGGAATCTGCGGCCGCAGTCGGTGACGGATTGGAAAGGGGTTTCCAAATTTAGGAGTCACACTGGAATATTATCTTGAATTAGAAAGTATAGTAAACGAGACAAATTTAGAGGTGCCGATCAATTCACACACCCTAAGTCTTGATCGGGAATATTAGTCGATAGAAGGACCGTATGTACATGGTAATTATATGAGACGAGGTTCACAAGTATCAATTCACCTGAAGTTGGGCTTCATGGGCTTGTGGCTAGACATCGACCATGATGTGTAGGTACTCCTGAGTTAATAGAGGAATTGATTCTAGGAGTGGTCAATTAAAGTTTGTTTAATTGACCGGAGCAATTTATTGTTCATAAATTAAATCACGAGGAATTCGTGGGCCTGCTGCCAATTGACGGTGAACCCAGAGGGTCACACACAATACAATTGGACGGTGACTGTTGAAAAGGATACTAAAGGAATTAATTGATTTAAAGGTAATTAAATCAATTAAATGAATTAAAAATATTTAATTCAAGTGGGATATTAATTAATTGGCTAACTTAATTAATTAAATACTTAATTGAGTTGCTAATTAATTATAATGATTTAATTGGACTGGGCATTTAATTAAGTAATTAATTAAATGAAAAGGCTTGCAAGACATGGGCCTTTAATTAAAAGCCCATGAGGAGTCTTGCAAAACCTAGGTCAAGAGGGAGTCTATAAAAGGGGTTCTACTTGAGCTCAAAAGCTAACACCCTAAGAAGAAAACCCTAGCCCTCCTCTCAACCCTAATCGCCGCCCCCTAGTGCTAGAAACCCTAGCCGCCGCCGCCACCTGCTGCCGTGGGCTGCTCTTGTGCCGCCGCTCCTCTCCCATTGTTCCTTTGTGTTAGATCTTGACCTGTCAAGAGAATCTACACAATCCTGCTTCGACAAACCTCCTGAACCCAGTTCTGAGCATAAGATCTTGAGGTGTTGCCAGAATCCAATTGGTGTGGACTTACTTTGGAGGTGAGACGCTTGGATCACTTCTGTGAACCAGATCTAGATCCAGATCCAGTTTCAGAATCAGAATCGAAGGTTGCCACCACCTTGCCTGTGGTGAGGTATATCGCAAAAACCCCCTTGTTTAATTACTATGTGTGTTTTTGTTCTTGCTTACGTATAATTAATTTGGAGAATTAATATGGGACCTTGGGTGCTTCGACAAATTTTAAATTCCGCATTGTCGTTATTCTGACAATCGAGGCATCCCAACCACTATCCCAACAGTGGTATCAGAGCCAACTCCATCATTATTATACGAAAAGCCTGAACATAATGTGTTTTCACCGTATATGTTTAATTATGTATATGTAAACACGTGATAATTATGTTCTGTAAATTGATTCTTACTTGTTATGACTGGATCTATGATTGGGTAAAACTATTTTTTTTAGATCTGTGCCGTTTTTATAGTTTTTGAAAACTTCAGGACTCTTTGAACTAAAAATCGAGATTAGGGTTTTTGTGGGCTGAAAAATTCGAATTTTTGAAATCTGGAAATTTCAAAATTACTGGACTGTTTTTGCAAATCTGGTCGCACGGGTTTTGGGGTCAATTTGTAATTTCCAAAAACTTTGGGGCTGTTTTGCAATTACCGAAACTTGAGGGGTCAATTTGAAAAATAAAAAATTTTCAGAATTCAAAATATTATTTTCTGGTAGCTGCCCAAATCTGCCCAGGGGTGTTTTTGTAACTTTTTAAAAGTTTTGGGGTCAAAGTGCAATTTTCGAAAGTTGAGGGGCGAATATGCAATTTTCAAAAGTTGAAAAACAGAATCTGAATTTGAGCAGAAAATTTATTTTTGTTTACCCAAATATTCATTTTGTCATAATTAGTAGTGACTAAAAAGTAAGAATCATAGGAAGTAAGAATAGGGCTTTACTGCTTTCCTAGTTTAGGATGGAGGTCCGTTTACAAGCAAGGTGGGAACCCAAGAAGATATGAAGGCCATGTATGCGTGGTACATTGTGTAATAGCATAGGCCCATTTACAAACCCTTTAGATTGACCAATAGGGCCAACATCATTGGCTCGATGATGGCTCGCATAGGAGGCTCCCGATCGAAAACATATTGTGATAGTATGCATGCTAGGCTTGTGTGGCTTTTATTTATTTTGTCGATTTATATTTAGCTTGTATGAGATGCGCGCTAGAATCTAGATCGTAATAAAAGATAAAGCATAACTGAATCGGTGAGATCTCGAGGAGAGTTAGTATAACTTTCAAAAACCAGAAATTCCCCTCTCGAATTAAATATTAAGTCATATTGGATTAAAATAAAATGAAGTATTTATATAAATCCAAGCCTTCCATCAATAGGGACTAGCGTATGTTGTCTACTTATCGATAGAGGTGATCCAGAGTCTGGCACCCGAGTCGAAGAAAGGGACAATACGTGAAATTCCTTGACTCCTGTTTTTAACTAAACACGACAAGGGTGAGGACTGGTCGGGATGTGAGGATCGACCGATAACTAGTTACGGAGAACTCACGACCGGGCCCATTGCTCATCATGATTGATAGGTTAGACTTAACGATTAGTAACACTTATGATGTAGCAGTGCTAGATAAGTGCGAAAACCGAGGCAAAATAGCTTGAAGGTTGTGGAGTAACACAATTGGTAAAAAGTATACCTACCTGGAGAATTGGTTGTATGGCCACGAGTCGTGGGTGCAATTAATTGCTGCTGGGACGTCAAGACCTACTAGGAATTAAATTTCCCGAACAATCAAAGGGGTGATTGTTTCGATAAAATAGTGGGAGAACTTTTTCGAAAACAAGTCCAAAATTCGTTAATTATAAGTATTAGACATAAGATCAATTAGCTTAATGTTGTCTTCTTTCCATTTGTAGATATTAAGTACAATGTCTAAGAATCCATTATCTGTTATCCTCGACGCAAACAAATTGAATGTCTCAAACTTCGTTGACTGGCTGAGAAATCTCAGAATCATCCTCGATTCCGAGCGACGTAGCTATGTGCTCGACACACCCATGCCTGCTGCACCCGCAGCACGAGCTACTGAGGAACAACGAACCGCCCATGCTAAAAGGGTTGATGATGATCTTCAGGTTCGATGTCTCATGTTAGCCTCGATGTCGAATGAACTGCAGAAACAGCATGCTGCAATGCCGCTTGCTAGAGAGATACTTCTCCACCTCCAGCAGATGTTTGGAGAGAGGTCTCGTACCGAAAGGTTCGCGACCACTAAGGAGTTGTTTCATCTCAAGATGGCCGAGGGAAGCAGTGTCAAGGATCACTGTCTGCGTTTCATCAACCTGGTTGAAAAACTAGGGCGATTGGAAGTAGACTTACACGCTGATCTTAGCACTGACCTCCTTCTCCATACGCTGCCCCGTTCTTTTGACCATTTCGTGTTGAACTTCAACATGGAGGATAGAACCCTCGCTCTTCACGAACTGACCAATTTGTTGGTAACGGCAGAATCGACTCTCAAGAAAGAGAAGCCGGTAATGATTGCACACCAATCGAAGGCTGCAAAGCCCAAGAGAGGTAGGAAGAAGAAGAAGGTATTTTCTTCGAAGGCAGTCACAAAGGTGGTTGGAAAGAACCGCAAGAGCCCAGAAGACGAATGTTTCCACTGCAAGAAAGCAGGGCACTGGAAAAGGAACTGCCCAGACTACCTAAAGATGAAACTGGTAGCCAAAGGTATTTTCTTGGTTGAAGTTAATATTTCTATTAACTGTGCAACGTGGGTGTTAGACACCGCAGCAGGTTCTCATATCTACAATGATTTGCAGGTGATGGGAGCAGTAAGATACCTGAAGCCCGGGGATAGAATCCTGTGTTTTGGAAACGGAGCTAGGATCGCCGCTGAGGCTATTGGGGACGTCGAATTGGTTTTAGGTAATTTTACTTTAATTTTAAGGGATTGTCTGTACGTACCAAAAATTATTAAGAACATCATTTCTATACCTATGTTGGATATTGATGGTTTTAATTTTTCCATTGAAAATGGAGCTCTTTGCATATTTAAAGGTGGTTTAATGTATGCTTGTGGTACTTTGATAAATGGTCTGTATTCCTTAGAACCTACAAATTCCGACATCATGCACATTCAAAGAAAATATGATAATCAAACTCCACAACTTTGGCACGCTAGACTTGGACATATTTCCAAGAGTAGGATTCAAAAGTTGGTTTCCTCTAAGGCTCTTGAAATAAAGAACTTGGATGAACTCCCAACTTGCGAGTCTGTCTCAAAGGAAAGATGACCAAATCACCCTTCACCGGGAATCCCGAGCGAACCAAGCAAACATTGGATTTAATCCATACTGACGTTTGTGGACCATTGAGTGTTAATGCGAGAGGAGGATTTTCTTACTTCGTAACATTCACCGACGATTTTAGTCGTTATGGATATGTGTATCTTATGAAACACAAATCCGAAACTTTTGAGAAATTCAAAGAGTTTCGAATGGAAGTTGAGAATCAACTTGGACATAGTATTAAAGCACTTCGTTCTGATAGAGGTGGTGAGTACTTAAGCCAAGAATTCCTTGATTATCTAAAAGAGAATGGAATTCTCACCCAGCGAACTCCCCCTAGGACGCCCCAACTCAATGGAGTGTCCGAGCGGAGGAACAGAACATTGTTAGACATGGTTCGTTCCATGATGAGCTTCGCTGACCTTCCCTTTTCGTTTTGGGGCTTAGCCCTATTAACTGCATCGAAGATACTAAACATAGTACCTTCGAAGTCAGTGCCAACTACACCGCACCAAGTATGGTATGGTAAAGCACCCGTGTATTCGTATCTACGAGTATGAGGATCTCCTGCGTATGTAAAGAACAAAAAAGGGAGATAAGATAGATAGTAGATCTAGTTTGTGCAAATTTGTGGGGTATCCAAAGGAATCCATTGGATACCTGTTCTTCGATCCTAAAGAACGTAATACGTTCGTATCTAGGAACGCCCACTTCTTGGAAGAGGATTTCCTCACCAACCGAAATGGGACAATCGTAGAACTTGATGAAGTCCAAGAATCGGACCCATCCCCGCAAACAGTGGGAGCTGAACCAGAATTTATTGAACCTACTAGTACACCTACTCTTCGAAGGTCTGATCGAATTCGTAAGGAGCCAGAGGGATTTGGTTTCATTCACGAAAACGAGAAAGATGATAGTGATCCAAAGACCTATCAAGAAGCGATGTTAGACATAGACTCGGGTGCGTGGCTCGAAGCCATGCAATCCGAAATGGATTCCATGCATTCCAACAAGGTTTGGACCTTGGTCGATCCACCTGAGGGAACTATCCCTGTAGGATGCAAATGGATCTTCAAGCGTAAGCTTGGAATGAATGGAGAGGTATTAACTCATAAAGCCCGCTTAGTGGCGAAAGGGTATTCTCAAAGGCCTGGTATAGACTATGAGGAAACCTTCTCTCCCGTGGCGATGTCGAAATCCATTCGGATACTACTTGCCATAGCCGCGTGGCATGACTACGAAATATGGGCAAATGGACGTAAAGACCGCCTTTCTCAATGGAGACATTGACAAGGAGATCTTTATGCAACAACCTGAAGGTTTTGCGTCCAAAGGAAGTGAGCACAAATTGTGTAAACTTCAAAGGTCAATCTATGGCCTCAAACAGGCGTCCCGAACCTGGAACATACGATTTGATGAGACAGTCAAAGCTTTTGGCTTCATCAAAAATGTGTATGAACCTTGTGTGTACAAGAAGAATAGTGGGAGCTCGATACAATTCATTGTTTTGTACGTCGATGACATTTTGTTAATCGGAGACGATATCAAGATGTTAGCGCAGACTAAAGCGTGGTTATCCGCGCAGTTTTCCATGAAAGATATGGGAGACGCATCTTACGTATTGGGAATACGTATCTATAGGGATAGATCGAAGAAGATGATAGGACTCTCCCAATCTCAGTACATCAACACTATTTTGAAGAGATTCAAAATGGAAGAATCCAAGAGAGGATTGCTTCCGATGAGACATGGTATCTATCTTTCTAAGTCTATGTGCCCTACAACTGACGAAGAAAAGACGAGAATGTCTCTCATACCTTATGCCTCTGCTATAGGGAGCATAATGTATGCGATGTTGTGTACTCGACCAGACATAGCACACGCTCTAAGTGTAACGAGCCGCTATCAGTCAAATCCAGGCGAAGAGCACTGGACTACCGTAAAAGCGATCCTAAAGTACCTGCGAAGGACTAAGGATATGTTTTTGGTCTACGGTGGTAGTGGAGAACTGAAACTTGAAGGATTCACTGGTGCAGGTTTTCAGTCTGACGTGGATGACTTCAAATCCAACTCTGGATATATATTCCGCATCAATGGAGGAGCGGTCAGTTGGAAAAGCTGTAAACAGTCTACCACTGCCAACTCAACCACAGAAGCAGAATATATCGCAGCATCAGATGCAGCAAAAGAAAGTGTATGGATGAAAAACTTCATTCAATAATTGGATGTTGTTCCTAGCATTGCTGAACCTGTAGTCGTCTTCTGTGACAACAACGGGGCGATAGCTCAAGCAAAGGAGGCGAGATCACACCATCAATCCAAACACGTACAGAGGAAATACCATGTGATCAGGGAGATCATTGGTAGAGGTGACATGCACATGGAGTATGTCAAATCGGAAGACAACGTAGCTGACCCGCTAACTAAGCCACTTTCACAAAAGGCGTTCGATAGTCATCTAGAGAAGATGGGTCTTAGAACCATAGGTGAATGGCTTTAGGGCAAGTGGGAGATTGATAGAGTAGTGCCCAGCAAGCTAGTTCAATTAGCTTGTAATAGGTCTATTCTGTAAGAAACAATCTTTTGATTTTATAATAATACGCACGTTTATTTATATGTGTATAAGGATAAACAATGGCCAACTTCATCTCTCGCGAATACATTTAAGCGATTGGATGAAACCCTTAGATTACATTTGACTATGGGACGATTCACTTCAGTACTGAGTGCAATCATGAAACAGTCTCAAAGGTCGTAATCTTAAACCTGTTCCAAGTCATAGATTCCGAACGAGACGGGGTATCGTAGGAATCGCCAAGACTTGTACAAGTATGCATGATTCACATGGAGTGAATTTGTAGCGTTTCATGAGCAAGGCATTTGAGGCCAGTGCATACGAGTAGGTGGTTCAATGGAGGATTGAATGCATCGAACGACCCGAACAGAGAAACCCATTGTGGAAGCGCATGTCGCACATCGGTGATGGGATGTTTCTCAAGGATTATAATAGTGTACGATTTAGTCCTTTGACATGAGGTGCTAGGGCGAATTCGGTGCATGAAAGTGCGTTCTTAGATCTAGGTATAGACCACGTAGCTTGGTCATAACATGTCTAGGTTGGGTGCGTATGGACATGTACGCGAGTGGTTAGTACCGATATGGAATCTATTGACTCATCGTAATGGATGAGAGAATTTCCTATACGATTCTTAGATAATATATCCAAGGAATCTGCGGCCGCAGTCGGTGACGAATTTGGAAAGGGGTTTCCAAATTTAGGAGTCACACTGGAATATTATCCTGAATTAGAATGTATAGTAATCGAGACAAATTTAGAGGTGCCGATCAATTCACACACCCTATGTGTTTATCGAGAATATTAGTCGATAGAAGGACCGTATGTACATGGTAATTATATGAGACGAGATTCACAAGTATCAATTCACCTGAAGTTGGGCTTCATGGGCTTGTGGCTAGACATCGACCATGAAGTGTAGGTACTCCTGAGTTAATAGAGGAATTGATTCTAGGAGTGGTCAATTAAAGGTTGTTTAATTGACCGGAGCAATTTATTGTTCATAAATTAAATCACGAGGAATTCGTGGGCCTGCTGCCAATTGACGGTGAACCCAGAGGGTCACACACAATACAATTGGACGGTGACTGTTGAAAAGGATACTAAAGGAATTAATTGATTTAAAGGTAATTAAATCAATTAAATGAATTAAAAGTATTTAATTCAAGTGGGAGATTAATTAATTGGCTAACTTAATTAATTAAATACTTAATTGAGTTGCTAATTAATTATAATGATTTAATTGGACTGGGCATTTAATTAAGTAATTAATTAAATGAAAAGGCTTGCAAGACATGGGCCTTTAATTAAAAGCCCATAAGGAGTCTTGCAAAACCTAGGTCAAGAGGGAGTCTATAAAAGGGGTTCTACTTGAGCTCAAAAGCTAACACCCTAAGAAGAAAACCCTAGCCTCTCCTCTCAACCCTAGCCGCCGCCCCGTAGTGCTAGAAACCCTAGCCGCCGCCGCCACCAAGAGACGCCGCCACCTGCTGCCATGGGCTGCTCTTGTGCCGCCGCTCCTCTCCCATTGTTCCTCTGTGTTAGATCTTGATCTATCAAGATAATCTACACAATCCTGCTTCGACAAACCTCCTGAACCCAGTTCTGAGCCTAAGATCTGGAGGTGTTGCCAGAATCCAATTGGTGTGGACTTACTTTGGAGGTGAGACGCTTGGATCACTTCTGTGAACCAGATCCAGATCCAGATCCAGTTTCAGAATCAGAATCGAAGGTTGCCACCACCTTGCCTGTGGTGAGGTATATCGCAAAAACCCCCTTGTTTAATTACTATGTGTGTTTTTGTTCTTGCTTACGTATAATTAATGTGGAGAATTAATATGGGACCTTGGGTGCTTCGAAAAATTTTAAATTCCGCACTGTCGTTGTTCTGACAATCGAGGCATCCCAACCACTATCCCAACAATGGATGTGATTAGAGCAAGGACTCAAAGCACTGCTGCTGGTTGGAGACAGATTGAGGAAACAGTTGAAATGGCCATTCAAGATGAGGATGAAACTTTGCAAAATCTGATGAAAGACTTCAAGGCATCTGCTGATTGGATACTGGGAACTCAGATTCAGCTAGGTGACCAAGGAGAAGTCGTGCTCAAGAGAATGGATGCTTTTGAGGCCAATCAACTAAGACAACAAGCTCAACTTGATGCTATGGAAAAAAACATCAAACTTCTCTGTGATTCACTTCAAATTCCACCAGTCTTACCAAAATATCCAATCAACCCTGCTGATGAGGACAAAAAGGGGGAAGATAGGGTATTTAGGGAAGATAGTGAAAAAGAAGATGCTGAGGATGCTGAATTGGAAGGAACTGAAGTACTGGAGTCTGCTGAAGATGAAAATGCTGATGAAGATAATGAAGGCACAAGCAGACCTGCAGATAAGATGATCACAGAAGAAGAAGAGCAAGCTGACAAAACTGAAGCTGAAGAAAGTCTAAGGAAACAGCAAAGTCTGATAAAGAAATTGCTGCTGCTAAGGACTCAGCTGAAGAACAGCTTAATCCTGATGTTAAGAAAAAGAAGTTGGAGCTGTTAAAACAAAAGTTCTTCAAGGATCTAGAAGCTGAGACTTCCAAATCTGAAGAAGATGAAGAGGACAAGCAAGAAGACAAAGCAGAAGACTAGTCTAGTTAAGTCTAGGTTACTTATGCTTGCAAATCCTTATAATTTTATTTTTTTTGGACATCTCATCTATTTTGAACTTGTAATATGTAATCTTTTCAGAATCTATAAAAACTTCAAGTTTGAATCCAACAGACTATTTCTATCTCAGAAATTTTTGAGGATCAAAACTTTAGTTTAGGTACAGGTACTTAGCTGAAGTTTTGTCATCATCAAAAAGGGGGAAATTGTTGGATGAAGATGAAGATGAAGTGCAAAGAAGACAAGAAGATAGGGAAGGTTTTGATGATTTCCAAAACGTCAAAATCAGCTAAGTATGGAAAACTTAGTTCCCTTAGAAGAATTTTGAACAAGTAAAGAAGACATCAGAAGGGTTCAAAATTCAAAGCCCAGAAGACTACTGATCTCATGCTGAAACAGCAATCAGAAGGGTAGACCATTAGCTGACTCAAATCAGATTAGTTCAGAGTTTGATCAGCAAAGTATCTATCCGCAGGGTTGCCTCGATCAGCAGAGTAGAAGAGATCATGAGATAGTTCAACGGTAATAAATGCACCTGGTGTAATAAATGCTGTAAGAGAAGGGTAGTAATGGCAAATGATTGAAGATTACTCTCGGATCAGCAGAGTGCACTTAATGCTGCTACAGGAAAGTACAGCAAAGAAAGGACTGTAGCATGGAGCCTTTCTGAATTTGGGCTAAAGGCTATGGATTTGAATTGTGATTTCCTTCAACGGTCATATTTTCAAATCCAAGTATAAATAGAGCTGATTTCAACGAGCGAGATACACAACAACATTCTGAGATTTTGATTCCGAAGCAGAAATTTTTCTAAGTCTCAAGAAGCTCGAACAGCTCACTCGTCTGGTGAAGTCATCTGTTGATAGAACCTAGTTGAAGAAAAATAGAAAATACTTTCTGAGTGAAATTGTATTTAGCTGAGTGTTGTGCGAAGTTGAGATCCATCTTTGTGAGTGATCTAACTTCAGAGGATAGGTTTTCTGAGTGATTTCCTATTGCGAGCTTACAGCCTTTTCATTTGTTGTTTAGGTGTAAGTGGAGAAATATTGTAAACTGTGTGTTTATAGTATAACCCAGAATCTAAGTGATCTGGAAGAGTGGACTAAAGGATTTTTATACATATAACCACTATAAAAATTCTTTGTGTTAACTTTGCACTTAAGTTTTCTTGCATATTTCAAACTTGCATAAAGTAAACACTTTGAATTGTTTTAAAGATTTTAAAGGAGTTTTCAAACTGGGATAAAATCTTTAAATAGACTTAGTCTGCTTGTGAAAAACACTTTCAATTTATCCGCTGCAAGTATACTCTTGTAAAACTGTTTTTTGTTGAAAACAGCTAAGTTATAATAAGAAGAGTGGTCACTCTGCTGTTCAAGATTTGTTCACAATCAGCATAGTCAGCTTACTGTTCTTCATAAGCTTAGTCTGCTGACAGAAGACTGAAAAGTTTTTAAGCCAAAAAATTTTCAGAGGTCTATTCACCCCCCCCTCTAGACCTCATCTGACCACTTGGGACCAACAATACTGTCAAAAGGGGGTTATAAAAGTAATCCAATCCGCCCATATGTTTGTGTAAAAATATTCGGATCAGAGTTTATTATAATTTTTGTATGCCTTTATGATTTGAATATTATTGGAACTCTTGAAGAGCTTCAAATAATAATTGATTATCTAAAGAAATAATTCAAAATGAAAGATCATGGAAAAATTAAGTTTTGTATCGACTTACAAATCTACATTTATCAATGAAATTCTTCTTCATCAATCAAATTATATAAAAAATATCTTAAGACGATTTTATATGATCATAATGCTCATTCTCAAAGTACCCTAATTGTTGTAAGATTTTAAGATGTGAAAAATAATATTTTTAGCCCCCGTGAGAATAATGAAGAACACATTTGGTCCTGAAGTGCCATATCTCAGTGCTATAGGAGCAGTGATGTATCTTGATAATAGTAAATGCCCTGATACATCTTTTGTTGTAAGTTTATTAACAAGATTTACTTCTTCGACACGCCGGTATTGGAATAAAGTTAAATATATATTTCGATATCTTTGAGGGATAACTTATATGGGTTACTTTGTGCAAATGATTCAAAATCACACTTGACTGGATATGCGAATTTATCATACTTATATGATATTCATAAAGCTTGCTCTCAGACAAGCTATATATTTACAAGTAGAAAAACTACTATATCATGGCGTTCTACAAAATAGATTTTAGTCGCCACTTCATCGAATCATGCAAAATTAATCGCACTGTATGATGAAAGTTGAAAATGAGTTTGGTTAAAATCAACGACCTATATAAGAGATAACAAAACAAAAGACATATCACCAAAGTTTTTCTTTCACCCGCGAGCTTTAGAAAAATGGTGATATAGATGTCATCAAATTCAAACTATAATTTTGCCGATTTATTTAATAAAGCATTACCAACTACATCATTCAAAAAGATGGGTCCACCACACAAAAATGCATCAACTTGTGGACCTCGTGTTAACATCAGGGGGAGCGTGTCATCAGTAATATTATACACACTGTACTCTTTTTCCTTCGTCCAAGTTTTGTCCCAATGGGTTTTCTTGGCAAGGTTTTAATGAGGCTGTGTTACATGTCTATCGACCCCGAATAGCTATGTACTCTTTTTTTCTTGTTCAGGTTTTTCCCATCGGATTTTTCTGACAAGGTTTTAACGAGGCATGTCTTATGATCGATGGCATCCAAGGGGGAGTGTTATAAATCTATTGCATAGTGGATGCCATGTGAAGAGTTTTGTAACATACACATTGAAGAATAATAGTTGTTATTAAAAACTTGTAACTCTTGACCTTTGAAATTCTTCTTTGGTCCTATAAATAGATGATTATATAATGTATTGTGTACAACAAGAATGAATAAGAATAAAAATATTTCTCTCCCTAATCCACTCTCTATTTTCTAGTTCTTGTTTTTAGTTCTTGAATGCTCTCTTAGATTATCATTTAGATTAATTTTATAACAAAAGCATATTATTAATGTTACTTTTATCAACTTTTGAGTAAATAGACCGCCGAATTCATGATTAATATTTGGTCTTGGTCGTAATGCAATAGCACGAACAAGAAGACCACATTTGCATTTATAATCGTCTTTTTCCCAAAAGCAGATGTTGAGAACACCATCATCACCCAAATTGTTGTAAATTTCTCCGAGCTTGATCTCCATCCATCCATCAGGTTGACGTTGAGGCCCACGAGCACGACTACCTTCTTCTTCTTCCAGATACACAATATAGCGATCATCAGTCGAGTTAGTTATTTCTTGTCCAAATGTTACCGATGCACTTTCCCTCTCCAAATTGCTCGGATTAATTAGTTCAAACACCAAAAATGCATCATAGCTAGTTTTCCTTCTCAAATCCGTTGCACTAACTCGTGCCATTATGTGTAGCCACCATACCTGTAATAGTTCAGGAACTAATATGCTGCACATGACACAAATGTTGGTTTTCAAACAACATACATGCCTTAAATAGAAAAATTCAAAGCAAGTGAAATAAAGGATCATACTTGATAATTCGAGCCGGAAATTGAATCACGAACCCTTTTCTTAGACTTCTAGTTATATCCAAATACCCTTGGTCGATCTTCAATCACGAACGGAAAGAAGATTATGATCACAACCTAAGAACCTCGGGATTTCAATGTATTCTGAATGATCAACAATCTACCTCAAAAAGAAAATACGTGTTCTCTTTTGTTTTCTCTCAAAATATATTTCTCTATGTTTCTTTCTATCAATTTGAAAGTTAATAGGAGTGGGTTACTGAGGAGTTATCTAAAACTTATCTAAAACTCTCCACTAACCAACTGGATCTCGGATCCGGTTTGGGTCGGCCCACATGGGCACCCCAGATCCAATTCGGTCCAAATTGGATCAGTCCAACATCTCCCACTCACACGTGCGGGCTGACCCCGTGCTTTCAGTGATCAATTAAATTTACATCCAAAATTCCATATAGGCAAATAGGCCCTGTGACCCGGCGAGTCTACGAGAACGTTGCTATATACATGTTAGGGTGATATAGCAGCTCAAAGAAACAAATTCCAGAAGAGAACTATTCTCGCTATTCCCTAGATATCTTTCGTACTACACTAGTCGACGTATCCCTTATCACTCCAACCTTGGTTATAGGGCATACTCGACTCTTTGGCCAACACTACTCTATATTCACAATTACACTTCAAAACAATTAGTTTAATGTAATTAGCTAGCTGGTGAATGCAGGTAGGGTGTAAGTTGAAGATAATCTTCCTTTCCTACAAGGATCTTCTGATTTCACTTTAGCAGCTTTCCTAGACACGCACCGCGTCACCGTATGATTCATGGCTATTAGTAACGTGCTAAAGTAGCAACACCAATGAGAAATCATAAGAAACTGTCAAAAGTCTTAAGAGCATTAATTTGAGATTCCCTAGAACCTCAATGTCTCACATAATGAGAAAGCAGGGATACATTTGCTCATTAACCTTTGTGGTGACCTAGCACACGTGGCACGAAAACACGTGTTACGATACTTTTCTTCCCGTGCAGAAGTGTATGTCATTTACAAAGGGATTTGTAAATCTGTATCGTACATATCTCAGTTTAGGTATTCCTCGATACCCAAACCCGAGTTTTCTCCTTTCGTCGTCCTCAGCTCAACTCTAAAGAAAACTCATATCTGGCTTAAGATAAGTACAATGGATGGTGGGGAATCCATTTCAACTACTTTATAGATAGTAACCTCGTCTCTGCATATTTCAAAATATCAGAGGCGTTATCTCATGTGAATGAGCCAATTTTATCTGATTGAGAAAATCTCATCTCTGCACACTCCCAGTGCCAGAGGCGATTGCTCATGTGAGAGAGTCAATCTCTACTTATCCGACATACCTTTTAATGAAGACATTTTAAAATAGATCGCAAAATATGTGTATATACATAAAACATTAGTACATCAATGTTAGTGGCAACAACATTCTTAACAGAATCCATTACAATAAATTCTACAAAGTCCTAAAGACTTAGTATGACCTATGAAAGCCTGTTTAGCTATAGGTTTAGTGAAAGGATCAGCAACCATCTTATGCGTCGATATGTACTTCATAGTCACCTCTTTCTTCTCAATGATATCTCTTACAAAGTTATATCTTGTGTCAATGTGTTTGGTCAGTCCATGATATTTGGGGTCTCTAGTGTAAGACATAGCTGCTTGACTATCACAGTAAATAGTCACAGCTCCTTCAGAGTTACTTACTATCCCTAAATGTAGGAGAAATCTCCGCAGCCAAACGAACTTCATGTACTGCAGCTGAACATGCCACTAATTCTGATTCCATGGTTGATAGTGCTACACACTTTTGTTTCTTGCTGCTCCATGATATGGCGCCATCATTCAGTAAGAAAACATATCCGGAAGTGGACTTACGGCGATCTAAGTCTCCACCCCAGTCAGCATCTGTGTAGGCTTTCAGCGATAATCCTTTTTCCTTGAAAACAAAGGAAATAGTCCGTAGTACCCTTTAGGTATCTGAAAATCCTCTTTACATCAACCCAGTGTCTTATTCCGGGATTGGATTGATACCTACTGACCAGACCTACGGCATAGCAAATGTCGGGGCGAGTACACATCATAGCATACTTCAAGCTCCCTACAGCACTGGAATATGGTACTTTTGACATTTCTTGTTTCTTTGCTAGATTGGTTGGACACATCTCCAGACTCAGGCTATCGCTTTTCATCACAAGAGTGTCTATTGGCTTGCAATCAGTCATCCTAAATCGTTCTATAATCTTTCTTATATAAGATTCTTGAGAAAGAGCAAGGAGTTTCTTTGAACGAACTCTGTGGATCTTAACGCCTAGTATGAAATTTGCATCACCCATATCTTTCATCTCGAAGTTAGATGATAACCATTTCTTAATGGTGTTTAAGAATCCCGTGTCATTTCCGGCTAACAAAATGTCATCGACATAGAGAGATAGTATTACAAAAAAATTATTTGAACCTTTGACATAGACACAGTGGTCTTCATCCATCATAACGAAGTTTTAAGAGATTATGACTACTTAAGACCGTAGATTGATCTTTTCAATTTACATACTTTGTGTTCTTGGTCTTTAAGAACAAATCTTGCTTGATGATCCATGTAGATTTCTTCTTCTAATTCTCCATTTAGAAAAGCAATCTTAATGTCCATTTGATGTAATTCTATATATAAGTTTGCTACAATGGACAAAAGGAGGCAAATCTCACTATAGGCGAGAAGGTTTCTTCGTAATCAATACCCTCGAGTTGGGTATATCCCTTAGCTACTAAACGAGCTTTATATCTATCAATGGTTCCATCTGCCTTCTGCTTCATCTTGAGAATCCATTTATTCCCGATAGATTTTCTGCCAGGAGGAAGATCGACCAACTCCTAGACTTTGTTCGATTTCATGGAATCCATTTCTTCTTCCATTGTTTTCTTCCATTCGTCCTTCTGAGGACATGATAGAGTTTCATCAAAAAATTTAGGCTCTTCATCTTCTATGGAGGAAATACTAAAATATGTCCTTCTACGTCTTAATGACATCTAGGAATATTCCCTCTAGAACTTTTCCTAAGTTGTGATTCAGTAGTATCGTTCTGGGGTAAATTACTCCCACTTGGATCAAGTGGTCCAGTCATGTCATTTTCCACCAACGATTCATCTAGATCAATGCCATTCACTGAATCAGCTAATTCGAATAAAGGTTCTCGACTTTTGATCTCACCTCTTTTAGGAAATTCCTTCTCCAAGAATGTCGCATCTTGTGAGTCGATTTCAGTGGTGCTACCATCTTCATTTTCTCCTATGAACACGTAACCCTTAGAATGTTTAGCATATATTATAAAGATACATTTCTTTCCTCTGAGGCCAATCTTGCCATATTTGTTTGACGAGTCGAGCACGTAAGCAGCTGATCCCCAAGGTCTAAGGTTACTGAGATCAGGTTTCCTATCTGTCCAAAGTTCATATGGAGTGGTAGCCACTGATTTTGATGGCACTTTGTTCAATATAAAGGCAACATTTAACAAAGCATCTCCCCAATATGAAATTGATAAGTTAGCTTGCGCCATCATGGACCTAGTCATTTCTAGCAATGTTTTATTCCTCCTCTCAGCAACTCCATTTTTGCTGAGGTGTGTCAGGATTAGTTAATTGCCTAGTTATCCCCTTTTATTTACATAAGTCCTTAAATTGACCTGATAGATATTCCCCGCCTCAATCAGTTCTCAAGGATTTGATTGTTCTGTCTAATTGGTTTTCTACCTCATTAAGGTAACGTCTAAAGCACTCCAGTGCTTCGGACTTATGCGAAATCAAATAGACATACCAAAAGCGAGTGAAGTCATCTATGAAAGTAATGAAATGGGGGGCTCCATGTCTTGCCATAACACTAATCGGACCACATATGTCTGAATAGACTAATTGCAATGAAAATTCAGCTATCATAGCCTTACCAAATGGTTTACGAATAGATTTTCCAGCAACACAATTTTGACAAGTAGGTAAATCGATTTTAGATATTGGACCCAATAGTCCTTCTCTCACGAGACGATTCATTCTATCTTGTCCTATGTGACCTAATCTAGCATGCCAAGTATTAACATTCACTATAGAGTTACTGGAGGAACAAGCATTCAAAACAGAACTACTATTAACATAAAAGTTAAAATCTTGTTTGTTACAATCAAACACCATAAAACCATCTCTAAGATGTCCAGAACCATAAAAAACATTGTCTAAATAAACATGAACAGAATTACGATAGAAGTTCAAACTAAATCGTATTCCTAGAAGAGCAATAACTAAAACTAAATTTCGTCAAATATCTGGAGCGAATAAGACATCTTGTAGGATCAGGGTTCGTCCACCATGCAAATCAAGTTTGCAAATATCAATCCCTTTAATCTCCACTCTGGCGTTATTTCCTACATATATCCATCATGTTCCAACAAGGACTCGACGAAACTCTACCAACGATTCACGATCTCTAGTCACATGGTCTGTTGCACCTGAGTCAACAATCCACACAGGATATGATTCAGTTAATAAAATAGTACTAGATACATGAACAAAAGACAAAGACGAATCATACTGTGCTACCTTATCCTTCTTAGGATTGGTGCACTCTCGAGCAAAGTGCCCGAGTGCTCCACAGTTGAAGCACTTCATCTTGTTCTTGTCTCTCTTCTTTTTGGAAAAACGCTTAAGTTTACCACCAAGGTTGGGATTGTTGTTCTTCTCACCAGTCTGCTTCCCAGGGTTGCCTTTCTTCCAGTTGCTCTTACGTTTGATGTCCGAAGCTTTCTTGGAACTAGTCTCAGCAATGTAAGCACTTGACATGGATTTTGCACTCCAAGTCGCTCATCCTCAAGCTCAACATGGTGAGCAGCATCATCACAGGTTCTGATGCTATCATTATGAGTCAGATTAATTTTCAGATGCTCCCACTTGTCATGAAGTGACCGGATTAAGGCTTGAATTTGCTGCTCATCAGAGAGTATATGGCCAGCTGACACAAGCTCCCTAATCATGTTAGACATCACCCTAATGTGTTGCTTATTGTTATGATTGGGCAATTTCTTATAAGTGTCAAACTTGATTGTCAGCTGCCTCATACGAGTGATTGTTGTACCCCCATATTCTCCATGTTGGTCCCAAGTGGTCAGATGAGGTCTAGAGGGGGGGGGGGGGGGGTGAATAGACCTCTAAATATTTTACTCAACTTTTAACTTTAAAACTTTTAATCAACTGTAAGCAGACTAAGTTGTTACAGAACAGTAAGTTGACAAAGCTGATCGCGAACAAATCTTTGGACAGCTTGGTTGACCACTAGTCTGTTAGTCACTTAGCTAATTTTAGTTAAAAATCAGTTTTAATACCAGAATATGTTTTTCACAAGTATACTTAGTAGTTTGAAAGATTTTATCCCCAGTTTTGTAAAACTCCTTTAAACCTTTTTCAAACAGTTTTATCAAGTGTTTTATGCAAACTGAAAATTATGCAAGTAAAATGCAAGGTAAAAACACAAGGATTTTTATAGTGGTTATATGGATGTAAATCCTTTAGTCCACACTTCCAAGTCACACAGATCTTGGGTTATACTAAAAACACACAGTAATCAGTATACACTGCTTGTGCCAAACAACAAATGAAATGGCCACAAGTTCGCAATATGAAATCACAAAGAAAACCTATTCTACAGAGTTTTATCACTTCACAAAGATGGATAAACACTCCTCACAACACTCTAACAGTTTTCACTCAGAAAAATGTGTATATCTTTGATCTTCAACTTCTGCTTGAGTCAACAAATGACAAAGCTGATGAGTGAGTTGTTCTTAAGCTTTTGAAGACTTAGAAATTTTTTCGCTTCGAAATCAATCTCTCAGTTGTTGTGTTATTTCTTTTCTTCGTCTCTTCAGCTATTTATACTCACAGATTCAAAATGTGTCCGTTGAAGAGAGACGCATTTCAAATTTCTTGGTTTCTGGTCCTTAATTTCCGCGAACGGCTCTCTGCACAGTGACAGTACTGCAGACTGTACTTTCTGTCAGGCAGCATTAAATGCACCGAGCTGATACGAGGTCTTTCTTCAATCATTTGCCATTAATATCCTCGGACTTTAGCATTTATTACTCCAGGGGCATTTATTACCGTTCTGAAGACTTCTTGTTCCTTTCCACTTGGCTGATAAAGAGTACAAGTCTGATGGTGAGCAGAGCTGATCTCAAACTTGAACAAATCTGATTTGAGTCGGCTGATCTACACCAGTCTGATTTCTTCCCTTCAGCAGATTAGTAGTCTTCTGGACCTTGAATATTAGACCCTTCTGATTTGTCTTCTTACTTGGTCAAAATTCTTCTAAAGGTTTTAAACTAAGTTTTTCATACTTAGCTGATCTTGATGAGTTTTGGAAATCATCAAAATCTCCCTTAACTAATCTAACTTCAGTACACTCTATCTTCATCTTCATCCAACAATTTTCCCCTTTTTGATGATGACAAAACTTCAGCTAAGTACCTGTTTACCTATACTAAAGTTTTGATCCTCTAATTTTCTGAGATAGAAAAATATGTTGGATAAGAACTTGAACTTTTATATATTTGAAAATTGTTACAAAGTACAAGTCTTTCAAATGAGATAACTGAAAGGAAAAATAAAGAAAACTGATTACAATAATTGATCTATTCTAATCACTAGCTTCTTCACTTCCTCATAATACTCATACTCTGATTCTTCATCATCATCTTCTTCATCAACAACATCATCTACAACCAGATTAGGCTTGGCAGCTTCCATCTTCTGCTTGATTTATTGTTCTCTTTTTAGCTCCTGTTCTGCCTCATCAATCCTTCTCTTCATCCTCTCTGTATTCTTGTACTTGGTGAATGGCTCCAATTGTTCTTCAGGAGTATCCTTGGATGCAGCCATTTCTTTATCAGATTAGGCTTGTTCCTTGGGTTCTTCTTCAGAATTTTCCTTACCATCAGCCTTTCTATCTTCTTCAGCAGCATCAGTCTCTTTGTTTTCAGCTTCAGCTTCTCCATCAGCAGCTTGATTGGTTGTCTCTTCCCCTTTCTCTTTCCCTTTTTTGTCATCATGAGGGTTACTAGGAGGGTTGAGTCCAACAGCTTGGATCTTGATAGCAGCACACAAGGACTTGATGTTCTGGTTTATTAAGTATTGGCTTGCATTGAGATGATTAAGAGTGCTAGTGATGTTATCAGCCTGATCATTGATGCAATCAATGTTGAGTTGCAGGGTGGAAATTTCTTTATGTACTTTGTTGGCAACCTTGTGAACCTCTTCTACCAACAACATGTTCTTTGAAGTCTCATCCTCACCCGCTTTGATGAATGTGTTTGTTAGATGAACAATATTTTCTTCAGTCCTCTTCAAGGCAGTATGAAGATGTCCAACGTCAGCTTTGACATCTTCAATATTTTTGTTAATATCTAAGACACTATGTGTCATCCTCAGAGTATTATCTTCAGGCAAAGGGAAGTTGTTCATATCAGCTGATGAAGCAGAGAGTGTTGCAGTCTGATCTTTTTCTCCTTCCTGGTAGATAGGTGCATCTCTCAGAACAGGTTCTTCTTCAGCAGTCTTCTCCTTAGCTTTCCACTCAATTGCTAAGGGTTCCTTACCAGCTTGCTGATCTTGAACTTCTTCAAAAATCTGTTCTGCTAGAGTTCCATCTTCATTGACAACAGTAGTTTGACGGATGATTTTGAAGGTAGGCAGACGGCTGGTACCAGGTGTAACTTTGGGCAGCTCTTCAAACTTTCTCACTTCTTTACCAAATGTGATATGCTGGACACTTGGCAAAGTAGGTAGGTCACTTGGAGATCCATGTCCATATCTTGACTCTGCAGCCCACATCTCCAAGGTAGTCATCACAGCAATTTGCACAGCCCTTTCTATGGGATCATCCTGCTTCATTCTCTTGGCTGGAAAATCATTAGAGATGATTTTTGCTTCTTCAGTAGCAAATTCCTGTGCATATTTGTGCATTACATCTCTAACGTAGTCTGGATCCACTGCTCTGGTGATGGAAGTAGTTTTTAGCTAACTGAGGACCCACTTCTCCTCATTTGAAACTCTTCCCAGCTCTGGATCTCCTCAACAGTTTTGTTCACCCTGTACTCTCTCTATTTCATGTATCTTTTCTTTTCGTGAGTGAACAGGGACTTAAGCATCAGCTTCTTGTCAAAGTAAGCCAATGCTGATTCAAACCTGTTGAAAACAGAAGGGTCAGAGTTGACGATCTCAAATGCCCTTCTTACTTCAAACTTTTTCTTTGATTGGACCATGCCATCAGACATTTTCTTCTTGGCATTTAGGGATTCACCAATCTTGATCCCTCCAGCAATGGTATGACCATGGGCATCCTTTTTGCTGAGCTCAAGAACAAAGAGCTAACTCAGCATCTTCAGCAGTCTTGCGTTCTGCCTCAGACATCTTTCTTCTTTGCTCGTCCTTTTCCACTTCAATCTTGCTGAGCTCTATTACCCTTTGTTCTTCTTGTTCAACCCTTTTTCTCTACTCTGCCTCTTTCCTCTTTTTCTTATCAGCAGCTGACACTTTCTTTCTTTTGACAACAATCTTCCTCTTCCCTTTGTTCTTGTCAGCTAACTGTGCTTCTTGAGCAATGGCGGGTGCAGGGCCAGCAGATGCAAGTGGTGCAGCTGCTATGGGATTGATGATCTGCACTTCAGGATCATCATGAGGTTGAGCAACCTCACCTGTTGGTGCTGTTGAAGTAGCCTGTTTATCAGTTTGGTCATCAGCTGGCTTCTTAGCAGCAAATACTCTTTCAGCTCCAGCAGGCCTCTCTGCTGATGGAGGACTTTCTCTAACTATGTTAGACAATTCAGTAGGAGAATCAATTAATGTCATCTTCTTCCTGATTGTTTTCCTTCTCCTTCCTTCTAGGACAGGCTGCGAAGCTCCTGTGTCTCTCAATTAACTTCTCGTCCTGCGAGCAACATTCTCATCAGGACGTTCAACAGAAACTGTTCTCGAAGGTGAGGCAGGAGACATGTTCCTTATCTCCTCAGTTGTCGGATTGATTATGTTATCAGCAACATTTCCTCCAGCAGTTTCATCTGTTTTGGCTTCAACAGCTTGCTCAGCTGTTTGAACAGATGCCTTAGTCTTTTTCTTGGGAGCCACTTCCTTTGGCTCATCAGCCTTCTTCTTTTTCTCTGCTTTAGCCTGAACAGCAGGCTGGGCTGTCTTAGTACTTTTCTTCTGCTTCTTTGAAGGAACTTTTTCCTTAGGTTCTTCATCTTCCTCCTCTTCTTCAGTTTTTCTCTTCTTGGTTCCAGCCTTAACTGTCTGATATGTAGCCATAGCTTTGGCATTATGAATTTCCTTCCCATGGGTCATCCCACAACCCAAGCTATGAAACAGGTAACTCAAGGTTATCCTGTGATTTGTCTGCTTATTTTCATGGAAATTAGCCAAGATATACCAGATCACAACTGACCAATTTACTTCGATTCCAGGGAGAATGTACAGTTTCCGATCAGCTTGAACACCATATCAGCCATGCGCTGATATTCATCCTTCAACTGTTTCTTCTTCAGATTCCCAGACATCACTTCTCCATACCTGGCACAGATTGCCCAGAACTCATGAATTTTATCCTCGGCCATAGTAGTAACATATGTTCTCCCCTGATTTGATAGCCCAAATTTCTCGTGCAACAGAGCAGGAGTAATGACTACTTCTTGTCCTCCGACGGTAGCTTTAATTTCCATCTTTTCAAAGTTTATAGCATTCTCAGTGTTGTAGTATTGCATCACTTGGTCTTTCCAGACCATTTCTTCATGGGCCTCCTTGAATTTTACTAGAGTGGCAGTTTTGAACTTCTCTAATATTTCCTTCATGACGGGTGTTCCAGAATGGTGACAAGTGTCATAGACAAGGTACATACCTTCTGCCTTAGCTTCTTGTGCAGGAGTCAATGTAGATTCTGTGAAGAGTTAGTGAAAAACAGAGAATTTTGCAGAGATTGAAAGCAAGGATTTCTCACAAGTGCGTTTGAAAGTATTTGGGTGCGTAAAGAGTCACAAGGCGGATCAGATCTGATTATCAGTGGGAACTTTTTCAATTATGACATTTCCTTTTTCCACATGATCTCTAATGAAGTGATGTTTGATCTCTATATGTTTTGTCCTTGAATGACTTGTAGTATTTTGAGTAAGAGAGATTGCACTTGTATTGTCAGAGTAGATAGGTATACCACTGATTTTAACATTGTAATCTTCAAGTTGATACTTCAACCATAATATCTGTGCACAACAAGCTCCAGCAGCTATGTACTCAGCTTCAGCAGTAGATATGGATACTGAAGTCTGTTTCATACTCATCCAAGAGATCAGGCGACTTCCTAAGAATTGACAGGCACCTGTTGTGCTTTTCCTATCAATCTTGCAGCCAGCAAGGTCAGAATCTGAATAACCAATAAGTTCAAAACCAGATTCTCTATGGTACCGCAATCCCAATTCTTGAGTACCTTTAAGATATATAAATATCCTTTTGGCAGCTAGGAGATGAGATTCCTTAGGATTTGATTGATATCTCGCACACACCCCAACAGAGTACATGATATCAGGTCTGCTAGCTGTTAAGTATAACAGTGGCCCAATAATTCCTCTGTATTTGGTTATGTCCACTGATTTGCCATCTTCATCTTTATCCAAACGTATTCCAGTAGACATTTGAACACTAACGTTAGAGCTAGTTTCCATACCAAATTTCCTGAACAGATCCTTTGTGTATTTTGCTTGGTTAATGAATATTCCATCAGGCAACTGTCTTACTTGCAAACCAAGAAAAAATTAAGTTCTCCCATCATGCTCATTTCAAACTTGTTCTGCATCAGCTTTGAGAACTTATCACACATCTGTTGATTTGTTGAACCGAAAATAATATCGTCCGCATATATTTGCACAAGCAATATATGATCTTCTCATTCAACAGTGAACAATGTCTTGTCTACCTTACCTTTACAAAATCCTTTAATCAAAAGAAAATCAGATAGGGTATCATACCATGCTCTTGGAGCCTGTTTCAGTCCATAGAGGGCTTTCTTCAGACGATACACCTTGTCTTCTTCTTTATAAGCTTCAAATCCAGGTGATTGTTCAACATAAACTTCTTCTTGCAATTCTCCATTAAGAAAAGCTGATTTCACATCCATTTGATAGACTGTGAAATTCTTGTGAGCAGCATAGGCAAGAAACAGTCTGATTGCTTCTAGTCTTTCTACTGGTGCAAAGGTTTCATCAAAGTTAATACCTTCTTCTTGGCAATACCCCTTGGCAACTAATCTAGCTTTATATCTGGTGACAACACCATCTTCATTCATTTTATTCCTGAATACCCGTTTAGTGTCAATTACCCTTTGATGACTTGGTCTAGGAACTAGGTACCAGACTTCATTCCTTTCAAATTGATTTAACTCTTCTTGCATAGCTTCAATCCAGTTTGGATCGTTGAGAGCTTGTTCAATCTGTTTAGGCTCTATTTGAGATAGGAAGCTGACAAACATTGCATCACTCGCAACAGCTCTCCTTGTCTTTACTCTATCCAAAGGATCACCAATCACCAGCTCTGGTGGGTGATTCTTGAGCCATCTAAGATAAGGTTGCAAATCATAATGTTTTCCTCTGTTTTGATCTTGCAACACTACTATTGGAGTTTTAGTAGTAGTCTGTTGAACAGTAGTTGTCTGTTGAACAGTCTCTGGTTTGTCAGCTGTTTGCAACTCTTCTGTTAGACAATCAGCATTGTGATTTTGAACAGCACTTGAGTTAGCAGCTGAGTTGAGATCAGGTAGTATGATGAGAATATATTCTTCATTTCGTTCAACACTCAATTTCTGAAAATCAGTAGACAGCTTTTGATCAGTGATTTGATTCTTTTCAGAAGATTGGTTTGGTTCATCAAATACTACATGAATGGATTCTTCTATAAGTAAAGTTTTTTTGTTAAAGACTCTATAAGTTTTACTGATAGTAGAATATCCTACAAAAATAGCTTCATCAGCCTTCTCTGCATGGGCAGTAAGGTGATTTTTCCCATTATTTAAAACAAAGCATTTACAACCAAAAATTCTAAAGTAATGAATGTTTGGTTTCTTATTGTTCCAAACTTCATATGGAGTCTTGTTTTGGTGTTTGTTGATCATGCATCTGTTTTGGGTAAAACAAGCTGTGTTTGTTGCTTCTGCCTAAAATCTTTGAGGCAGCTTTGCTTCAGCTAACATTGTTCTGGTAGCTTCTTTTAGAGTTATGTTTCTCCTTTCAGCAACTCCATTCTGTTAAGGGGTACTGGCAGCAGAGTACTCATGGCTGATTCATCTGATATTATAATAATCTTCAACAGTAAAGTTTGTAAATTCGGTCCCTCTATCTGATTTGATCTTCAATATCTTCATACTCTTTTTATTCTGGATCAGTTCCATCAGATTTGTAAGATGCTCATTGGTTTGACTTTTCTTCTTCAAGAAAATCACCCAAGTGTATCTTGAATAGTTATCCACAACAACTAGGCAGTATTTCTTTCCACCATTGTTGATTGGATCAATGGGTCCAAATAAGTCCATGTGTAGTAGCTCCAATATTCTTCCAGAAGATTGGTGCTTCTTGCTTTTGAATGATGACTTGATTTGTTTACCCTTCTGACTGGCGTCACATAGCTTGTCTTTGCTCATGACTGTCTTAGGAATTCCTTCTACCAGATCATTCTTGATAAGTCTGTTTATGGTTATGAAATTCACATGGTTCATTCTTTTGTGACACAGCCAACTGACTTCACTTGGTGTTGATGCCATCAAACAAACACTTGAACTCTTGTGAACAGAGTTCCGGTCAACTATGTAGACATTCCCTTGTCGTCTTCCAGATAAAATAACCTTCTTTGTACCAATCTGTTCAACGTAGCACTTATCTGTTGAGAAGATGACTGAATATCCTTTGTCACAAAATTGATTTATGCTCAGCAAGTTGTATTTGAGGCCTTAACATAAGATACGTCAGATATCTCAATGTTGCCACTGATTAATCTTCCATTTGCCACAATCTTGCCTTCCTTGCTGTCTCCAAAAGTAACTTTCGGACCATCCACAGCAACAGCATCAGTCAGCTCATGTATGTTTCCACACATGTGTCTTGAACAAACATTGTCCAACTACCAGGTCTTCTCTACTTTACTCCTACTCCTAATTCTAACCTACAAAACAAAATGAAATTGTTTTAGGTACCCTTATTGAGAGGGTCCTGAAGGATTAGTTCCACCATTGACAACCCATGATGATGAAGTCCTAGGCTTCTTAGGCTTCTGAATTTTTGCAGGAGCCTGAACATTTTCACCTTCATCATGTTTATCAGATTTTCTATGTTGTTGATAATCAGCACGATAAGGATAATGTTCATAAGCAAAATAAGATGCTTGATAAGCAGGATATGAATGCATTGGATGAGCAGGATATGGTGCATAGTAAGTTAAAAATTGAGGTGCATGATACATAGGAGGATATGCAGCAGGTTGCACATAATAAGACTCATTTCCATACCAAGCATTTTGACTTTTCTTGTTTTTATGCTTCTTTGGTTTACTAGATGCTTGCTCATTAACAAACGACTTAGTTTTACTACCAGTCTGATTGGTTTTATCCTTATCAGAAGATTTTCTAGGACTCTTCTGTTTAGACTTACCAGTTTGTTTTCCTACACTAGGCTCTTTACTCTTTTAGTCTTACGAGCTTTTTGCTCCTTTAATTCTTTCTCAGGTGATGCAGGTTTAGTAGTCTGAACATACAAAATGACCTTACTGTTGTCAGCTGATATAAACTTTTCAGTATGGTTCAGTTCTAACTTATCCTGATCTAAAGGTGTCTTCTATTTACTAGACATGTGAGTTGATGCAACAGATGACTTTTCATGAGACTCAATAATCTTTTCAAGTTCCATGATTTTTCCTTTATGGACTTCACATTCAGCTTTCAGAGATTCATTCTCTTGCTCAAGCAGTTTATATTCATCTGATTCTTTTGGCTTTTCAGCTTTAAATTTCAGTGAACTGTTTTGCTCTCTTAGCAATATCATCTCTTCCTTAAGCTTTGTAAATGCTTCAGCAATACTGGTATTGTTAAGAATCATTTGTTCAAATGAATTAAACAATTCATTATCAAGACGAGTTACCTCTTCGTCCTCAGAGCCATCAGATTCCTTGGCCATCAGACAGATAAGAGCAGGACTCTCTTCTTCAGAAGACTCTTCATCAGAAGTGTCTGAATCCGAATCTGATGAGTAGATAGCAGCTAGTTTTTCCGCTTCTTCTATCAGCACCTTGCCTTTCTGATGCTTTCTTTCCTTTCCGATTCTCTTTTCTTCTTCAGTGTACTTTTCAGCTTTAGGATATGGGCAGTCTCTAATGAAATGACCCAATTTCCTGCAGTTTTAGCACATCATTTTAGATTTATATGAATCTTTATCTTGAGAAGAAGAAGTAAGGTTAGAAGTAGAAGCGTTATTGTATTTGTTATTCATTTTTCTTTTATAGAACTTCTTGAAGTTGTTCATCAGCAATGCGGCGTCTCCAGCAGTGTACTCCTTTTTGTTAAGTATTGTGGCTTCATCAGATGAGTCCACCTCCTTGCTTTTGTAGGCTGGACTTCTAGGATTTTCAGCAGCAACCAGGGCAGCTGTAGGACTTGAAGTTGAGGTTTCTTCATCACCCATTCTTGGCAGTTTATACTCATACGCCTTGAGTACTGAGAACAGCTCGGTAAGTGAGATCTTTTCCAAATCTCTTGACTCTTCCATGGCTGTCACCTTCATGTTGAACTTCGGAGGTAGAGCCTTCAGCACCCTGACGGTTATCTCCTTATCAGTGAAGGTTTTTCCAAGCTTAGAACTTCATTCAACGTCCTTGTAAACCATGTATCCATTTGATCAATGGTTTCCGCAGACTTCATCTTGAAGTTGTCCAGCTTTTCCAGAGTAACACTCAGCTGATTCTCTTTAATATCGTCGTTTCGTTCGCTCATATCATGGACCTTATCCCACATTTCTTTGGCAGTCTTGCAGTGCTTGACTTTGTCAAATCTATCGTTGTCAAGGGCCTTGGTCATGATGAAACGGCCAACTTTGTCCAGATTAAACAGCTTTATTTCTTCGGCTGTCATTTCGTGTAAATCTTTCTCCACCACTATTTCTACTTCATCTACCTTGATATTCTTGGTGAATTTGAATGGACCTTTGATGATATATATGTACATCTTATCATTGTCGGCAGCTAAGAAGATCTACATTTTGGTATTACAGTCTTCAAAGCTCATACCAGCTATGTGGGGAACATGGCTGATACAATCCATTTTTCAAAAATATGCTCTTTTGAAAAGTTTGAAAACCTTAGAAAAACACTCGAATCAAGCTCGTTGATCAGGCAGCTGATTCTAATGAACAACCTGCTCTGATACAACTTGTTGGTCCCAAGTGGTCAGATGAGGTATAGAGGGGGGGGTGAATAGACCTCTAAAAATTTTACTCAACTTTTAACTTTAAAACTTTTAATTAACTGTAAGCAGACTAAGCTGTTACAGAACATTAAGTTGACAAAGCTGATCGCGAACAAATCTTTGGACACCTTGGTTGACCACTAGTCTGTTAGTCACTTAGCTGATTTTAGTTAAAAATCAGTTTTAACACCAGAATACCTGCAGCGAATGTTTTAAATATTTTTCACGAGTATACTTAGTAGTTTGAAAGATTTTATCCCCAGTTTTGTAAAAATCCTTTAAACCTTTTTCAAACAGTTTTATCAAGTGTTTTATGCAAACTGAAAAATATTCAAGTAAAATGCAAGGTAAAAAGACAAGGATTTTATAGTGGTTATATGGATGTAAATCCTTTAGTCCACTCTTCCAAGTCACACAGATCTTGGGTTATACTAAAAACACACGGTAATCAGTATACACTGCTTGTGCCAAACAACAAATGAAATGGCCACAAGTTCGCAATAGGAAATCAATAAGAAAACCTATTCTACAGAGTTTTATCACTTCACAAAGATGGATAAATACTCCTCACAACACTCTAATAGTTTTCACTCAGAAAAATGTGTATATCTTTGATCTTCAACTTCTGCTTGAGTCAACAAATGACGAAGCTGATGAGTGAGCTGTTCTTGAGCTTTTTGAGACTTAGAAATTTTTTTCCTTCGAAATCAATCTCTCAGTTGTTGTGTTATTTCTTCTCTTCGTCTCTTCAGCTATTTATACTCACAGATTCAAAATGTGTCCGTTGAAGAGAGACACATTTCAAATTTCTTGGTTTCTGGTCCTTAATTTCCGCGAACGGCTGCACAGTGACAGTACTGCAGATTGTACTATCTGTCAGGCAGCATTAAATGCACCGAGCTGATACGAGGTCTTTCTTCAATCATTTGTCATTAATATCCTCAGACTTCAGCATTTATTACTCCAGGGGCATTTATTACCGTTGGGAAGACTTCTTGATCCTTTCCACTTGGCTGATGAGAGTACAAGTCTGATGGTGAGCAGAGCTGATCTCAAACTTGAACAAATCTGAGTTGAGTAGGCTGATCTACACCAGTCTGATTTCTTCCCTTCAGCAGATCAGTAGTCTTCTGGACCTTGAATATTTGACCCTTCTGATTTGTCTTCTTACTTGGTCAAAATTCTTCTAAGGGTTTTAAACTAAGTTTTCCATACTTGGCTGATCTTGATGAGTTCTGAAAATCATCAAAACCTCCCATAACTAATCTAACTTCAGTACACTCTATCTTCATCTTCATCCAACAATTTTCCCCTTTTTGATGATGACAAAACTTCAGCTAAGTACCTGTTTACCTATACTAAAGTTTTGTTCCTCTAATTTTCTGAGATAGAAAAATATGTTGGAAAAGAACTTGAACTTTTATATATTTTAAAATTGTTACAAAGTACAAGTCTTTCAGATGAGATAACTGAAAGGAAAAATAAAGAAAACTGATTACAATAATTGATCTATTCTAATCATTATCTTCTTCACATCCTTCTTCAACTTCCTCATAATACTCATACTCTGATTCTTCATCATCATCTTCATCATCAACAGCATCATCTACAACCAGATTAAACATGTCAGCTTCCATCTTCTGCTTGATTTCTTGTTCTCATTTTAGCTCCTGTTCTGCCTCATCAATCCTTCTCTTCATCCTCTCTGTATTCTTGTACTTGGTGAATGGCTCCAATTGTTCTTCAGGAGTATCCTTGGATGTAGCCATTTCTTTCTCAGACTTGGCTTGTTCCTTGGGTTCTTCTTCAGAATTTTCCTTGCCATCAGCCTTTCCATTTTCTTCAGCAGCATCAGTCTCTTTGTTTTCAGCTTCAGCTTCTCCATCAGCAGCTTGATTGGTTATCTCTTTCCCTTTTTGTCATCATCAGGGTTAACAGGAAGGTTGAGTCCAACAGCTTGGATCTTCACAGCAGCACACAAGGACTTGATGTTCTGGTTTATTAAGTCTTGGCTTGCATTGAGATGATTAAGAGTGCTAGTGATGTTATCAGCCTGATCATTGATGCAGTCAATGTTGAGTTGCAGGGTGGAAATTTCTTTATCAACTTTGTTGGCAACCTTGTGAACCTCTTCTACCAACAGCATGTTCTTTAATGTCTCTTCCTCACCCACTTTGATGAATGTGTTTGTTAGATGAACAATATTGTCTTCAGTCCTCTTCAAGGCAGTATGAAGATGTCCAACGTCAGCTTTGACATCTTCAATATTTTTGTTCATATCTAAGACACTACGTGTCATCCTCAGAGTATTATCTTCAGGCAAAGGGAAGTTGTCGATGGCATCCTTCACCATTTTTGCAGTTTCTCTCTGCATTTGCTCCAACTGCAGCCTGTTCCTCTCTTCTATTTCCTTTAAGGAATTTTCCAGCATCATTTGGAAGGCTTCCATCAGAGATGAGTGCATATTAACTGATGAAGCAGAGGGTGTTGCAGTCTAATCTTTTTCACCTTCCTGGTGGACAGATGCATCTTTCAGAACAGGTTCTTCTCCTTAGTTTTCCACTCAATTGCTAAGGGTTCCTTAACAGCTTGCTGATCTTGAACTTCTTCAAAAATCTGTTATGCTAGAGTTCCATCTTCATTGACAACAGTCGTCTGACGGATGATTTTGATGGTAGGCAGACGGCTGGTAGCAGGTGTAACTTTGGACAGCTCTTGAAACTCTCTCATTTCTTTACCAAATGTGATATGCTGGACACTTGGCAAAGTAGGTAGGGCACTTGGAGATCCATGTCCATATCTTGACTTTGCAGCCCACATCTCCAAGGCCGTCATCACAGCAATTTGCACAGCCCTTTCTATGGGATCATCCTGCTTCCTTCTCTTGGCTGGCAAATCATTAGAGATGATTTTTGCTTCTTCAGTAGCAAATTTGTTGGTCCCAAGTGGTCAGATGAGGTCTAGAGGGGGGGCGGGGTGAATAGACCTCTGAAAATTTTTGAACTTAAAAACTTTTCAGTCTTCTGTCAGCAGACTAAGCTGATGAAGAACAGTAAGCAGACTTAGCTGATCGTGAACAAATCTTGAACAGCAGACTGACCACTCTTCTTACAAATACATAGCTGTTTTTCAGCAAAACAGTTTTTCAAAGAGTATACTTGCAGCGGATTGTTTAAAAGTGTTTTTCACAAGTAAACTAAGTTCTAAAAAGATTTTATCCCCAGTTTTGAAATTCCTTATAAAATCTTTTAATAATTCAAAGTGTTTTAAAATGCAATCTTTAAATATGCAAGAGAACTTGAATGCAAGATAACACAAAGAATTTTTTATAGTGGTTATATGGATAAATATCCTTTAGTCCACTCTTCCAGATCACTTAGATTCTGGGTTATACTATAATCACATAGATTACAATATTTCTCCACTTATACCTAGACAACTAATGAAAAGGCTATAAGCACACAATAGAAAATCACTAAGAAATTCTACTCTCTGAAGTTTGATCACTCACAAAGATGGATCACAACTTCTCACAACACTCAGCTTATTACAAGATCACTCAAATCGCAATTTTCTGTTTTCTTCAACTGGGTTTCTGTCAACAGATGACTTCCACCAGACGAGTGAGCTGTTTTGAGCTTTTGAGACTTAGACAAATTCTGCTTCAAAAACGAAATCTCTGATTGTTGTTGTGGGTCTCGCTCGTTGAAAATCAGCTCTATTTATACTTGGATTTGAATTTATGACCGTTGAAGCAAATCACATCATCAAATCCATCGCCTTTGCCAGAATAAAAAACGGCAACCTGCTACAGTACTTTTTTTTGCTGTACTTTCCTGCAGCAGCATTAAATGCACTCTGCTGATACGAGGTTTTCTTCAATCATTTGCCATTACTACCCTTCTCTTACAGCATTTATTACTCCAAGTGCATTTATACCGTTGGACTGAACTCTTGATCTCTTCTACTCTGCTGATTGAAGCAACCCATCTGATAGGCACTCTGCTGATCAAATACTGAACTAATCTGATTTGACTCGGCTGACGACCTACCTTTCTGTTCGCTGTTTCAGCATGAGATCACTAGTCTTCTGGTCTTTGAACTTTGAACTCTTCTGATATCTTCTTTGTTTGTTCAAGGTTCTTCTAAGGGAGCTAAGCTTTCCATACTTAGCTGATTATGATGTTTTGGAAATCATCAAAATCTTCCCTTAATTACTTGTCTTCTTTGCTCTTCAACTCCATCTTCATCCAACAAAATTCTTGTGCATATTTGTGCATTACATCTCTAACGAAGTCTGGATCCAGTGCTCTGGTGATGGAAGTAGTTTTTAGCCAACTGAGGACCCACTTCTCCTCATTTGCAAACTCTTCCCAGCTCTAAAAATTTTACTCAACTTTTAACTTTAAAACTTTTAATCAACGGTAAGCAGACTAAGCTGTTACAGAACATTAAGTTGACAAAGCTAATCGCGAACAAATCTTTGGACAGCTTGGTTGACCACTAGTCTGTTAGTCACTTAGCTGATTTTAGTTAAAAATCAGTTTTAATACAAGAATACTTGCAGCGGATGTTTTAAGTGTTTTTCACAAGTATACTTAGTAGTTTGAAAGATTTTATCCCCAGTTTTGTAAAACTCCTTTAAACCTTTTTCAAACAGTTTTATAAAGTGTTTTATGCAAACTGAAAAATATGCAAGTAAAATTCAAGGTAAAAACACAAGGATTTTTATAGTGGTTATATGGATGTAAATCCTTTAGTCCACTCTTCCAAGTCACACAGATCTTGGGTTATACTAAAAACACACAGTAATCAGTATACACTGCTTGTGCCAAACAACAAATGAAATGGCCACAAGTTCGCAATAGGAAATCACAAAGAAAACCTATTCTACAGAGTTTTATTACTTCACAAAGATGGATAAACACTCCTCACAACACTCTAACAGTTTTCACTCAGAAAAATGTGTATATCTTTGATCTTCAACTTCTGCTTAGGTCAACAAATGACGAAGCTGATGAGTGAGCTGTTCTTGAGCTTTTTGAGACTTAGAAAATATTTTGCTTCGAAATCAATCTCTCAGTTGTTGTGTTATTTCTTCTCTTCGTCTCTTCAGCTATTTATACTCACAAATTCAAAATGTGTTCGTTGAAGAGAGACACATTTCAAATTTCTTGGTTTCTGGTCCTTAATTTCCGCGAACGGTTCTCTGCACAGTGACAGTACTGCAGACTGTACTTTCTGTCAGTCATCATTAAATGCACCGAGCTGATACGTGGTCTTTCTTCAATCATTTTCCATTAATATCCTCAGATTCAACATTTATTACTCTAGGGGCATTTATTACCGTTGGGAAGACTTCTTGATCCTTTCCACTTGGCTAATGAGAGCACAAGTCTGATGGTGAGGAGAGTTGATCCCATACTTGAACAAATCTTATTTGAGTCGGCTAATCTTCACCAGTCTGATTTCTTCTCTTCAGCAGATCAGTAGTCTTCTGGACCTTGAATATTTGACCCTTCTGATTTGTCTTCTTACTTGGTCAAATTTCTTCTAAGGGTTTTAACTAAGTTTTCCATACTTAGCTGATCTTGATGAGTTTTGGAAATCATCAAAACCTCCCTTAACTAATCTAACTTCAGTACACTCTATCTTCATCTTCATCCAACACTCCCTGAGAAACACCCATATGTCATGAGCGGTAGGGTGCTGCTCACACTCGTAAATCAGATCATCAATCACAGAGCTAACAATGATTGCACGAGCTGTGGAATTTTTCTTTTTCTACACCTGGTAAGCCTCTTGATCCCTTCTCTGTTGGACACTATTTCAAACACCTGGGTCAGCCATGATTTGGTTCATGCCATCTAAAGCATCTTGCTCATCGAGCACATACCAAATCTTATGATGCCAGATGTCATAGTTGTCACCGTTCAGTTTGTCACCTTAGTTAAGGTCAGCAATGATCGATTTTGATGACATACTCTGTTATGTAAGAGGTGATTAAATGTTAAAGCCCTTATACACATATTTTATTTTATAGTAAGTCAATTAAGCTCCATCAAGACTTGATATTAGCAATGGATTCGAAAGTTAACGCAATGTTCTCAATCATCATCCATTTACAAGTGTCTCATAATTATGGACTTAATATCAAAAGTATAAATAACTAAAGTTCTTGGTGATAGTCATTCTAAAACCTAAGAACTGGAAAAGATGATCAAACATGCTAAGGCAAAACAATACATATACGAACATAAATATGTAAGCAAACAGAGCATTCATTTTGAATCAAGACAACTAAGATCCAAACAAACAATTATCAAATCCAGTCTCATGTTGAAAAACAAACAAACAACATAGAATATCTGCAAATGGAAATAAACTTAAGAAATCAAAAAGTTTCAAACTCAGTCACAACAATGGCTCTGGTACCAATGTTGGTTTTCAAACAACATACATGCCTTAAATCCAAAAATTCAAAGCAAATAAAATAAAGGATCATACTTGATAATTCGAACCGGCAATTGAATCACAACCCTTTTCTTTGACTTCTGGTTATATCCAAATACCCTTGGTCGATCTCCAACCACGAACGGAAAGAAGATTTTGATCACAACTTAAGAACCTCGGAATTTCAATGTGTTCTGAATGATCAACAATCTACCTCAAAAGGAAAATACGTGTTCTCTTTTGTTTTCTCTCAAAATATGTCTCTCTGTTTCTTTCTATCAATTTGAAATTATGTTTTCTTGTCTGAATACAATTGAACGTATTATATGTTATTCAATTGATTTTACGAGGGGGGAGGTAGTGGCATAATAATAGGAGTGGGTTAGTGGGGAGTTATCTAAAACTAGGGGTGGGCGTTGGGTTCAGGTAACCCAAACCCAACCCGTCCCGTTTTTAAAATACCCGAACGGGACGAGTGTTTTTTGGGTTTGGGTACTCGAACTTGAATACTCGTATTTTATTACGGGAATATGGGACGGGTCTGGGATTGGTCTCTCCGACCCCGAATACCCGAACCCGTCTATATATTATTATTATTATATAATTTATATACTTTAGTTATATAATTAATTAACATTATCTAATAAATGAACTTTTGTTTTACTTTATCCTAATATTCCTTTTAAATATTTCATTAGTTATTAGTAATCAATATTATGGGTTATTATATGATTTTAGATTTTTAGTTATTTTAAAATTTTATAACTTTTGCGTAATTTAAGTGTGGGCTTGGATAAATTATTTTGGTATCAACTATAGATAGTATTTGGATTGAATTTTTCTTATTGAGACTCGATGTTGATCGTATTTGATCATTGTCTCATTATATGATTTCACTTTGTGATCGTATTTTGATATATTTGAAATAGCCATTATGATGAATTGATGATATGTTTAATGTGATAATGGTTAAAAGTTATAAGATTTAGCAAAAGGAAAATGACGAAATATAATTACGTAATATTTTAGTATTATTTTGTTAGGTGGATGAAAAATTGATGAATAAAAATAGTATGGGACACGTAATCCCATCACATCCCGTCCCGCAATAATTCGGGTACCCAATTTCGGGTACCCGAATTATTACGAGGTAGGTTTGAAATGAGAAGTCAATCCCGAAATTTATTATACCCATATCTTTAGCCCCGAACCCGTCCCAAACCCGCCGCATGCCCACCCCTGTCTAAAACTCTCCACTAACCAACTGGATCTCGGATCCGATTCGGGTCGGCCCACATAGGCGCCCCAGATCCGATCCTGTCCAAATTGGATCAATCCAACAACAAAATGTAATTTTTATTTTAGGAAGCATTGATTTTATCCATGAATAACAAATACGTACTAAATGATAAATAAAATGTACATACTACGTACTAGTTCTTTTTATGAACCCCGTCTAAAAAAAAACGTTGTTTTATGAACCTGGTGAAATGCATATATAAGAACACTTTGCCAAAGGGTGAAAGCGAATAACAAATTAAAACTACTTGTTATTTTAAATAGGCAATTTAATTCATTGTGATAAATAGAAATGGCACTATACTTTCATGTAGGCCTGTTAAAGGTCAGGTTTGGACCTGAACCCAGCCCATACCGAATAAATACCTCCTTTGAATTAATTTACTAGACCTGGATTTGGACCTGGACCTGGACCCATTGTAGACCTAGTCATGATATTAAGTCTAGACCCGGACCCGACCCGACCCGAACATGAACCAGACCCGACCCAAATATATATTTTTTTTCCTATATAGCCCTAAGACCCAATTTTGTTTTTGTTTTTTTCTTTTTCCAATTAGCCCTATGAATTTGAAATTTAATCCGTCGGGTATTTTGGGACCCGTCCCGATCCGTTTGGGTATTTCCCGTTTGGGACAAAAAAATGGGTATTTTGACTGAAATATATTTTCGGGTAGGGTATTGGGTATTAATTTCACACCCGAACGGGTATTCGGGTACCCGTTCGGGTATTTAAAAAAAATGGCCAAATTAAATAATTGACTACCCAAAATATGCCCAATATTTATTTTAACAATTAGTTGAGCTAGAAAAGGAAAAAAAAACCTAAACTGTCTATTCACAGTTTCACACTCTCCCCTATTCTGCTATTCACACTCTCATAGCAATCGGATTACATAAAAATAAGTGATGAGGTATGAAGTAGAAGCTGGGACAATGATCATAACTAATGCTTGGGCAATCGGAAGAGATCCCCTTTTCGTATTTTATTATTCTCCTATAAATTAGTTAGGAAATCTAATTTGAAACTATATATTATAAATTAGTTAGGAAATCTAATTTGAAACTATATATTATAAATTGGTTAGGAAATCTAATTTGAAACTATGCGATTGTGATATTTAATATTTTGATGCTTTGAGACTTCGAGTTTGATTTGATTGTAATTTATTGAATACTTGAATATTAAAGGCTTGAGACATTTGTATTGTTTTGTTTTGAAGTTATTGTGTACAATTAATGTTTGAATTCATTTATTTACAATTTTATGTACATATATGTTGAAAAAAAATTCTTGAAAAAAAAAGTGTGAAATTTCGGGTACCCAATACCCAATACCCGAAATACCCGAAAATTTTGGGTACCCGAACTTCGGGTACCCGCCAAATCGGGTAGGGTTTCGGGTATGAAAATTCACTACCCGCCAAGTCGGGTACCCGACCTGAAATACCCAATACCCGAAATACCCTACCCGCGCCCACCCCTACTCCTTACCTGTATTTGTAGCACGTCTTCCCCACTATCCCATATTATCATTTACTCCCTCTTTCCTCTTTTTCCCTCTCCTCTTCAATTCTTCCATAACTGCTAGTATTGTGCCTTGCTTTTCACTTTCCATATTCCCCTTTTACCTCTTTTTCTCTTTTTCTCTTTCACTCTACAGAAAAATTAGACCTTCAAGTAAAGAAGCCAAACCAAAGAACAAGAAAAGGACAATTAGACCTTCAAGTAAAGAAGCCAAACCAAAGAACAAGAAAAGGACAAACACACAGTACACACACTCTTTTAAACTCTCAACCAAATCTGCAATGCTACTGATTTCACTTTTAATTAATACCTAGGAGTTCTTGGATTGATAGTTTGTGTGGATTTTTGTTTCTTTCTTATGTTTGAAACTCGTTAGAGAGAGAAAGAGAGGAGAGAGAATTGAAATCTAGAGAGGTGTGTGAGACTGTGTATTTTTAGAGTGAGAAATGAAAAGAAAATGTATTAGAAGATGTAGGAAAAAAAAAATCAGTTTCGGGTCCAAGTCGGGTCTGGGTCTCAACCGGGTTCAGATCTGGACCCGACCTGGACCTGATATTTTGGGTAAACAAGTTCGGGTCGGGTCCATGCCTAGACCCGATAATTATTATTCAGGTCGGGTCTGGGTTCGGACCCGACCTTTGACAGGCCTACTTTCCTGTGTTCTTAGAAAAGATGCACACTGCCTCCATCTTAATTTTTACATTTTTACGAGGGGGTAAAATGCTCATTATGCAATATCACAGTGAGTTAAAGTGCCTATTTACATATATTACAAGGGATAAATTGTCTATTTACCCATATCAAGTGGGGTAAAGTGAGGTGAATATATTTTTTTCCACAATAATCTGTTAAATCATTTGAAGAAAGTGATTAAATTTGATGAAGGCTAGTGAATTATGAAAAATGTTTAAACATGTAAGATAAACTAAGTGAAACTGTAACACTAACAAACTCGTGTGTTAAGAAAAGATCCAATATCTGATCTAATATGCACAAGATCTGTTGTACTTGAAAAATCTAAATCCGAGCAAGATCTCGTTCAACCCAAATCTTAATTTGACAAATAGAATCAAATATGAGTCGAGCATGATCTGATCCAAATATATATTCACATAAGGATTTATGATATGTTGGACATGTACCCATGATGGAGAGTTTGGGTCCAGTATTCTGGATTATCTACATGAGTTATTTCAAGCTCCGTTGATGGTATCCATATGCTCTGCATCAAACCCGGCCCATTAGATGAATAAAAGGGCAATTAAAATTAAAATTGCACAAGCTGAAGATTTATTTTTAATATATAATTAAAATTACACCGTAAACTAAAAGAAAGGTTTCTACAAAATAGAAAAGCATGACCCGTTACAACAAATATTAACATAAATTAAATTAAAAGAAATATATAAGACCACCAATTCAACCAATCGCCAACTCACAAAACAAACTGAAGATAAATTGCTTACCATTGTGAAGATTGCTGATTGTAGTATTATACGGTGCGTATATGAAGTTTCCTCTATGTATTCTATTTATAGAAATTTAGTGTTTTTTTTATCATGTTATCCCTATAATATAATATGCCTATTTGCAATTTAAATATAGGGTTAAATACAGTTTGTTCCCCTAAAATATGGGGTATATCATTTACCCCTAAAATATTACTTGTAACACTTACTCTAATATTGATTAGTCAAAGTCATAATTTTTTCTACCCAAACTACCCTTCCCCTTTATATATGCTAATATGACCTTCCCCCTCCAATTTTTTCTACCAATACATAACTAATTTCCAGGTTTTTATTGTAAAAACCTGCAACAACACGTCCATGTTATAATAAATTTCATTGAAATATTCATTATAACCATTACACGTGTAATTGAAATATTAATTCCATTCCAATTATCACAAACAACAAATTTATGAACAAATTTTTTTTTATCGTTCGTGCCGTACGAACTTATGCAAGTTTCGAAGAATTACAGTAAAATCCTCCAATATTAAACGTGTAATTGTTATAACGACAATCTAAATCTCGTGTCTATTAGGAATTCAATACCTACTAGAAATTTTAAATAATAATGGAGAAAAATCTTAATTGTTTAAATAATAATGGAGGTGAATATATAATAACCGATTGAATAATATATATATATATATATATATACTAGCTTAAAACCCGTGCTATGCACGGCATTATAGCAGTTCTTTAGTTTATGATTTTAAATTTTTAATACTATATTAAAAATTGATATTTTTGTCTATTTCATAATATATTAACATTAAAAAATGATAAATTTAATAGATTAATAAAAATAACATCGATACTTGAAAATGAACAAAAATCCGTGAATAAATGAACTAACTCATAAGAAATGCAAAAGTTTGAATATTTATTTTACTAATAAAATAGTCAATAATACAATGTAAAGTCAAAATCTTAATGTATTTTATCAGGAAATGCAATTTTACATTCGTTTAGGAAAATATATACCAAAGGTGGTTGGGTCAAGTGGTAGTGACTTAGGACCCCCAGAGGCGAGACTCAAGTTCGAATCCTACTGGAGACACCACACTGGGGAGGACTTATACCCTTTGCACTCTTCGGTCCGAGCTGTAAATACACAGTTTAGTAGATAAAAAAAAATATGAAAATGAACCTATAAATAAATTAAGATTTTCAAATTTTTAAAAGTTGTGATATGTTGGGAAGATGAGAACATTCTTCCGACCAATCAACAGCTAAAACAGTATTAAATGTACAACGAACATTAGGCCTTGCAAATTTTGGTGGTACTTAGCGATGTGCCGAGTTAATAATAGTTGGTACTTACCTTCAACGGAATATTCGTAATTTAACATTAAGTCAATTTAATGATGTATTTTGGATTAAAGTCCTGTTTTTTCTACTATTAACTAAAATGTACTCAAAACTTTTAAAATGAAAAATAAAATTTTATTAATTTTATGGGGTTATATATGCAAATTTAGTGGGTTACATAAACAATTTATCAAAACGTTCATATTGTCCATTACATTCATCTTTGAGTTTATTTGGGATAATAATTATTACTAACTTGTCATTTTTTTAGTGTGTCATTCCCCCCCCCCCCCCCCCTCCACACGCCACCATAGTTTTATGGTTTTATCTGGTTGCTTGATTTGTCATAAGATGTTTTTGACTTGATTTTTAGATGAGTTGGGTGCAAAGGTCATCAAAACTTTTAAAAGTTTATAATTTTTCTTGAAAATGTACTCAAAACTTTTAAAATAAAAACTTACTAATTAAAATCATACTAAGTGATTAACGTGCATAACATAAATATAGCGGTATATTTATATGTTCATTCCTAGAATTATAATAAACTCCCACAAAAAGAAATAATATTTTATTATATTAAAAATAATTAAAATAAACTCTCAAAAATTTGATAATTTAAACATTTTGAGTAATCTAGAAATAACAAAAATATATGTTTCAAAAATAATGTTTAAATACATATAAACTACTACGAAAAGTAAGAGATCCTATGAAAAGTAAATATTTATTTCATTGAGATTAATTAAAATCATACTAAGTTATTTACGTGCATAAAAATAATGTGTAAATACAAATAAACTACCACGAAAAGCCAGAAATCCTATGAAAAGTAAAAATTTATTTCATTGAGTTTTGAGATAAATAATATAAATATGGAGGTGTATTTTCATTAAGTTCATTCCTAGAATTATAATTAACCCCCCAAAAAAAGAAATAAAATTTTATTAATAATAAATAAAATAAACTCTCACAAAATTTGATAATTTAAACCATTTAAGTAATATAGAAATAACAAAAATATATGTAAATGAAAAAAAATATGTGTAAATACAAATAAACTACCACGAAAAGCAAGAATATCCTACAAAAAGTAAATATTTATTCTAATAAAGTATATTTTTATTAAATTTTTAACTGCTATTTTTTTTTAATTTCAATCCAATCGATCCAAAATATGATACAAATGATCCCATTTAAACATGCTATTATAAAATCACACTCGGCTTCAATGAACTTTATGGTTATAATTAATTAACCAAAAAAGAAACAATTTGATTCAAAACTATAAATACAGCCCAATCAAGGAACAAAGAGATGAATTTGTTAACAAAAATCAATCAACAACTATAAAAGAGATGAGTGTCATTAGTTGAAGATTAAAAATGATTACCCTCCTCGGATCGCTTTAATAGGACCAAATTACTTAGCAAAGAAAATATATTTGTTAATAAACATCAATGAAGAAAACTATAAAAGAGAGGAACTTGTTTACTCCATTAGAAGTGTCTTTAGTTGAAGACAAATAATGATCACCCCTCCTCAAGTCGCGATAATGGCTGGAAAAAAATAGATAATGATTAGTGTATAAAAATATAAAAAATGGTGACAACATAAAATGCAAATGAGAAAACAAGGAGAAGAAATTTTCAATTTTCATCGTAGAAGCAAAAAATTCTCCAAGAAATTAATGTGCATAAAAAGGTTTACCTACAATCCAAATGTACAATTAAATAAAAAGAGAAAATATTTTATCAAACTATAATACCTATTGTCATGCGTGCACACTTAAATAAGATAGAAGACAGGTATGGTGATGAGAAATTCGGAATGGAAGATCATTACATATTAAAAGAAATACTAATTGTTAAGGGAATATATAGTGAAATTAGGAATGGAAAATCATTCCGTAACTTAAGCTTAAGCTAATCAGTGTAAAGTTAATTTCCATGATTATAGCTAATATATCTAATTTGCAGCCTAATCACCATATAATTAATTAATTATCATAATATAAGTATATGATTAGGGAATTATTTTGGAATTAGTTTCATATTTTTGAAAGAAAGTAACGTCTACAATAGGCAATTATTTTGCAAGCCAATCAATTTTTTTGTTAAATTTTCCTTGTGAAGATTAATTTGGAATTAGTTTCATATTTTTTAAAGATAGTAACGTCTGCATTAGGCAATTATTTTGCAAGCCAATCAGTTTTTTTTTTAAATATTCCTTGTGAAGATTAATTAAAGATACTAAATATGGTGTATATATATTTGGTTATATGACCAATTATATTTTTTAGAAATAAAAATAATTCAAAACTCTAGAAAATTAGGATTTTAGTCAAAACACTCAATTGGAGTCAACACCCACCCTTCAAATATATATGGGGCCGTTTGATAGGGTGTATGGGATTAGGGTAGATTAGATTGGAGCCGGATTGAAGGCCATATTAAAAATACGTTTGGTAGATTTGATTGAGTCATATTATATTAAAACAATTTACCGTAATATGTTTTGTAGAGTTATGAGTTTAGATATATATTTATATATTTTCAAAGATTTGAGAAGAATTTATGATATTTAATGATATGTTGAAAAGGAAATATGTAAATTTGAGGTTATTATTGACATTTTACCTAATCCATATTCACCCGGATTAACTAATCCACCCATGCTTGGGTGGATTATAATCTAGTCTTAATACCGGGTCGTAAGGATTTAATCCATTTGACCCGGTATTAGAGCAATATCACCAAACGTTGTATTAGGCCATATTAACTCATATAATATGACTTAATACTAATAGGTCATACCAAATGGCCCCTATATGTATTAGATTAAATAAGATTAGATTAGGTTAGATTATATATATATATATATATATATATATATATATATATATATATATATATATATATATATATATATATAAGAACCGGCGAAATAATAACGAATATAACTACGTAATAATGGGGACCCTTTTCGCAAGAAGTATGAAAAAATAACATAAAAAAATCACCAAGAAAAATACAATTGGATGTAAAATATGAGTTTAAGAACAAACTTGGTATGAGGTTAAGACAAACAACCATTACCATACATAAAATGGAAGGGTATATTGGACAAATATTTTTTAATTTATTTTATTTTAGAAACCGAGACCAACAGGCGCCTCAATTTTGAAACTGTACTCATCAAGATTGAATTTACACTTGGTCTTGGTTAATTAATCTGAAAAGTTAATCTTCATTTTCTATTGAAAATTGATGTAAACAATGGTATTATAAAAGTGAAGTTTTATTTTTGGCCCTATAAAATTGTTGTGTTTTAAAATTGGTTATTTATTGTGGTATCTCGATAATATAAGTATTTTATTGTGTCACCGTCATCAATTTCATTCCTCATTGTCGGAGAATTTTAATTTGTCGTTGTAAACAATATATTTATGTCTTATTTGATAATAAGAACGCAAAAAATACGATAAATACATAATTGGTGTTGGTCCCAAGTGGTCAGATGAGGTCTAGAGAGGGGGCGGTGAATAGACCTCTAAACATTTTAACAATTTTTAACTTTAAAACTTTTGTTCTAACTTAAACAGACTAAGCTGTTACAGAAGAGTAAGTTATTTGGCTGATCGCAAACAAATCTTTGAACAGCTTCGTTGACCACTAATCTGATATTTACTTAGCTGATTTGTCAAAAATCAGTTTCAATACTTAGAGTACTTGCAGCGGATTTGTAAAGTGTTTTTCACAAGTAAACTTAGTAGTTCGAAAGTTTGATCCCCAGTTTATAAAACTTCTTTCCTTTTAAAACTTTTCAAACAATTAAATTAAGGTGCTTTTATGCAACTGAAAATATGCAAGTAAAAATGCAGATAAAACACACAGAATTTTTATAGTGGTTATATGGATTTAAATCCTTTAGTCCACTCTTCGAAGTCACTTAGATCTTGGGTTATACTATAATCACAAAGTTTACAGTATACTCTGCTTGTGCCAATCAACAAATGAAAAGGCCACAAGTGCGCAATAGGAAATCACAAAGAAGACCTATTCTACAGAGGTTTATCACTCACAAAGATGGATAAACACTCCTCACAACTCTCTTTTAACACAGATTCACTCAGAAAGTATTTTCGTTTTGCTTCAACTAGCTTCTGTCAACAAATGACTTCAGCAGACGAGTGAGCTGTTCTTGAGACTTGAAGAATTTTGCTTCGAAATTTTCTCAGAGATTGTTTTCTCCTTCTTCTCTTCGTCTCTACAGCTATTTATACTCGTAGGTTTGAAAAATGTCCGTTGAAGAGAGACAGATTTCAAAATCCTCGGGTACTGGTCCTTAATTTCCGCGAACGGCTCTTTATAGTCTGTCCGTACTGTCAACAGTACTTTTATGCCGGCAGCATTAAATGCACCAAGCTGATCCGAAGCAATTCTTCAATCATTTGTCTTTAATAACCTTGTACTTCAGCATTTATTACTTTCAGGGGCATTTATTAACGTTGGGATGACTTCTTGATCTTTTCCACTTGGCTGACGAAAGTACAAGTCTGATGGCGAACTAAGCTGATCTCAAAGTTGAACAAATCTATTTTGAGTCGGCTGATCTTCACGAGTCTGATTTATTTCCTTCAGCAGATCAGTAGTCTTGGACCTTGAATTTTTACTCTTCTGATGTCTTCTTTACTTAGTCAAAAATTCTTCAAAAGGGATATCAGCTAAGTTAATTTATACTTAGCAGATTTGAAGTTTTGGAATGCATCAAAACCTCCCTTTACTTAAAGTTTTCAGTGCTCTTCATCTTCATCCTTATCCAACAATTTCCCCCTTTTTGATGATGACAAAACTTCAGCTAAGTACCTATTTTACCTATGCTAAAGTTTGTTACCTTCAAAATTTTCTGAGATAGAAAATATATGTTGGAAACAGAAACTTGAACTTTTATTGATAATCTTATAAATAAGTACAAGTTACATTTTCTGATCAGATGAGATGTCTGATAGATAGATAAAGTAAACTGATTACAAATAGATTTATACATGCTAACTATCAACTTCTTCATCAGATCCTTCCAGCACTTCTTCATATTCGTAAGATGATTCTTCATCATCTTCTTCTTCTTCATCTTCATCAGCATCCTCATCCAAAAGAAGATTTGATCTAGCAGCTTCCATCTTCTCTTTGAGTTGCTGCTCCTTCAGCTTCTCCATTGTTTTCTTTGCTGATTCAGTATTTTTGTACTTGGTAAGTGGCTCTGTTTGATCTTCAGCAGAATCCTTGGTTGTAACCATTTCCTCATCAAATTTGTCTTTTTCCTTAGTTTCTTCTTCAGACTTCTCTTTGCCTTCTACCTTTCCAACTTCTTCAGCAGCCTTAGTCTCTTTAGCAGCTTCCTCAGTCTTCTTAGCTTCAATGGCAGCAACAGTTTCCTCAGTTGGTCCTTCCCTTTTATCTTCCCCCTTTTTGTCATCATCAGACTTGGTGACATTATCAGGTTCAGCAGCTGGGTTAAGTGCAACAGTAGGAATCTTCATCGCAGCACATAAAGTCTTCAAATTCTGATTTACTACGTCATGACTGGCAGTAAGATGAGTGAGAGTGGTGCTGATGTTGTTAGTTTGATCATTGAAACAATCAATGTTAAGTTGCATAGTGGAAAGCTCTTCATGGATAACATCTCCAGCTTTGTTCAGTTCCTGCAACAGCCCAACATTTATGGCTTTTTCTTCTTCACTGATCTTGATGAAGTTAGCAGTGAGATCAGCTATGTTGTTTTCAGCTCTCTTTAAAGCATCATGAAGGTGATTGACATCAGCCTTCACATCTTCTACATTTCTGTTCATCTCAACAAAGCTTTGCAGCAACTGCTTTGAATTGTCCTGAGGCATGGGAAAACTATCAATTTCATTCTTGATAGTTTTGGCAGTGAGTAGTTGCATACTTTCCAACTGTAGTATGTTGGACTCTGCCAACTCTTGTTGCAACTTCTTCAGCTGCGTGATGTTCTTCTCTTCCAATTCTTTCATTTGATTCTCCATCAGCATCTGGAAGGCTTCCATCAGTGATGAATGCTGATCACCTGATGAAGCAGAATGAGCAGCTTCCATTCCTTCATCCTCCTGGTGAACAGGGGCATCTTTCAGTTCTGTCTCCTGATCAGCTCTGGTCTCCTTAGCATTCCACTCAATTGCTAAGGTTTCATCAGCAGCTTTGTGCTGATCAGTTACATCGTTATAGACCAAACTAGTGATAGTGCCATCATCATTAAAGGATGTTGTTTGACGAATTTGTCGCACAATTATCCATGGATTCTGAAAAGCATTGTTTCTCTTTGGCACTTCATAGTAATCTTTGACTTCCTTGCCAAATATGATCTGTTGAATGCTTGGCAGCTGAGGCAATTCACTTGAACATCCTTGCTGATATCTTGACCTTTCTGCCCATCTCTTCAAGGCGGTCATAACAGCTATGTTAATTGCTCTCTCAACAGCATCATCAGATTTTCTTCTCTTTGCAGGCAAAGTATTTTTGATGATTTTAGCTTCCTCCAAGGCAAAGTCCTTTGCATTGTTGGGCACCCAAACTAAGTGTGCGGGTGACAGCTATTGTCCTGTGGCATCCAAACTGAGTGTGCGGATGGAGACCCAAACTGAGTGTGCGGGTGGAGCCACAATCGAATATCGTGGGCGCTTGCGTGAATGCACTATAAGGGAAGGGTATGCGCATTCCCTAAAACCAATTGGTTTTGGGGCAAGTGGTAGCGCCTGAGGTCCTACAAGTGGTATTAGAGCCAAGGTCACGTGTTCGATTCCCAGCAGGAGCAATTGCTGAGGGGGAGATTGTTGGGCACCCAAACTAAGTGTGCGGGTGACAGCAATTGTCCTGTGGCATCCAAACTGAGTGTGCGGATGGAGACCCAAACTGAGTTTGCGGGTGGAGCCACAATCGAATATCGTGGGCGCTTGCGTGAATGCACTATAAGGGAAGGGTATGCGCATTCCCTAAAACCAATTGGTTTGGGGCAAGTGGTAGCGCCTGAGGTCCTACATGCATATGTTGGGATTTATGGGTATAATTTGTCAACTACAACAGTGCGGAATTTAAAATTTTTTTATCATACACCAAATCCCAGGGTTTCTTATTAGCACATATGAATAAAGGTTGAATTTAATTAAAGCATGCATATACTTGAATTAAATAAAGGTAGGTAAAAACAATTTTACCTCACCACAGGCAAAGGTGGTGGTAATTCTCCGGTCTTCAATTGTTCACTAGAGCACCCCAAGTGTTGTGCCTCTAGAGATAGTCCACACCAGTTGGATTTGAGTGACTTCGCGAAATCCCCAGGCTCAGAACTAGGATTAAGGAATCGTCTCGTCAGGAATTGGATGCGGATCCGGAAGAAGACTTGGAGAAAAATCCTACACAGGGGTGGGGCGATTTTGCACAGGGTTCGGTTTTCAGTAGGGGCGAGAATGAGGGCTGAAATTTTCGGCCTTCTTTGTTTTTCTTGTGTTGTGATTTTCTTTTCTTTGCTTAGAATAAATCTCTTAGGGTTTTTCCAACTCTCTCTTAGATTGTGTATATCTAGTATTTATAGGTGTCTCTATTAGAAGACTCCTTCTCCTAATAGACATCTAACTCTTGAAAGAATATCTTCTTTTTCAAGAGATAAGATATACACAAATCTTATCACATTAGGAAAGAAGATCTCTTTCAATCTCTTTCCTAGTTACACAAGAAAACACAAACTCTTTTAATCCCTATCATAATCCAACATAATCAACATTAATTTAAGACTAAATAAACAAGCAAAAAATCGGCCAACCTAGTTCAATAAAATCGGCCCATGTGCTTTTAATTAGTCCTAAACTTAATTTGATCATTGTTCCCAAAATCAGCCCATGCAAGATTAATTAATCCCAGATTAATTTATCTTTACAATAATCGGCCCATATGCTTAAATTAATTAATCCTAGATCAATTAACTTTCATATGGATTGGCCCATGTGTTTAATTAATTAATCCTTTCCAATTAATACTTTAATTGAGGATTTAATCAATTAGAAATTCCAAATGATTCATTAATTAGTTACTCCTAATTAATGATTCTCCACTTTGAATTAACACTTTAATTCTCGATTAATTAATTAGTCACTTCTAATTAATTATTCTTCTTCATGAATTAATACTTTAATTCATATATTGATTTAATTCCTTAAATCAATTGATTCCTTCCAGACTGTCACTGTCCAACTGTATTGTGTGTGACCCTCTAGGTTCACCATCAATTGGCAGCAGGCCCACGACTTTCGTGATTTAATTAGTGAGCAATTAATTGCTCCGATCAATTAACCACTTTAATTGACCACTCCAGAATTAATTTCCTTATTAATTCAGGAGTACCCACACCTCATGGTCGATGTCTAGCCACAAGCCCATGAGGCCCAACTTCAGGTGAATTGATATTCGTGAACCTTCAACTCTTATAAATGCCATGTACATACGGTCCTTCTATCAACTAATTTCCCGATTGAGACCTAGGGTGTGTGAATTGGTCGGCACCTCTAATTATCTCAATTCTGTACTTTCTAATTCAGGATAATAATTCCAGTGTGACTGCTAAATTTGGAAACCCCTTTCCAAATCCGTCACCGACTACGGCCGTAGATTCCTCGGATTTATTATCTAAGAACGTACAGGAAATTCTCTCATCTTATCAGGATGAGTCGACAGATCCTATATTAGTACTAACTATCCGCGCACACGTTCATACGCACCCAAAGTAGTCGCACAATGACCAAGCTATGTGATCGGCTCCTAAATCAAAGTACGTATTCCCGTGTACCGAATCCGCCCTAGTACCTCAAGTCAAAGGACTAAATCGTACACTATTATAAGTCTTGAGAGACATCCCATTACCGATATGCTTAACGCACTTCCACGATGGGTCTCTCTGTTCGGGTCGTTCGATGCGTTCGATCCCCTATCGAACCACCTAGTCATATGCACTAGCATTCAATGCCTTGTTCATGAAACGACAACAAATTCACTTCATGTGAATCATGCATAATCCTACAAGTCTTGACGATTCATTCGATACCCCGTCTCGATATGAATCTATGACTTGGAACATTTTTGAGATCACGACCTTTGAGACTGTTTCATGATTAATCGCACCCAATACTGAAGTGAATAATCCCATAGTCATGAGTGATCTCAGGGTTTCATCCAATCGCTTAGATACGTTCGCGAGAGATGAAGTTGGCCATTGTTTAATTCATGTACTATGAATAAACGGGTGTATTATCTTATGAATCATAAGATTGCTTCTAAAGGAAGTTCCTTAACAAGCTTATATTTGTTGGCTTGCTGGGCACTATCCTATCAGCATATTGATGCATAGCATCCCTTACAAAATGAGGATCCAAAGCTTTCTGAATAGAGTCAGTCCTTAGCCAATTTAGAACCCATTTTTCTTCATCAGCTAATTCCTTCCAACTCTGAAGCTCTGCAACATATCTGTTCAGCCTGTAATCTCTCCATTTGATGTATCTAGGCTTTTCATGGGTGAACAGAGTCTTTAGCATCAGCTTCTGGTCATAATAAGTCAAGGTCTTTTCAAACCTTTTGAAGAGATCTTTGTCAGCATAGACAATGTCAAATGCTCTTCTTATTTCATACTTCTCCTTTGGCTTGACCTCTGCAGCAGGCATCTTAGGCTTCTTTTCCTTTCCTTCATCAGCTTCATTAATCTTGATGCCTCCACCATGAACTGGTCCATGAGCATCAATTTTACTGAGCTCAATGACCATAGCAACTTCAGCATTTTCAGCTGCTTTTCTTTCAGCTTCAGACATCTTTCTTCTTTCAGCATCCTTTGCTTCCTGAAGTTTGATTAGTTCAAGTGCCTTCTTTTCTTCCAACTCATCTATTTTTCTCTGCTCAGCTTCCTCCTTTTTCTTCTTTTCAGCTGCAGAGATTTTCTTCTTTTTGATAAGAATCTTTCTCTTTCCCTTGTCAACTGGGGCAGGTTGAGGAGCAGCAGATGCAAGAGGTGCAGCTGCAATGGGATGGATGATCATCACTCAGGATCATCCTGAGGTTTAGCAACCTCAACTGTTGGTTTTGCCTGAGTAGTCTGTTGCACATCAGTCTTTTCAACAACAGAAGCTTCTTCAGCTCTAACAGGTCTTTCAGCAGTTTGAGGACTTTCTCTTACTAAGTCCACCAGCTTAGTAGGTTCCTCTATAAATGTCATTTGCTTCCTTGCTGTTTTTTTTTATCTTGCTTGAATAGGTCTGGAAGCAGCAGTATCTCTCAACTGACTTCTGGTCCTATGAGAAACAGTCTCATCAGGCACTTGAGCAGTTGGAGTTCTTGAAGATGATGCAGGAGACATGTTCCTGACATCAGCAGTGGTCTGATCAATAATTTTATCAACTGTAACATCAGCCACCGTCTTCACTTTCTTAGGAGCCTTCTCCTTAGGCTTATCAGCAGCCTTTTTCTTTGGAGCCTCAACAGCTAACTGAGCTGTTTTGACTAACCTCCTTGGCCTTTTGGCAGGAACCTCCTTTGATTCCTCAGTTTCCTCCTCTGCATCAGCCTCGTCGGCTTTTCTTTTCAGAACAGGCAAGTACTTTGACATTGCCTTGTCAGAGTGGATCTCCTTCCCATTAGTAACCTCACAGCCTATCTTGAACAACAGATAGCTGAGAGTAATTATGTGACTTGTTTGAGGGGCCTTGCTCTTGTTTTTCTTGTCCAAGAAATTAGCAAATATATACCAAATCACTGTGGACCAGTTCACCTCCAATCCAAAGTAAATGGCAGTCATAATACTATACCTCTTCATAGTCACAGCATCCTGAGAGAAGGTGCAGTTCTCTATCAGCTTGCAGACCATATCAGCCATCCTCTGATATTCATCAGTCAACTGTTTCTTCTTGATGTTGCCAGTCAACATCTCACCTTTTTTGACACAGATTGCCCAGAACTGTTGATGTTTGTCCTCAGTCAGAATGGTGACGTCATGTCGACCGCTGTTAGTCAGCCCAAAAGTCTCGTGGAGTAGTTGAGGAGTGATAACGATGGATTTTTCTCCTACAGTAGCCTTAATCTCCAGTGTAGAGAAATCAATTGTTGTTGTACGGTAGTACTCCAGAACTTGATCAGTCCACACCAAAACCCTCATGATATTCCATGAAATTTACCAATGAGGCCGATTTGAACTTCTCCAGCAGTTCTTTCATTAGGATAGTACCAGATTGATAGTAAGATTCGTACACAAGGTACATCCCTTCAACTTTTGAGTCTTGAGCAAAAGCCATCTCAATTTTGTTTGAAAGTTAGTGAAAAAGAAGAAATTTCGCTGAAAATTGGAAGTAAATTTTCTCACAAGTGCTCTCTGAATATTTTGGTGCGTAAAGAGCTACTCAGCTGATCAGATCTGGATTAGAGTTAGGGTATTTCGGTTTCCGTGATACCAGCTAACCGTTAGATCCATTTCTTGTCAGTGCTGATCGTGCGGCGTCAGTTACGACCTTTCAAATTCAAATTGCATTAAATGAGGAGCGGGAATATGTACCGCTCTTTTCGTACTTGTAAAAGCGCGTTTTTGAATATAACGTTTTAAATAGTAACCCTTTACACAAGCGATCAGATTAGTAAGATAAATACTTATCGGATGGACTACTGTCCTGATGACAAAACTGTTATCAGTGAAAGCCAATAGCTGATAACCTTCCTCGGCTGTTTGTCAATCCAGCTAGATAATTAATCTTCAATCTTCAAAACTTTAATCTTCTGTTGAAAACATAACTTCAACTAACTGTCATCAACAAATTTCATCATTTAATCAGAAGTACCGGTAGTCTTACACGTTCCCCCTGACTTTAAGAATTCATAAGTTAACTAGTCTGTTGAGAGTTAATCCTTGAAGATAAATTAGATGAGTAAGTTGTTGAACTTCAGTCTTCTGATGAGTTCCCCCTCAGCTTATGCATCCAATTTTAATAAACCCAGTTCATCTCTTAGAGTTGAAAACCTTGACTCACTTAGACGTTTTTGTGAAGATGTCAGCAATCTGATTTTCAGTAAATACATATTATATCATGACATTTCCTTTCTCCACATGATCTCTGTTGGGATTCGGTAAGAAAAACAGCCCTAGGCATAGCGGAATATAAAAAATTTCTAGGGCCTCTTAAAGAATCTTGCCAGGATATTCTCTAGTTGTATATATATGAATATAAATAAATGACAGTATAAGTTTTCTCGTTTATACCTGTCTCCTTGCAAATCCTCGGCTAGCAAGACAAGCTCTGAATTCTGCCCCGGTAAGATCGACCCACACCTTTGATTTTAGCGCCCCACGTGTTGCGCCTCTACGAGTTGATACACCACAATATCACGAAAATTAATATATCCTAATCAACTGGAACATAGGGTATATTAATATCTAGGTTTTAGAACAACTTTGGAACGAAGAATCGAAGACGAAAATTCTTCCAAAGTGGAAGTAGGTTCGGCCGATCACAAGAGGGAGAGGGAGAGAATTTTTGCTTTTCTTGATTTTCTTGTAGAGTTATATGTGAGATATGAGACCTAGTCTCTTATTTATAGATATCTCTCATAACCTAATCCTACTAGGATTAGGATACTAATTCTCCTACATGGGCCATGGCCCTCTTTAATTAGAAGACTAAGTCTTCTAATTAATTCATGGCCCATATTAATTAATCTTTCAGGGCTTTATTTAATCTCCCAATTAAATAGCCCAATTAATTAAATCATCTCCCAATTAATTAATTAAACTCCAAGTCTAATTAAATTAATTATTCCATTAATTAATTAAATCCTAATTAATTAATTTACTCATAAATTAAATTCCAATTTAATTTATAATCTTGATCCAATTCCAATTGGATCCACTTTCGTTCCATATGTGTCGACCCAGTCGACCCACCCTTTTAATCGACACAGTCGATTTTTTGACTCAGTCGACCCAGTCGACTGGTTTGTTCTTGTTTCCTCGCTTTCGCTTCATGTGTATTGTGTATGCCCCCGTAGGTTCACCACATAACTGGCCGCGGGTTGTAATTAAATATTATTTAATTACTCGAGCAATTAATACTCTAAATTAATCGAACACTCTGTCGATTAATCATTCCAAAATTAGCACCCCTGCTAATTTGGGAATTCTCCCACACTCCACGGTCGATGTCCAGTCACAAGCCCATGGAGCCCAATCGCTGGTGAATTAATTCAGTGAACCTTTTATCATTTACAATTTCCATATACGACACAATCTCTCCATTGATCAATCTCCCAGTCGAGACTTAAAGGGCATGGTCTTTTATCGGATTCCCTTTTCTTTTGTCTTGACCTTATGTACTCTGTTCTTGAAATAAATTCTCTTTGACTTAATCTTTACGAGCTACTTACATAAAGTTGTCAGATACCTTGGCCAAGGATTTTACCAGAATTAATTTCTCACAGAAATCCATAGGAGAATTTCCCAACCTATCAAGTCGGGTCAATGGATCCTTTGTTGATGATATGAATCTGCATACGAGTTCCTCTATACCCAACATGAGCCCACAGAGACTTTCTGGTGATCCCCAGTCAGTCGGAACTCATATCAAAGTATAGACGTTCTCGCACCAGATAAACCCTATCATCTCAAGTAGTTAGGGATCGTTCCTCGTATACTATTATAAATATGGAATAACTTCAACCCCGATATGCGACTACCGCTTCCATGGTGAGTTATTTCCTATTGGGGTATTCAGTGCGCTTGCCATTCCAGCAAGCCACCCACTTATGTGTATCGACTATCCCAGTCACGCTCGTGGACCCCAGCGTTCTCCAGTTCATCGGAGTACACACAACAGTGAGAGTCTAACCGAATCCAACGATGTCCTATCTCGATTGGATTCTACGACTCTTGAATATGTTCTAGATCACGGCCTTAGAGATCAGTCCACGGGTTGTCCCATAGCCCTGTGATCTAAGGACTTCTATCCTTATGCGTAGACAATTATTACATAAGATAAAGATGACCATTTAATTAAAGTGCATTTATTAATCTAAATTGAATAGTTCCGCATTTATTACAATAAATACTAGCCATACAGCTGGCTTACAGGACACTATTTCTATCAATCTCTAATAAAATGATGCTTGATCTCAATATGCTTAGTCCTTGAATGACTTGTGGTATTCTGAGTAAGACTGATTGCACGTGTATTGTCACAGTAGATAGGGATTCCACTTATTTTTATGTTATAATCTTCAAGTTGATGTTTCAACCATAATATTTGTAAACAGCAAGCTCCAGCAGCTATATATTCAGCTTCAGCAGTTGATATGGATACTGAAGTCTGTTTCTTACTCATCCATGAGATCAGACGACTACCTAAGAACTGACAGGCACCTGTTGTGCTCTTTCTGTCAATCTTGCAGCCAGCAAGGTCAGAATCTGAATATCCAATGAGTTCAAATCCAGATTCCCTAGGATACCACAATCCCAGATCCTTTGTGTATTTTGCTTGGCTGATGAAAATTCCATCAGGCAATTGTCTTACTTGCAAACCAAGAAAATAATTAAGTTCTCCCATCATGCTCATTTCAAACTTGTTCTGCATCAGCTTTGAGAATTTATCACACATCTGTTGATTAGTTGAACCAAAAATAATATCGTCCACATATATTTGCACAAGCAAAATCTGTTCTTCCCATTCAATAGTGAACAGGGTCTTGTCTACCTTACCTTTACGAAATCCTTTAATTAAAAGAAAATCAGATAGGGTATCATACCATGCTCTTGGAGCCTGTTTCAGTCCATAGAGGGCTTTCTTCAGACGATACACCTTGTCTTCTTCTTGATAGGCTTCAAATCCAAGTGGTTGTTCAACATAAACTTCTTCTTGTAATTCTCCATTGAGAAAAGCTGATTTCACATCCATCTGATAGACTGTGAAATTCTTGTGAGCAGCATAAGCAAGAAAGAGTCTGACAGCCTCTAATCTTGCTACTGGTGCAAAAGTTTCATCAAAGTCAATGCCTTTTTCTTGGCAATAACCCTTGGCCACTAATTTTGCTTTATTTCTGGTGACAACACCATATTCATTAATTTTCTTCCTGAATACCCATTTAGTGCCAATGACTCTTTGATGACTTGGTCTAGGAACTAAGTACCAGACTTCATTCCTTTCAAATTGATTTAGCTCTTCTTGCATAGCTTCAATCCAGTTTGAATCACTAAGAGCTTCTTCAATCTGTTTGGGCTCAATTTGAGATAGGAAGCTTACAAACATTGCTTCACTTGCAACAGCTCTCCTTGTCTTTACTTTATCCAAAGGATCACCAATCACCAGCTCTGGTGGGTGATTCTTGAGGCATCTAAGATCAGGTTGCAGATCATAATGTTATCCTTTGTTTTGATCTTGCAACACTACTGTTGGAGTTTCAGTAGTAGTCTGTTGAACATTTGTTGTCAGTTGAACAGTCTCTGGTCTGTCAGCTGTTTGTAACTCGTCTGTTAGACAATCAGCATTGTGATTTTGAACAGCACTTGAGTTATCAGCTGGGTTGAGATCAGGTAGTATGATGGGAACATATTCTTCATTCTTTCCAACATTCAACTTCTGTAAATCAGTAGACAGATCTTGATTAATACTTTGATTCTTTTCAGAATATTGATTTGGTTCATCAAATACTACATGAATGGATTCCTCTATAAGTATAGTTCTTTTGTTAAAGACTCCATAAGCTTTACTAACAGTGGAGTATCTTACAAAAACAGCTTCATCAGCCTTTTCTGCAAATGCAGTAAGGTTATTTTTCCCATTATTTAAAACAAAGCATTTATAACCAAATATCTTAAAGTAATGAATGTTTGGCTTCCTGTTGTTCCAAACTTCATATGGAGTCTTGTTTTGGTGTTTGTTGATCATGCATCTGTTTTGGGTAAAGCATGATGTATTTGTTGCTTCTGCCCAAAATCTTTGAGGCAGCTTAGCTTCAGCTATCATTGTCCTTGTAGCTTCTTTTAGAGTTCTGTTTCTCCTTTCCGCAACTCCATTCTGTTGAGGGGTTCTGGCAGCAGAGTACTCATGACTGATTCCTCTGGCATTACAATACTCTTCAACAGTAGAGTTTGTAAACTCAGTCCTTCTATCTGATCTGATCTTCAGTATTTTCATACTTTTCTCATTCTGAATCTTTTCCATCAGATTTGTAAGATGCTCCTTGGTTTCACTTTTCTTCTTCATGAAAATCACCCAAGTGTATCTTGAATAATCATCCACAACAGCTAGGCAGTATTTCTTTCCACCATTGCTGACAGGATCAATGGGTCCAAATAAGTCCATATGTAGCAGCTCCAATATTCTTCCAGAAGATTGATGCTTCTTTCTTTTGAATGATGACTTGATTTGTTTACCCTTCTAACATGCGTCACAGAGCTTATCTTTGCTCATGACTGTCTTTGGAATTCCTTCTACCAGATTGTTCTTGATAAGTCTGTTGATGGTTTTGAAATTCACATGGTTCATTCTTTTGTGCCACAGCCAACTGACTTCACTTGGTGTTGATGCCTCCAAACAAAAACTTGAATTCTTGTCAGCAGAATTACAGTCTACTGTGTAGATATTTCCTTGTCGTCTTCCAGATAAAATTACCTTCTTTGTACCAATCTGTTCAACGTAACACTTATCTGTTGAGAAGATGACTGAATATCCTTTGTCACAAAATTGACTTATGCTCAGCAAATTGTATTTGAGGCCTTTAACATAAGAGACGTCAGATATCTCAATGTTGCCTTTGATCAGCTTTCCAGTTGCTACAATCTTGCCTTCTTTTCCGTCCCCAAAAGTAACTTTAGGACCATCCACAGCAACATCATCAGTCAGCTCATGTATGTTTCCACACATGTGTCTTGAACATCCACTGTCCATGTACCAGATTTTCTCTACTTTACTCCTACTCATAATCCTAACCTACAAAACAAAATAAAATTGTTTTAGGTACCCTTATTGAGAGGGTCCTGAAGGATTAGTTCCACCTTTGATAACCCAAGATGATGAAGTCTTAGGCTTCTTAGGTTTCTGTTGTTTGGCAGGAGCATGAACAGTTTCATCTTCATCATGTTTATCAGATTTGCTATGTTGATGATAATCAGCATGATAAGGATAATGCTCATAAGTAGAATAAGATGCATGATAAGGAGGATATGCATGCATTGGGTGAGCAGGATATGGTGCATAGTAAGTAGGAAATTGAGGTGCATGATACATAGGAGGATATGCAACAGGTTGCACATAATATGACTCATTTCCATACCAAGCATTTTGATTTTTCTTGTTTTTATGCTTCTTTGGTTTACTAGATGCTTGCTCATTAACAGATGACTTAGTATTATCCCTAGTCTGATTGGTTTTGACCTTATCAGAAGACTTCCTAGGACTCTTCTGTTTGGACTTACCAGTCTGTTTTCCTACACTAGGCTCTTTGCTCTTTTTAGCCTTAGGAGTTTACGTCTCCTTTAATACTTTCTCAGGTGAAGCAGGTTTAGTAGTCTGAACATACAAGATGACCTTACTATTGTCAGCTGATATAAATTTTTCAGTATGGTTCAGTTCTAACTTATCCTGATCTAAAGGTGTCTTCTGTTTACTAGACATGTAAGTGGATGCAACAGATGACTTATCATGAGACTCAATGACTTTCTCAAGCTCAATGATTTTACCCTTATAAACTTCACATTCAGCTTTCAGAGATTCATTCTCTTGCTCAAGAAGTTTGTATTCAGCTGATTCTCTTGGTTTTTCAGCTTTAAGTTTCAGTGAACTGTTTTGCTCTTTCAACAATATCATTTCTTCCTTAAGCTTTTTAAATGCATCAGCAATACTTGTATTGTTGAGCATCATTTGTTCAAATGAATTAAATAACTCATTATCAAGAGGAATTACCTCATCATCCTCGGAGTCATCAGATTCCTTAGCCATCATGCAGAGAAGAGCAGGACTCTCTTCATCAAAAGTGTCTGAATCTAAATCAGATGAGTAGACAGCAGCTAGCTTTTCTGCTTCTGCTACCAGCACCTTTCCTTTCTGATTCTTTCTTTCCATTCTGATTCTATTTTCCTCTTCTGTATACTTCTCAGCTTTAGGATATGGGCAATCTCTGATGAAATGACCCAGTTTTCTGCAATTATAGCACATCATTTTGGATTTATAGGAATCCTTATCTTGAGAAGAAGAAGTAGGGTTAGAAGTAGAAGCATTGTTATATTTGTTCTTATTTTTCGTCTGTAGAACTTTTTGAAGTTGTTTATCAGCAATGCAACGTCTCCAGCAGTGTACTCCTTTTTGTTGAGTAGTGTGGCTTCATCAGATGAATCCACGTCTTTGCTTTTGTAGGTTGGCCTTCTAGGATTTTCAGCAGCAACAAATGCAGCTGTGGGACTTGAAGTAGAGGTTTCTTCAACACCCATTCTTGGCAGTTTATACTCGTACGCCTTGAGTACTGAGAACAGCTCGGTGAGTGAAATCTTTTCCAGATCTCTTGACTCTTCCATGGTTGTCACCTTCATGTTGAACTTTGGAGGTAGAGCCTTCAGAACTCTGACGGTTATCTCCTTATCAGTGAAGGTTTTTCCAAGCTTCAAAACTTCATTCAGCGTCCTTGTAAACCTTGTATCCATCTGATCAATGGTTTCCGCAGACTTCATCTTAAAGTTGTCCAGCTTTTCCAGAGCATCACTCAGCTGATGCTCTTTGATGGCGTCGTTTCCTTCGCTCATGTCACGAACCTTATCCCACATCTCTTTGGCAGTCTTGCAGTGCTTGACTTTGTCAAATCGATCATTGTCAAGGGCCTTGGTCATGATGAAACGGCCAACTTTATCCAGATTGAACAGCTTTATTTCATCGGCTGTCATTTCAGTTAGATCTTTTTCCACCACTATATCAGCATCATCAACCGTGATAGTCTTGGTGAATTTGAATGGACCTTTGATGATACATGTGTACATGTTATCATTATAAGCAGCCAGAAAAATCTCCATTCTGATTTTTCAGTCTTCAAAGCTCATACCAGCTATGTGGGGAACATGGCTGATACAATCCATTTTTCAAAAATTTTAATTTTTCAAAATATGCTCTTTTGAAAAGTTTGAAAACCTTTGAAAAACACTCGGATCAAGCTCGTTGATCAGGAAGCTGATTCTAATGAACCACCTGCTCTGATACCACTTGTTGGTCCCAAGTGGTCAGATGAGGTCTAGAGGGGGGGGGGGGTGAATAGACCTCTAAACTTTTTAACAATTTTTAACTTTAAAACTTTTGTTCTAACTTAAACAGACTAAGCTGTTACAGAACAATAAGTTACTTGGCTGATCGCGAACAAATCTTTGAACAGCTTCGTTGACCACTAATCTGATATTTACTTAGATTATTTTGTCAAAAATCAGTTTCAATACTTAGAGTACTTGCAGCAGATTTGTAAAGTGTTTTTCACAAGTAAACTTAGTAGTTTGAAAGTTTGATCCCCATTTTATAAAACTTCTTTCCTTTTAAAACTTTTCAAACAGTTAAATCAAGGTGTTTTTATGCAACTGAAAATATGCAAGTAAAAATGCAGCTAAAATACACAGAATTTTTATAGTGATTATATGGATTTAAATCATTTAGTCCATTCTTCCAAGTCACTTAGATCTTGGGTTATACTATAATCACAAAGTTTACAGTATACTCTGCTTGTGTCAATCAACAAATGAAAAGGCCACAAGTGCGCAATAGGAAATCACAAAGAAGACCTATTCTACAGAGGTTTATCACTCACAAAGATGGATAAACACTCCTCACAACTCTCTTTTAGCACATATTCACTCAGAAAGTGTTTTCGTTTTGCTTCAACTAGCTTCTGTCAACAAATGACTTCAGCAGACGAGTGAGCTGTTCTTGAGACTTGAAGAATTTTGCTTCGAAATTTTCTCAGAGATTGTGTTCTCCTTCTTCTCTTCGTCTCTACAGCTATTTATACTCGTAGGTTTGAAAAATGTCCGTTGAAGAGAGACAGATTTCAAAATCCTCGGGTACTGGTCCTTAATTTCCGCGAACGGCTCTTTGCAGTTTGTCCGTACTGTCAACAGTACTTTTCTGCAGGCAGCATTAAATGCACCAAGCTGATCCGAAGCAATTCTTCAATCATTTGTCTTTAATAACCTTGTACTTCAGCATTTATTACTTTCAGGGGCATTTATTACCGTTGGGATGACTTCTTGATCTTTTCCACTTGGCTGACGAAAGTACAAGTCTGATGGCGAACTAAGCTGATCTCAAAGTTGAACAAATCTGTTTTGAGTCGGGTGATCTTCACCAGTCTGATTTCTTTCCTTCAGCAGATCAGTAGTCTTTGACCTTAAATTTTGACACTTCTGATGTCTTCTTTACTTAGTCAAAAATTCTTCAAAAGGGATATCAGCTAAGTTAATTTATACTTAGCAGATTTGAAGTTTTGGAATGCATCAAAACCTCCCTTTACTTAAAGTCTTCAGTGATCTTCATCTTCATCCTTATCCAACAATTGGTACGCAAAATCATATAGAGTTTTTGTTTCATGCATGCGCGCTGCAAGAAATACTATGTTTTTTTTTCTTATTTTCATAAATTTAATCGACTCAAATCCATATTCATTTCCATTTATTTCGAATTATGACTCTTCATAATCTATTCATTCTTTTTAGCAAAATATTTTTTTAGAGAGTAGAAATTTATTAGAACGGTTCAAATAATTTTCTGTACCTCTTTTGTTTTTCCGCGTATTTTTTCAAGACAGCTCAAGATTACCCCAATTGCAGTTATGACTGCAGTGATTGCTATGATGATTTCCAAGAAAACTTTTAATAATTCTAACGTTGTAACCATTGCTGATGGAGGTTGTCTTTGTATATATGAAGAGCTGTTTCTACTTCTATATATATAGAAACTTAGTTGTATATACCTCTACGCCATGGAGAATTATATTGTTGCTTAATTGATAAACCATTAAGCATGAATATAATACATTTGTTGTTCAAGTTGCATCTATGTTGCACGGATATGGATTATGTTGCACGGATATGGATGTACCGATATGAATATGATACGACACGGATAGGACAATGCGGAATTTTAAAAATTTATTGAATACGGTATGGCATGGATACGAATATAAAAAATATAAATTTATATATTTATGCATTTTGAAATAAGTAAAATAATATATGTATATATTTAGGGTTGTTCATTAGGTGAAAACCGAACCGAACCGAACCGAAATTTCGGATAACCGAAGTTTCGGTTCTTGATTTTTTCGAACCGAAAACAGAACCGAACATCCTAATTCGGTTTTTGGTTTTAACCGAAAAATTTCGGTTCAGTTTCGGTTTAACCAAAATTGTATATTATTGATAATTTATTAAAATTATATAATCAAATACTAAATCATTTATCATAAAAAAACATCAAATTAATAGGTAATGATAACACTAAACATTATTAAACATTACATAGAACTAAATTGTAAAGTGGTTAACATTAAATAATCATCAAATGACATAAATTAAACAACTAAAATTCATATCATAGGCATAAAATTAAAGAATTTTACAATACAACTGCAAAAACTAACATTTAATAATCATCAATTGACATAAATTAAAAAAAAGAAATTCATATCCATAGGCATTAGATTAAAGAATTTTAAAATCCATAAAATCGAACAAAAAATGTTAACTATTTGAATTAAAAATTCGGTTTTCGGTTCGGTTCAGTTAACCGAACAAAAATAACCAAACCGAACCGAAAATCGAATTAGGCCAAATCTCAAAACCGAACCAAATAACTTTGGTTCGGTTCGGTTTTCACCGAAATCATTTCGGTTCGGTCGGTTATCCGAACCGTGAACACCCCTATATATATTCATACATATTGAAATAGATTAAGTTAAGTTTCATAAGTATTAAATTGCATAATTTTAAGAAAAAAAATTATTTCGTAATTTAATACTACTAATTATACATAATGTTCATTGTTTAATTATGTTATATAAAACATGTTCCGTTATAGACAAATTATCTTGTATTGCAGTTGTATATAATACAAAGAGTGATTTGACGCCTTACATTGTTCTTACCAATTGTGGTGACTTAGCAAAATTCAGAATATAAAATGTGTTGGATAAGTCTAAATAAGTATCCGATACGTGTGTCCAACTTTTCTTTTTAATTATATTTACCGACACGCCACGTGGAGTGTCGAATACGTATCCCACAAGTATCCGAGAAGTATTGTATTCGAAAAGTATCCGACACGGCATTTAATAAATTTTTGAAGTATCCTAGCTTCATAGAGTTGCATCAATTATACTTCCTCCATTTCATATTAATTGACACATTTCTTATTTTCACATAGATTAAGAAATCTCATCTTACTAAAATTATTTTATTTATTTGTCAACGTCAATAACTTGATATATTATTTGACATATGTCTGCTCTGCTTACATTAATTTTTATTCGTCTTTGACAACTTATAAGGCCAATAAGATTTCCTGAAATTAATTGTTGAGGTGTATAATTGTATATTCGTTTTGCTGAACTGGTACAACCTTGTGAATACATTCATATATATATATTATACATTGTCCTTTATTATTTATAAAAGACTCATCCTCAAGTCAAATTGGCCAAGCTATGGGGCTTTCCATTTTGTATCACCAAAATATGAGAAATATGTATTTTGCCACTCAAAATACACATTTAACATTTTGCACTTCCGAAATATAAATAATTCGATATTTTGCACCCTTTCTTATTTTTCGGCAAAATTGACCACCGGAGTCAAACAATCTAGGGGGCAAAATAGGTAATTAATTTTTTAATCTTTGGCACTTTGCACCGGTGATAAAATTATCATTTAGCACTCTCGAATTAAGAACAACTCAGCAACTTGCACCCCCGAAACAAGATAAATTGACACTATGTAACCCCAAAACATAAAATTAACCTTTAACACCCTCGAATTAAGAAAAATTTAGTAACTAACACCCCTAGTTTTTTTCTAGCAGAGTTGACCACTTTGCTAGTATTATCAAAATCGATATAAGCCCGATCGAATCCCGAAGCCCAAAAAATTACATGAGCCAAGTTTAATCCAACAAAATTAAATAATTTATACGCCAGACATGAGCCTATAGCTATAAAGTCCGACATTATTTGAATTTGAGCATTTTAAAATTCACAAGACTCGATTGACAACCCTATCCAAAGTTAAAGGGGCCTTCGAATTAACATTTAATTTATGATCCCCTTTCAACTTTGTTTGAGCGTGTATACAGAGATATATAATTTTTTTATTTTTTTTTTATCATAGAACTTTGTTTGAATGTTTTTTTCGTTTCATTTATGTTTCTCCTTCCAAGTTTGGAGGAGAATATGCTAAATGGATGATTTAAGTTATATAGTATTATCAATATTTAGGTCGGCCCTTAGGACCAGTGATCAACCTTCGAGCATATTTTAGGGGATTTTTGCAAGTTAACTCCCTGTGATATGTCTAATGGATAATTTATCTCCCCGTAAAATAAAAATAGGCAATTTAACTCCCTGTGAATGAAATAATGAGCAATTTACCTCCTTGTGATATGAAAATGAGCAATTGACCTCCCTATGAAATGAAATAATGAGTAATTTAACTCCCTATGATATGAATTAATAAGCAATTTAGAGGGAGGCAATGTGCTTCTTTTATAAAAACACAGGGAGGTATTTTGCCCTTTTTCTTATCACAGGGAGTTAAGTTGCCTATTTAGGATATAACATGGAGGTATTTTGCCCTTTTATTTATCACAGAGAGTTAAATTGCCTATTTAATATAACAAAAAGAATTAATTTGCTATTCACTCATATTTTAGGTTGGAGATGGTTTAAAAAATTAATCCTTGCAAAATATAAAATTATTTATGTTGATCTTTTAATTAATTTGTGTTGAGTTGGCCCATTAAGTTTGGGTTACTCAATTTTGAACACATTAATAGTTTGACTTTGACATTTTTGAATATTTTGTAACTATAAATAAACTTTTAAGATCCAACCAAAAAATATATTTTTGTGAGGCCCGTCAACTATTTTAGGGGAGGTAGAATGAAGTGTTTTTGTAATTATTAAAACCCCAAAAGTATTTCTATGATTTCAGCTAAAGTCGAGGAATATGTAAGTATATATAGTAATTGTAAACCTCGGGCTTTTTATACAATGCACACCCGAAACATGGGATATAGGTCAGGACGTTGCACCTCTAAAATATAAATTTAGCACTTTGCACCTCTGAAATAGGAACAATTCTTCACTTTGCACTCCCAAAATAGAATTAACACGTAGCACTCTCGAATTAAGAACAACTCAACAACTTGCACCTTCGAAACATGATAAATGGGCATTTTGCATCCTCTAAACATAAAATTATCACTTAGCACCCTCAAATTAAGAAAAACTCAGCAATTAGCAACCCCTCATTTTTTTCTGGCAGAGTTGACCACCGTAGTAACAAAAATCTATGAGCAATATATGTAATTCATTTTTGGATCTTTTGCAATTTTTCTTTAAGTACCCACATTTTCTAATATCCTCAAGAATTTCCAAAAGAATTTGTAAAGTTTCTAAAATAAAATATAATTTACTGAATCATATCACCAAAACAAAATTTTAATCCAAGTTTACAATATATATATCTATATTCTAGTATTCATAATCGTAATTTGCAAATTTTAAAGAAAAGAAAATTAATTACCTATTTTGCTCCTGAATTTTTTTTACCTCAGTGGTCAATTCTGTCGGAAAAAATAAGAGGGTGCTAGTTATGGGGTTTTTACTTAATTTGAGGGTGCTAAGTGTTAATTTTGTGTTTCGGGGTGCAAAGTGCCCATTTATCATGTTTAGAGGGTAAAAGTTGTTGAGTTGTTCTTAATTCGAGTGTACTAAGTGCTAACTCTGTTTCGGGGATAAAGTGCTCATTTATCATGTTTCGGAGGTACAAAGTGCCTATAAATTACCTATTTTGCCCCCTAACTTTTGTGACTCCGGTGGTCAACTTTGTCAAAAAATAAAAGAGGATGCAAAGTGCTATTGTTCCTATTTCGAGAATACAAAGTGTTAAATCTGTATTTCGAAAGAGCAAAATGTCTACTTCCCATGTTTCATGGTGCAAAGTGAAAAAAACTTGAAAGCCTCCAAGTTGCAATCAAAATATGCTAAGTAACTATTCATTTTCGCAATTATCAAGCCAATCATTTGAAAGCAAGTAATAGATGTAGACATTCAAGTTTGCTAAACTATGGTAATTTTTTATTTATTTATTTATTTATTTTGAGATGGTGGTATTAAACTAAAGCAATATTGAAGTAAAAAAAAAATAAAGCAATATCCACAATATCCACAAGAAGTGCCCAAACAAACTGGTTTTGCTTAGTACTCTTGCAACAACCAGCTACTGGCTACTGCTACATTTGTTTGTACTTCATTTTCAAAAATATTAATATTTTCTATGCACAGATTGAAGGGGAAAAAAATTATAATACCAAAAAAAAAAACCTTAATATCTCTTTTACCGAATATATTCATTTGAATTGGGATCAGCGTTTTAAAAATTGGACCGGATCGGCCGGTTTGACCGGTTTAACCGGTTACCAGTTGTCAATTCGGTTCGGTTAACCCTCTAAAACCAGCTTTGGTCCTGACCAGTTTGAACCGAAAAAAATTGATCAAAAACCGATAAAACTAATGAACTAGTGAAACGATTGAACCACTGGTTCACTTATAAAAATAAAAAGTTTACGCTAAAGATTTTTATTTCTCTTCCGCAACCTTTAAACTTCAACAATACTCTCACATCTCTTCTTCTATTTTTCACTTTGAATTAAACAAAATCAACTAGAAACAAAAAAATCTTATATATAATAAGTTATATAAATATATTTGAGTATCAAATTCATTAGAAAAGTCATTTTTTTCACAAACTTCAAGTATTTTTATTTTTTTTTATATAATCCAATGACAAAATTCATCAATAATTTCTCTTTTTCATAGGTGATTAGTAATGAAGTTATTGTTTTTGATATGATGTTTGTTATAATTTGAATTATTGCGTTGATATCATGTTATCATACTCGTAATTTTGTTGCTATCATTCATTCTTAACTCAAATTTTGTAGGAAAATAATTGATCATAAAATAAACATTTAGTTTATGGAAATAAACTTGAAAAAATGAATAATATTTTTTTTAAAATAGTTGATTACATATATTAAAGTTAAAATTAAAATATTATACTGGAATGACGTCACACCGGTTGAACCAGTGGTTAAAACGTATAAACCGATCTAACCAGTAACCATTAAGGCTACCGGTTCGATGTCCGGTCCGGTTTTTAAAACATTGATTAGGATATCACATTTTTTTAAAGGCAAAATTGCAAAAATCGTCCCAAACTAATCACTGATTTTGGATTTTCGTCCCAAACTATTTAATTTGGCGAATTTCATCCCGTAATTTAATATTTTTTTGGAATATCGTCCCACCATAATTATAAGACGGAATTGCGCATTTGCCGATGAATTATCACATGGCTGCTTAAGTGTCATGACAAGGTAAATTTTAACATGAATAATTATATAATATTGCAGAGTTCGTCCCAAATTAATTACAAGATTGAACGTCATTTCATTAAATTAGAAATTTAATATTGGGACTAAATTCATACAAAATGGTAAATTATGGGACGAAATTTGGCGAGTTGATATAGTTTGGGACGAAAAATTAAAATTAGTAATTAGTTTGGGACGATATTCCAAAAAAATATTAAATTACGGGACGAAATTCGCCAAATTAAATAGTTTGGGACGAAAATCCAAAATCAGTGATTAGTTTGGGACAATTTTTGCAATTTTGCCTTACAATAAAACAAATTAAATCTAAAATTATTACCATTCATTACACAAGTTTTATAAATGAACATATAAAATTCATAAAGCCACATAAACTTCACTGGGGTCATTGCACCTCAGTGAGTTCAATGTAGCTATGCCGGTGCCTGTCCCAGACCTGGAGCCATGGCGGAGCTAGTGCCGGAGCCATGGCGGAACTGAGTCGTAGGTGTGGATGGAGCTGGGGGCGGAGGCGGAGGCGTGGAAGGATCTGGAGCCGGAGCTGGACATGGAGTTGTGTGTGGCGAAGCTGGACAAGGAGCCGTGCGTGGCGAAGCTAGAGCCTGAGCGGACGGATCCGGAGCCGTGCGTGGTGGAGGCGTTGGACAAGGAGCCGTGCGAGTAGGGGTGGCAAATGGACCACCCGGATCGGATCTCAAATGGATCGGATCCTAAATGAATCCATAATGATGGATCCATTTAGGATCCGATCCAAACCGGATCCGAGTGAAAAAAATCGGATCCACCATGGATCCGAATAGATCCATGACGGATCCACAGTGGATCCGTCATGGATTTCAGCCAATTTTAAATGGATTTGAAATTCCTCCTAAAACTAGTCATTTGAAATCCACTTAAAAAAATATTCACATTGTATATTTTTAAAAATTGCACTTTGATCCCAAAGTTTCAAAAAACCTAGAATCCTATTTAGTTCAGAATTTTTGAAAAATTCAAATTTGCAACTCGGCTACTATTTTCAAAAATTCGAATTGCACTTTTGGTCCCTCTATTTTTGAAAATTGCAATTTTGACCTCAAATTTTTGAAGAACCCAAAATTACATTTTAGTCCAGAATTTAATAAATTCAAATTTCCAATCCGGACCCTGATTTTCAGGAACAAAATTTGCACTTGGTCCCTCAATTTTTGGATATTGTAATGTTGACCCTAGATTTTTGAAAAATCAAGAATTGCAATTCAGTCCAGTATTTTAAGAAAATAGAAAATTTCAATTCGGCCCCTGATTTCAGAAATCCAAATTTGCACTTTTGGTCCCTTAATTTTTGGATATTGCAATTTTGACCCTATATTTTTGAAAAATCAAGAATTGCAATTCAGTCCAGTATTTTAAGAAAATTGAAAATTTCAATTCGGCCCCTGATTTCAGAAATCCAAATTTACAGTTTTGGTCCCTCAATTTTTGGATATTGCAATTTTGACCCTAGATTTTTGCAAAATAAAGAATTACAATTCAATCCAGTATTTTAAGAAAATTGAAAATTTCAATTCGTCCCCTGATTTCAGAAATTGAAATTTGCAGCTTTGGTCCCTCAATTTTTGGAAATTACAATTTGACCCTAAATTTTTGAAAAATCTAGAATTACGATTCAGTGTATTTCTGAAGATAAAAATTTTCATTTCGGCCCCTGATTTTCAGAAATTCAAAATTTCACTTTTGGTCCCTTAATTTTCAAAAATTGTAATTTGACCCTATATTTTCAAAAATTCCCAATCATGCCTTATAATTTGCTCTATGAATTAATTCTTGTTGTTGATATCGGGATAAAATCACATAAATTGATTTGGGTCAAAATTATAATTTTTGAAAATTGAGGGACGAAAAGTGCAAATTTGGATTTCAGAAAATCTGGGCCAAATTGAAAATCTTAACTTTATGAGAATTTTGGACTGAATTGAAACTCTGGGTTTTTCGAAAATCTGAGGTCAAATTGCAATTTTTTAAAATTAAGGGATCAAAAGTGCAAATTTGGATTTTGGAAAATCAGGTGCCGAATTGAAAATTTTAATTTTCTTAAAATTATGGACTGAATTGCAATTCTTATTTTTTTGAAAATATAGGGTCAAATTGCAATTTTTGAAATTTAAGGGACCAAAAGTGAAATTTTGGATTTCTGAACATCAGGGGCCGAAATGAAAATTTGATCTTCAGAAATACACTGAATCGTAATTCTAGATTTTTCAAAAATTTAGGGTCAAATTGTAATTTCTGAAAATTGAGGGACCAAAAGAGTAAATTCGAATTTCAGAAAATCTGGGGCCAAATTGATTTTTTTTTATTTTATGAGAATTCTGAACTGAAACGCAATACTTGGTTTTTAAAAAATATGGGGTCAAATTGTAATTTCCAAAAATTGAGGGACCAAAACTGCAAATTTGGATTTCTGAAATCAGGGGCCGAATTGAAATTTTGAATTTTCTTAAAATACTGGACTGAATTGCAATTCTTGATTTTTCAAAAATTTAGGGTCAAAATTGCAATATCCAAAAATTGAGGGACCAAAACAGCAAATTTGGATTTCTGAAATCAGGGGCCGAATTGAAATTTTCAATTTTCATAAAATACTGGACTGAATTGCAATTCATGATTTTTCAGAAATCTAGGGTCAAAATTGCAATATCCAAAAATTGAGGGACCAAAAGTGCAAATTTTGTTCCTGAAAATCAGTGTCCGGATTGGAAATTTGAATTTATTAAATTCTGGGTTTTTTAAAAATTTGGGGTTAAAATTGCAATTTTCAAAAATAAGTATTAGAGAAAACGGTTTTCACATTCCAATAATAATTTTTTTTTTTGGATCCAATAATGGATCCGGTGGATTCTTTAGTGGATCTGATGGATCCATTAGTGGAACCATTCGTGGATCCAGAGGATCCATTGATGGATCCATCACAATCCATTACTTGTATGTGTTGATCCAATATGAATCCAGATTTTATGAGATCCGATCCGAGTGAAAATTTAATGGATCGAATCCTTTGGATTTGGATCGGATCTGGATCAGATCCATGGATCTGATCCATATTGCCACCCATACGTGCGAGGTGGAGCTGGAGCTGGGGCGGTATACGTACGAAGGTCGAGCTGGAAGTGGAGCTGGAGGTCGAGTTGGAGCTAGAGTTGGCGCTGGCGGAGACGTTGAGATCTGGAGCCGGAGCCGAGGACGGAGGTGGAGCCGGAGATGGCGGCGTCGGAGAGAGTGAGGCACGGCGGAGAGAGAGTAATTTTTGAGGTGGGGAAGATAATGGAAGAAGGAAGGAAAGAAACGGGTTATTAGACTATACAAAATTTGAACAAATTTCGAAGGATTTACTTTCCGTCGAAATTTCTACTAATTCATTTTCTTTTTAATTTGAACTCACACTACAAGAAGTGTGGGCATCAGGGTCGACCTGATTCCAACGAAAATAAATTTGTCACGATTAGTAATGAAATTCCAACAAAATTTCATATAGATTTTTTGTTTCATGCTCGTTGCAAGATTTACTATATTTTATCGACCCAAATCCATGTTCACCTCCATGTACTTCGAATTATGACTTTTCATAATCGATTCATTATTTTTAGCAAAATATTTTTTTAGAGTAGAAATATAATAGAACGGTTCAAATAATTTTCCGCACCTCTTCTGTTCCTCCGCATATCCTTCGAAGACAGCTCACTAATCCAATTTATTTACCACATGCATATAGTGTGGCTAAGATTGATGCGATTCCTCCGACGATTACCCCAATTGAAGATAATATGGCTATCGAGGCTGTATTCATTGTTGATGGAGGTCGCCCGTCTTTGTATATTTATTTTTAGATATATATATATAGACTAGGTCAATTGCTCCACGCTCCCGCGCGGAGGATATTGCCCAGTGCTAATGCATAATTAAGGACTTGTATGGGTGGAATTGGATATTTTATGGTAAAATAAATAACTATCGACCGGTTCAATCATATTGTTCTCGACCATGCACTACAACCTTTAGAACGCGGTGTCTACAGACTTTATAATTACAAGTTTGTGGAGAAGTTTCTGGGGAGTCAAAGAGAATGTGAAGAATTAAAGGAGAAAAATTGTAGGTTGGTTGAGGATCAAAAACTTCGATAATGAGAAAAAGGCAGAGGAGCGGTATGCGTAGGCTCTCAAGACTTTTATGTCCATAATATTAAGTTTATCCTTGTATTCTCCTATCATACGCTCATTGTTCAATTGTTTACTCTTCAACTCATTGATTTTGTTGGTTCCAATTTAGTGATGTTTTCTATTATTAATTAATTTTGTGTGTACAATTTTTTTTTGTTTGCATTTTAAATCGACTTCCATTTTCTTTTACAACTAACACAATATACTTTCTATTATTTTTGTAACACCGCGTTGCTGTCTTGGTGGTAGTATTAGGCCACGCCTCTCTCCCTCTGCTGGTAATATTTTAGAGTGAAGGTATGTGAATGAAACGATGGCAGAAAAAATGAGAGAAATTATCTTTGAATATGAACAAAATAAGTTGAGAGATTTTTTTGTTCTGTAGGTGTAGTGACCGCTGTGAGATAAACTTTATGAGAAGAAGATAAGAGCAAAGCATACCAAATAGAAAAAATAATATAAGCAGCTGCCAAAAATAAAGAAGAAAAAAAAGGTAAAACGACGTCGTTTTAAATACTCCGGAGCTCAAACAAAAGAAAACTAAAAAATAAGATGGGCCCCACACACTAAAGCGGAGCACCGAAACTAAAGGCCAAAATAATGGAAAAATATAATAAACACAAGCACAAAACAGAGCAAAAATCAAGGAAACTACATCGTTTAAGGATTAAAACAGCCAAAAAAAAAGGGAAACAAAAATGAAGAGCACTGTTCAAACTACCATTGTCTCACATAATAAATAACGGTCAGCATAAATAAAAACAAACAACTAAGGCGATCCATAATAAACACAAGATAAACTCTTCTGGCAGGCTCACAAGTATTATATTGTAAAAATTCAAAGACGAGCTAAACATGTTTTATGTAATATGTTATCCGACAGAATTGGCCCTCAATAACCTCTCCATTATTCAACTATCGTAGAGTGCTTTCTTTATCTTTGCACCTCTTCATTCCTCTCGACCTCTGATCGAGGAAGCGATTACTTTTATTTTCAATATGGTGGTATCGGTAAAGGGGGTTCCCCAATGGGTCGGTCTCGTCGTTTGAATGGGTGGGTTCGGTAAGGAAGACGAAGTCAGCATCGTCGGTTCTTTTATGTGTCGGTGCTTGGATACTCTTCGTCTTGTATCTGAGTATCGATGTCACGAGACGTGCTCTGGTGTTGTCAGAGGTCTTCATCAAACTGATATCGGAGGACTATGGTTGTCGAATTTGTAGGAATCCATCAGAGAGTTCGTCTTCGATCAGATAGTAAAAAAAAACGATAAAGTTACTCATCTTATTTAGTTTAATCGAGTTTGTCGACTTCTCCTTATGTTTTGTCGTCGAACATTTAGCTTTATTTTCTTGAATGTTGGTTTGTAGATACCTATGTAGTCGTGGAGGAATAATAGAAGTTAGCTTACACTTTTACCACTAAACTGTCACCGCTACACTACAATTATTGTATACAAATGGACTTTTTGTCGAACAATATAATTTTGCATGATAAGGAGATAAAAATTTAATGGGATTCATATCGGTTCGATAAATATTAGCTTCTCTGGAGTACCAAAAGCAAGCATAATAGCTGCCTCTGCGGCTACTGATCTACAATAGTAAATATAAAATTTGAAAAGCATTTTGACGACATTAGAATTTACATCATCTAATTTCTTAGCACGACATCAAGTGCGTTCTGTTTTAACCGACCTACATTAGTTTACTAATACCTAGTTTTATTCCATGTAAATTGATATTAGCCTTTGATACACAAAATAGTAGATAAATTAAAATAACAAAAAAACAAAATATTAGCAGCCGTTATTAAATGATCACACCCTTTCTGTTTATAAAACTATTAGGACTGTCCATCAAATTTAAAATAATATGACTTTTCATATACTACGAAAAGGAAATATTTTAACAAAAAATATGTGGCAGTTATTGAATATCGTTAATACAATTCAAATTTATTTAAAGGATTCGTAAAACGGACTGACAATAAATAAGCACATAACGTTTGTTTTATGACCTTTTTTTTGTCATTTTCCGCAAATATCGTAAAAAGTTCCAAATAATGTACTATTTTGTAAATGCTATATATATATATAATTATAATTATAATTCTAAAGAATTTTGACTCAAAGGTAAATTTCTTTTATAAAGTATTGAATATTATAATTGATTGCAATCTTAATAATAATATTTTTTATTTTTTTATAATTGTCCTAGCAATGATATATAGCACGAAGCGGTCTAAAAACAGTACAACATAATATACTTTATTTATTTGTTAAATTGATTTAATCTATCTTTTTATTAAATGCTTTTTCCCCCGTCTGTTTGCAACCAGTGCGCTCGGCAGGGGAATTCTGGTCGTGCGAGTGTGCTTTTGCAATTTATTTTTAAACGGCATAATAATGAAACAGCGCGGTTTATTGAATTTATTTTTTTATGACCATAATATATTATCGATTGAAACCAATAACTAAATTTTCGATATAGAATTATTGTTTTCTATCTTGTTTAGCGCTTATTATTTATTATGAGGACAACATATTATCTTTGTAAAAGATTTTTTTTTTATGGAATTGAAACATACAAAGCAATGGTCAAAATCTGAATTCTAAAAATCTAAATATCAATTAACATTCGTCATGTAATGCTGAAGAAGTTAGTCGAAGACCATATACTTGGCTTCCTCGTAGACATCAGGACATAAGTTTTGGTCGGAAAACAATATATCACAAAGTAAAATTACACAAAATATACATATTGGTCAAAATTCAAAGAAGCGGATTTTCATACAAAACTACATCCGCATAAGATCAGAATGATTCTTTTAATTATAATGACAGTACCGATCATCGACAGGATATTCCGGAGTGAATCGGCAATCATTAGAAGTTGAAGAAAAGTAAGGATTTGAGGCATTTTGATATGAACCACGAGTTCATCCTATTCGTTACTCTGGCTGAAAATAAAGGTACTTAATTAAGCTCCCATCATCGTCATCTCCACGAAAATTTCGATATCTCCAAATTAGTTAGGAATGTTAATCTAAGAACGGCTAATGGGAGTGTTTGGGTTATACGTTTTCTCCTGCTTTGCTGTCCACTGTAAAAGAGAAAAATTAAAAACACTGGCTCGCACAAGTATATTTGAACTATGTCGAAAATCCGACTCTGTATAGGTATTTGTAATATTTAAAATGAGATGTAAGAATAAAATTTATCTTATATTATTAACACATAGTAATATATTATCCTTGAAAGAAAATCTGCAGTATCTGTGAGAAAGAACTAACGGATTTAAAAAATAGATACCTTATTTTGTGCAGCCTCGTATATAGCATTAGCAATGGTACGATATTTGTCTTCTTCAATAAGAGCCAATATGACATTCTTCAAAGTTTCATCATATTTTTTTGTACCAAAAATTTCCAATTCCACCCATACAAAAACTACTTTAGAAATTTTTTTTATAGATATTAAGTTGAATAGCAAATATTGGATTATAATATACTTCAAATTCCATGCCCGCAAAATCATATGTCGAATATAAATAATATTCTAACTGAATCAACAACACAACTTGAATTTATATAGAAAAATATAATTGATGTAAGACAATTTATAGTGGTCATTTTAGATCTGACGACCATAATATTATAAGATAAACGGTGTAGATTGTTTAACGGGAAACGTTCCCACCTTTTCAACTACTCATAGTTATAGCTTTATAGGGGTAGTTTAAAAATATATAAAAAAAAGTAATATTGCTTAAATGCTTTAACCTAATTGGACGTGCATAAAGTAAAACGCATCGACAATAAATAACCAAATAATTGAATAACGTTTTGTTTTGTGACTATTTGTTTAATTTTTTAAAAGTTTTGTAAAACTTACTGCAATGTACCTTGTTAATTTTTTATTTTAAATAGTTACAGGTTAATACTATTTTCCAATAATATATATTAAATATTTTTTTAAAGAATATCGTTGTTGGCATATGAATGAAATAGTAGTAAATAACAACTAAAAAAATAACATATATTATATTATCTCTGTAAAAGATAAGTATATTCTCGACATCGAAACATACAAAGGGACGGTGTAAATTTTTGTGTACATTTAGATATCAATTATAATATGTACACTGCAATAACACATCAAATTGCTCGAAATTAGAAATACCGATCTAAACAACAACTATTATTTGCACAATGTAATGATCATGGAGAAATATTTTATTATATTTTATATATTTGTATTTGCGTTATTACTTTATCTTTAATGGTTAGTGTAGTATGTACATTAAGTCGAACGGAGCAAATTAATCTAAACCTGAATTTGCATGTTCAATGGGACAGGTTCATCTGAACATGAATTTGAATCAAAGAATGTTTTAATATCTATATACAATAATAATTTGAATATTTATTTATTTAATATAGTAATATTATTCTTTACAACCATGGCATAATTTTGAAATCTCATTAAATTCATCAATATATTCTTTTTCTTTCTTCCTCAATCTCTCGTGCAAAAAACCGACATCGTCTTCCTTTTTTAGCAGAATTTGAATCTCTAAATTATGAATTCCACCCAGTTGTTCGCACACTGTTTTTGCCTTATGTTGGAATACCCTCGTTTCTCTCTGTAATAAAAAACACAGATGAATACAGTTTTAACCATCCTATATAATTATACTAATATTCCAACAAATACAAAAATACCTTATGTTTTTCTTCCAACTCGAAAAGTTCTTTCTCACAATTTCCGAATTCCTCGATAGCAGCTTTTAGTGCATTGGATTTCTGCACGCATTATAAATTTAGAAAATTTTGTATAATTTTAACAAGGCTTGTAAAAAAAAAAAAAATTTGCACCACATTTTCTTTATCCAGGCCTTCATGATAATACTCGAGCTCTTTTTTCTTTGTTTCTATAAGTAATTTAATATCTTCCATTCTTCTTATCTTGCATAGAATACAAACATGTTCATAAGAAATAATATTTATTATCATTATATGAATAGCGACTATTTGACAGTACAATTGTATACAATTGGCGCTAATAGGCTAACTGAATAGTTTGATATTTGTGAGCGTACATCATATCATCCTTCTTATCCGAACTAATTAAATAACAATAATACGATTATAAATTAAAATAAAAAAAATTATATTCTATAGGTATCGTTCCAACTTCCAAGACCTGATAGAGGAGATTGCCCGATCTTGATGAACAGTGCCTCATTCTATACACTTCAAACAACGAAAATTTTGCTTCATCTTATCCATCTATGCTTATTTCGATTTGCTATTTTAGAATTCCGAATAAATTTAGGGTAATGGGTTAGTAGATTTGTTGTGGCCCCGTAGTTGGCGGCCCGCTGCCGTATTTCTTCTTTGGTTGAAACCGATATAGAAAAAATAAATAAACATAACAAAAAAATATTTGGTAAGCTCAGATCGAAAAGCAAGATCAAAATTAAAAACTAATAGAAAAAAATAACTAACGTAGAAAATAAATAAAATAATTACCCGACTGAGAAATAAATGTGGATCGAGTAACACAATGAACATAAAATAGTTGTTCAAATATAAAATACAGAAAAATAAACTACAGAGGCACAGAGTTATTAATAATGTAATGCACAATTAAAGCAATAAAATAGCTTGAAACAAATTACGAAATAAAAAATATGGGAATTTTTTATTTATCTTAAGATATTTAAAATAAAATAAATTAATCGCACAGTCCATTACATATATAAGAACATATAATATTCTTCAGGCAAAGGAGGATAACAAATATAGTAGTTAAATAATAATATTTTGTTTAAGCAGCAAATTAAATTATGTAATAAACAGATCCAAATTAAAGAAAAAATGACAGAGCATAAACTTCAGAGCATTTTCATATCATTTTCGAAATACTTCTATATAACTTTTTCCATATTCAGCCAATTTTTTCGAAGATGTGCTTGCCTTTCCAATTTATTTTTTCTCGCATAATTCTGAAACGACATCATTTTGATTGTGAGCCTGTTTTTTTATCTCATCCTTCTCAATTTCCCGTCTACCCTGCTTCCTAAGAGCAGCATGTCTACCAATTTCACTACAGCGGCTTGTCTTGAACTCTGTTTCCACTACTTCTGTTTTAAATGAACAAGATGGAACAGAAGAGGAAGATAGGATTCATGATTTGCCAGATTGTCTTCTCCTACACATTTTGGCTCCAATCACTTGCCTAATAAACTCGATTAACCACCTATACCAAGCCAAACTGATAAGAAATTATGATATATTTCAAATTGGATGGCATATCTTGGATGGTAAAATATTTCCAATTCCACCCATACTAACTTATAATTTTTACGACAATTAAGCATCATCAATTTTATCATCCTTAGATTTCTAGAACAAAAAAATAATTTACATTTACTCCACAATATCAGTTCACAAATATAATCAAGGTAAGCCAATTTATAGTAGCTATAGTAAAGATCTAACGGCCAAGAAATTAGGAAAATCCAACGGTCAGGTAATTAATAAATCAACAGCGTTTTATTTCCAAATATTTAAACAGATCTGAACTTTCGTGTCTTGTAAAACGTGCTAAAAAATAATATACAAATTTGTTTTGACCGTTGATCTTTAAACTTTAATTATATGGACTGTTCGAGTATCAACATAAATATAGGTAGTTGATAACGCGGAACGCGTCCTATTATAAAATTTACGCAATCTATCTTCAAATTCCTTGGCCGTTGGATTACGATTGCTTCTATAGATTCAGTCATTTTGACTTACATATATATGAAATATGAAATATTTAAAAAATAGTTATTAATTAATATATAATGTTGTGAAACCAGCACATGTGACTCATCAGATTCTAGAAAGTACTATGTCAGAAAACAGGCCCGAGTAATTTGTTTAACAAGCTACAAGACACGCAAGTTAATAAAATTCGAGAAAGACTGATTTAATGAAAAATATGAGTTTAATTTTATTAACGAAGATGATTTCGAGATTTATGGAAAGCGTCGTGTTGTCCTTTGTCGACCCTTTTTTTTATTCGATTTGGCTTGTTCTTACATGTGTTTTCGTTTACTTTTGTCGGTTATATGCTTTATTTCTGTGTTAAATATTTTATATAGGTCGATAAAGAGGTAAAGCGGTAGACAAAGATGGAAGCAGAAGAAATATATAGAACAAAGATCGCGGAGATAAGATCGATTACCAGAGATCGGAATATATATTTTAAGCATTTTCCAACCCTGCAGCCTTGTTTTAAGGATGATAAATCCATCCCATATCATTAGTTTAATTTTATCCCCATTAACAACGTCTAAACTTTAAAACCCGGCGTGCATTAGTAAGCTTCTATGTCATGGTTTGAAGATAAGTTTAAGTAAATTATTTGTTCTGACAACAAATCAGTATAAATATAAGTAAAACGCATGTAAAAAAAAATTATCTAAGATTTATATTTTGTTAAAGTAAAAACAAGAAAATGGTAAATTATTTTGAGTTGGAACGTTTTATAAAGAATCAATTGGGTTCTTTAGATCTTGATATAATAGATGTCGATGAACTTATCTATGAAGCGGAGGTAAATTTCCGATGTAATACTTATATCGACAAATCATTCATAGAAGATGTAATTCGAAGTTATAAGTTAGAACAGAGAGCTGCAGGGGAACCAAAATATGGAATCATTAGTTACGAACGCCAGAATAACACGCCGATAAGAGAAAGAGGAGTATTTTTCATGCTAACTTACAATCCATTAGAAGAAATTCAGGTATTATGTAAATATCCTAAATAAATGTCTAATGAATGTATAACTTCAACATTTTCTATAACATGTGTTAATAATGTTGTAGAAAGTTCCAGTTGGAATGCAAAAAAATATTGGGATGTCAAAAGTAAAAGAGATCTATATACGAAATGGGAACATATTTTGGACAATCAAAGTATCTCATCTTCTTTTGGGAGTAGCATGGAATGGAGTAATGATTGATAATTCAGTAGAATATGCAGACATAATAATGTTATATCAGTCAGCAGTTAATACATTCGAATTTAGCCTTTTCAGTGGTTACTCATCTCGGAAGTTTCAAACATTTAATGAATATGGAGGGATTGAGGATATTAATACTGAATATGAAGGGCAAAAAGAAGTTTCAAATCTTACAACTCCATTTGTATTGAAATCTTGCTATAGTTTTTCAATAATGCCTGCTTTCTTGGTGACAATGCATGGAGCAATTCAACGATTGGTAATGATTTCTCATATTTATTTTAATGTTGCTTAAAAAATGCTTTAACAAATTTATGTATAATAAAATAAAATTTTTATTTTAGAGAATACCGGCGCAGTTTATTCAATCAGCTGCCATGCTAAGTACTCGACGCGTAAATTTGAAATCTGGGATACGAAAATGGTTAGTTAAAATGACAGATGAAGGTTTTGGAGATGGATGGGATATTTTCTATCGAGACCATAACCTGAGTACAGAAATTGTGGTTTTCTTTCGAACAAGTGCAATAACATATCGTCCAGTTATATTTAAGCAGAGTAGAGTACAGATGTTATATAGTTGGTATATTCAAATATCTATAAATTGTGCTTAAATTATTTTGACTGCGTTAAAACAAGCAATTATTTCCGTTTGGATCAAAATTTCCAATCTTTATTCTTGACCAACTATTGCAATGGTTTATAACTAATTACCGACCTCTAACTTTTTAATGTCATCGACCGTGCAATTTAACCTACACAAAACGGTGTTAATTGGCTAACTGAATAGCGAGATATTTTTTATCGTCCGTTACATCATCCTTCTTGTCCAAATTAATTAAATAACAATAAGGAGGTCTCCTACTTCTTGTCAAGAGTAAAATTAATTGTCAGTATCGCAATTAATTGGAGCAATTCTTCTTGTATAGGAATCCAGGAAGAAGATAAAAAAAAATTGTATTGGAAAATGGAAAACAAAATCATGAACAAGTAAATTGATTCTCTAGATATTTTAAAATAAACCACGAAAAATATCTCCAAATTAAATACTATAACTATGTAGCAATAACTAAAAAGCCTTCTGAGAAGAAATTACCTGGAAGAAGATAGATTGGTTCGATAAAGTGTAGAAGTAAAAGAAAGTTAAAAGTTATAAATAAATGTAATTTGATTTGCATGACTTTGAAAAATAATATTTTCGCCGGTGAACCTAGCAATCCTCTCGTTCTCCATCTATTTAGCAAAGTTGAAGACCCAAGCCCAACAGATTTCATTATAAAAAAATTATCTCAGAATCTTTATTTAGTACAACACATGTATATTATTCACACGTTATCAGAATATTGTGTATGAATCTCACTACCTAAACTCATCTCGTTGTATGATTATACAGTTATAAAAAAACTAATATAATAAATTAGATATCTGAACAATAATATATACAGAGTATCTATTATAATTAAATAATTTATTTCATTGCTAATTGTCATGAAAGTATAAATGAGAAAATAATCGAAATGCAACCAAGAGAAAATGGGTCCGAGAATATTTTGTTGATTAAAATACCGACCAATAAAATATAGAATAAAACGCAGAATTAACAGAGTTAATTAAACTAAATAATCATTAAGCCCCAAAACAAAATAACATAAATTAAATAATATAAAGAACACATAAATAATATATTGAATAATAAACATATAAAATACAAAATAAAAAAGAATTAAAATAAAATATAACAAGGTAGTTCGTCCACAGAAAAAAAATTGTCGACAAAAAATTACTAAAACAATTATCAATAATAAAATTTCGAATATAAAAGAAAAAATATAAAATAAGAAAAACAGTTGAATAAACAAAATTAAGGCAGTTACCGATTATGCAATTTTAAAATCGATTTAATCGAGAAACGCTGGGGTTTTTTAAGTTCACGAAATTATGTTAAAGAACGAAAAAATTTAAAAGCAAATACGAAGCATGACACGTCAAGCCAAAAATTATTTCGTACTTGGAAGTTGAAAAGTAAGACTATGTTATACGCAGTCATGCATTTGTTAGCTTGGCATAATAAAACTGAGATCGAAAAAGTTAGATACTATGAGGAGATAGAAAGCCATAGAGAATAAATGTGGAGGAGGTCGGAAAATTAATTTGGGGAACGATATGGGAGAGAATGAGATAATAAATGAGGAAATCAGACCTCTTTGGGCCCACCACTTACAAATTGACGGCCCATTAAACCATTATATGAAAAGGATAAAGAAATTCAGCAATGCACAAGGTACAATAACACACAACGCGTATGGCATCAAAATTAAGTTATTTTGTATATTAATCTTTATTTGTAACTGGGTTACTGTGTAAAAGTTACAATGATTAAGTTCTCTTAGACCAATATACTATCATTCACTACAAAGACGAGTAGCTACTGTTTATTAAAATATTGTTCAATAAATAAGTATTAATATATAAACTAATTTAACTAAGTGCAAAATATAAACATAAAATAATTTATTTAATCCATATAATGCACTGAATATAACCCAAAATTTAAAATTTAATTTGTCTTTTAAACCATCATCATAGACAAGAATAGTTCATAAGGTGTATAAGTTTTCGATATATATAATACTCTCTAATAAAAGTATGTCTACAAGAGATATTATGTAAATAATAAGCAACATAAGTGAAAGTCTACATAAACGTAACTCCAAATTTTACAAATAATATATAACAGTATAACACAGAGCTGAGAACAACAGTGCGACCCACGTTAGTTGCCGGTTGAGTCACCATGATTTACCTCCTCTCACAATCCCGTCAGACAGAGTGTTGAGGGGCGCCCGGGGTGAGGGATTTCACCTTTTGGAACAAGATTATCACATCTTTTATCAACTAAGTTATTACAACTTATCTGACAATTGTAGATATTGTGAATTATTCGATCACAAAATATGTACCAACATATGACATAACTCTTATTGGGAGGATTAGCAGAATCCATCTATCTACTCCCAAGAATAGGTCGTAAGGAGCACTATCGAGTAAAATTTGCAACCATAATCTTACTCCTCAACAAAACATAACTCCATGAAACACCCACACCAAGCTAACTTGATTATAAATTATGGTATATTTCAAGTTGGCTAGCATATATTGGATTATAAATATTTCCAATTCCACCCATACTAACTTATCCTTTGCATATATATTATTCATTATCGAATTTATTTTCCTAACTTTTCTACAACAAAACAGTAATTTAAAAATATTTCTTGTTACGAGTTGAGAAATACGCTGAAGGTGCGAATTTATAGTATCTATGATAAAGATCCAACGACCAAGAGAATATAAGATGAACTTCTACATTGTACTACTGTAAACGTACAACAAAACATTAATTTAAAAATTGTGATTGTGCTTAATTATTATAATCTAAAAAAAAAGCTAAAAGTTGTAGAGAAGTAAAAGTAAGTGGTGTTTGCAAATTATGCCAACAAGTCCAAAAAAAGCACTTTTGGATGTTTGCAAAAAAATCACTTTTGTCCACTTTCTTCTCTCAAAATATAAAAGTATAAGCTAGAAGCACCTACCATTTCAACTTTATGTAGACAGTTTAAATAAATTACTTACAACATTCATCATTATCTGACATTGCGTGTATTGCTACTATCCTCTGTAAAATAATTGATTCGACATCTAACACCAATATGACTTCAATATGCCACACTAAATTAACTTGTTCGAGAAAGTGGAATCGATCACTCCGTTCACCCATCACCCACTGTCCGATGGGATTGTGAAAGGACGTAAATAATGGTGACTCAACCAGCAACAGAGGCCGGGATCAGTACTAAATTAACTTCATATGTAAAAAAAAACCCAAAACCATATTTAATTATTTTATTCGACCAATCATGATATAATATCTGTTGTTCTACGATGTTGATCAATATATTACAGTAATAGTTCAGTGGTTATGCATCGACCAAGTGTATGTTGACCAATATACAAACATTAATTAAATGGGTTAAAATTTTATAAATTATATATTCATCTGACTGAAACAATAATATTTAAAAAAACTAATCTATCATTATATAGTTAATATATATATATATATATATATATATACATACAAATATATAATAATTTATAACAAAAATGTTTCAGAATCATTGAATTTTGATATATCTTCGATGTTAATTAAAGATTTAAACACGATTGAACTATTTTTTTATCTATAATATTTTGAAATATTACAAAATAAAGAATAATATCTTAAATTCGTAAAAAATATGGCAATTTTTTTTTTTGTTATTGAAACTATGAATACCGTAAAGTTTCTTTATTATATAACATTACATTTTAGTGCAAGTAACCGTAAATTTTACCATACTATTTAAATCAATATTTAAATAATAAAAAAAATAACAATTTAGTTAATAAAACGTTAAACTAATATACAAGTAAAATCATTATAAAAAGCAAAAAAAAAAAAACATTACGAAAATAATGTTCATATTTATAAAATTTCAGAATCTACATATATTTCACGCACTATTACCAAAACAAACACATTTCACATATTATCTTACTCACATAACTTAGGAATATTTTTTTTATTAGCATAATATACAAATCTATTACAATACATAAATATACACACATATATATACATAAAAATACTTCATAGAGACGTTATGATCTTCTAAAAAGCATTTTCAGACGTCCACAAATCCAGCCTTTCGCTTTAACATTCCAGGAATCGACAGCAGCTTTTAGCATTGATCGTGCTTTATCGTGATTTTGTGTTCATTTTCAAAATATATTATTTTAGTAACTATAATCTGTAAAAGAACAAATTATTTTAGAAGTGTAATATAATAATAAGAAAGGAAATTTGTTGAATTACTAAAGGTGCATGTAAATATATGATAGACAACTAATAAATAAAGCACTAATATTTGAGAAATATTACAAAGTCATAAAATATTTTTTAAATTATGTAGAGAATAAAGTTACGACGAAGTATAAGAAGTTTCAATAAAATTATATAGAGAATAAAGTTACGATGGGGAATAAAAATTATTACCAAGCCATATTTATTTTGAACAATCAGCATATGGAAAGATTTTGATTTAGCTATGCTATCCACCGTTTCCGTATTAAAGGAAATGAAAATGTTCAAATTTGTATTGGCTGGAGAACTTTTGGCAACCATTTTCACATGCTACGGAAATATCTGCAATAATATTATTAAATATAAAATTAAAAAAGATAATTTTTCTTAATTAAATAAATAAGTAAGAAAATACTAATAATCTTTACCAGTAATGCAATAAACGCTTTGTCAGCACAAAAAAAAAATATTCAGTAGTTGTTAACTACATTAGCGCGAAAGTAAATACAGGTTCGCACATCTTCACTGGCAGTAAAGTTATAGAACGTTGTCTCCATACCATCCAAAACCCTGTACATGATCCGTTAAGTTGAGCATATATCGATCCATCATACCCCTCGTCTCTAAAGGTCTGGGATAAGAAGCTAAATTTTATTTCTGGATTGTACATTATAATCATTTGTGGTGATTGTTTGTCAGATATTTTCCGAAACATCGTTTGAACAATATTTATATTGAGGCTTTTGATATTCCATGATAATATTGAACGTTGTTGATGCGAATTTGTATCAAATTTTTTGGCAATGGATATTTCAGTGTGCGTTAAATCAGATATAATGCTCACTGGAAGACATATCTTTAAAAAACATGCCATTACATTTTGCCCTATGTAAGTAGTTTGAAAGAGCTCGTCGTTTGTACGAAAATAATAGTTGATTTTTTCGGACCGAAGAATGTTTACATCCATATTTCCAAGTACTGCCATTGCTGTAGAGAATAATATATCTATATTAAATAAGTAAATACTCTAATTGATTCGTTTGGATTAAAAAAACGGTATTTAACTGAGAATAGCTGTTCCATATATGAAATTCATTATCATCGTAAACCAAATTCATTAAAATACGAATAAATCATATACAATCCGAACATACAAAATCTGCACAATTAATTATATTTGTTAATAGATTTGATGATAGTGATGATAAAGTCTACATGTTTGTAACTAACGTCTTAACAACATAAATAGATCTCCAGAAAATTAATTTTCTACAACCACTTAAATCATAATGTTACACATATATATAACAAAATTATATAAACATTTGCACAAAGTACTGCTAAGATGATAAACGAAATACCTTTTGTTTTTGCAAGATAAATTGTAGGAATTTAGATTGTATCCGCAGTAAATGACTTATTTTCAACAGGAAGACAATTTATAAAGCAAAGATATTATACACATAATAACTATTCACAATTGCGTGCATTGGAAGCCAGTCTACACTAACGCACGGTATATTATATTATATTATATTATTTTATATTATAGTAATAAAGTAAACAAAATTCTTGACAATCAGATAAATTAATATTAAAAGAATAAAAATTCAATTAAATTAATACTTGAATAAGCATGAATACTTGAATAAGCATGAATTACCTTCACATACTGTTCATCTACAATTTTATATCTAAATTGTATTGTATGTGTTATAAATAGGCAAGATAATATTAATTATAAAATAGTTTAAAAATATTGTTACAAATTAGCAACAGCTTCAATAAGATAAACAAATAAATACAATTTATTTACAATACCATAGTATAAGAAATAAATTATGCTACAAAACAAAATGAAAATTCAAGTCAGCTATAAAAAACGATACAACCGTCGTATTGAATAAACGTATCTGGTAAAATTTTGTTACCACTAATCAGTAGGCCACTTAACGTTAGTCCAAGATAACATGTATTTATTTGGAAAATTACATAAAATATCGTTCAATAAATGAGATTTATTTGTTACGCTTCCCAAGGATTACAGACAGTTTGGCAAAATGAATCACGGTGTTCAGTTTATTTGTTTTCAGTTCAATGTAAAGGTAGAATTAAGTGTACCACTTTTGGTATACCACTTAAGTGTATCACCGGCACTAATTGAATGACACATGCATATGTGAGAATTATTATAATTGTCATCTTTGCAAGTGTCAATTAATTATTGGTGATACACTTAAGTGGTAAAAATATAATATGTTACTGAAACTCGATAAAATTCCATATACTCGGTAAGATAAATAATGAAGGAAGACACACCAAGTTATGCATGCACATTATAGTCGAACACAAACTCGAAGAACAATATATTTGCTGATTCATCAATTGTGCAACAGAACAAGTCAAAATACATAAAAAGAGAAAAAGCTAGGAGGTGCTAATAATTCATCAAAGTAGCCATCAATTTTTATAAACCAACCGGAAGATAAATGGCCGGTATCTCAAATCGACTCTAATTCAAATTAACGAACGCCCATTTTATCGAACTTAAACATATCGCCATCACTAATTATCCAATGCCGAACAGTCCAACCATATACAAACAATTACCACCATATTGCGTACAAAAACTTGATTCCATTCAGCAGTCATATAAATCTTACTACGATTCTTGACAAAATCTCAATTTCTCAAACCCAAACTCATCACCATCACTAATTATACTGTTATTGAAGCCTCTCCAATGCCGTACTGTCCAACCGTATACAAACAATTACTATTTTAGTAATTTCCCAAGAAAGTGGAGAAACCCAACAAAAATATTGGGAGCATGGCTTCGTAAAATGCATTCTATACAGCACTAAATCTGTAAAAGAGCTGTGATAGAAAATGCACAAGAATTTTCCAATTCCTCCCATATCAAAAAAAATTGATTTTAAAATTTAAATTTTTTCGAGATAAATAAAATATCTTGAATAATAATATATTCATATTTCGGGCACGCTAACTCATACATTACATATAGATTACTCTTACTTGATTTTAAAATCATAAATTTTCGACAACATATAATTATTTATTACTAATTAATAATTAATTTATATATATTTCATATTATTATGAGTTATTATATTAATTAAGAGTAAGTCAATTTATAGCAGCAATCGTACAAATCTAACGAACGGGAAATTTTAAGATAGACGGTGTAGATTTAACAATGGGAAACGCTCCACTTTTTCAACTACCCATATTTATGGGGCAGTCTATAAAATTACAAAGATCAACAGGAAAAAACAAAACGGATAGAGATATTTTTGTTTCAGCACGTTTTACAAGACACGCAACTTCAGATTTGCATAAATATTTGGTAATAACGAAGATTCGCAGTCAAGATCAGTTCTCAATATATTAAATGATAACAAATTAAAGACCAGCACACGTGGCTCGCTAAAGACTAAAAAGTACTACCTACAAGGTAGTTCGGAATAATTCGTTTAACAAGACACGCGAGTTCTTATTCATATTTACGAATTATTTTAACAAACTCCTTTTAAAAACACCGGAAGATTAAAACATTATTTTCTTAATAAAATTATTCTAAATTTCGTTGTGGTCTATCTTTTGTATGTACAATATTTTTAACATTAAAACAAATAAACTGATAGTTGAAGTTAATCGTATTACAAACTAATTGTAACTAACATTGTTTTTTACTAAAAAGTTTAATCAAAAAAAATTGTAACTAATATTGGTTTTTATACGATAATATAAAATATTAAAAAAGTTAATCTAACATATTCTAATAATAATAAAAATTAAATAAATAAATGTTTTATCAATCACAATACTTTCTACAATAGTCATTTACAGTTTTATTGATCTATACAAAGTATTACAGTTTTCATGTAAATGATAAGCTATTAACGCGAATGTTCACTTGAGCATTAACTTTGGCTCTTATTTTATGCCTGCTAATTGGTTTTAATCTATTAAATTTAACAATCGATGATCATTATTGAATTGAATAACTGATAGATATTGAAGCAGCAAACAAGAACTATAATGGAAGCTGTATATCTCCGTACTTTTTTCCAGTAGTATTATGTAATGTTCGAAGGTTCCAAGGTTTCAAGGTTCAGGAGAAGATTGAAGTGCAAGCTGAAATCGACCCACGAGAGAAAATTGGAAATTTTATGGACAATATATTTTAACTATATGTTCTTCAAAATATGTTTTCCTTTTCGACAACAAATTTGGAGTTGTAAGATTCCAACGCAGTATACTTTTGTCTTATTTGAAAAACTGTAAAATTATTAAACAGTGCTATCTTCTTCGTTCACTGCTTTAAGTAATTTTGAAATGCACCTGATCATCAAATATTATAAATATGATTAAGTTAAAGTTTGGAAGTTTTTATCTCCGATAAAAAACATTTAACTATACTCATTAACTTGACCATTTTATTCGATAATTGTCTTGTCAATTAAGTTTCTATAAATACTGGTCAAACATTTTTATTACTGCACGCTTATGGTAAGTGTGAATATAAATAGAGATATAAAGAATAGCCGACATAACTTCGGAAAACGGTTTGTCGAAATTTGATAGTATATAACATGTTTTTACATAAACTCTAACTCGTTATCCAATGCAGCCAAACAACCTCTGCACACTTTTGTATTAGTTAAATTTTGTTTATCTTACCACAAATCAAAATTATTTACGTTAAAAAATTTCAGGGACTTTCACCTCGACACGTCTTAGCTCGTGAGCGATTTTCTGAATTATAATAAAGAAACAGCGTTTCTTTATTTTACTTAATTATTTGGTATTTGTTGAATTATTTTCTCTTTTCAGTAAATACTTTTCTAACAGTCTATTTTTGCTATAGCGCAGCAGAGTATGGATACTGTGGATAGCTCAATCAACATCGGTAAACAGTTTGTATATGATCCTCCGATACGTGCCCAACAAATTATAAATATTTGGTCGGATAATCGAGAACAAAACGATTATTTAAATATTCATGATGTTACAACTATTCTTGATGATCATTCATTACTTGATGAACATTGTTTTAAAATTCAAGTCGAAAAGATTGAGCAATCTAAAATTGAAAAAACAGTGAGCTTATCACACAGCGTTTTAAGCCCTGGTTATACTGAGACAAACAGAATATCTACTCATTTTGGTTTGGCTGACATAGAGCCTTGCGTATTCGATAAGTTCATAAATCTTTCTCCTTTGCAGCTTGTTCAATCAAGTTTTAAACATATAGAACTGGTATTTCCTAAATCACTCTTTTAGATTATCTTTTTTTACAAATCATAATGATTTAAATGCTTAATTGTTTTACTCTAAATTTATCAGGCCAAGCATCAAATTGCACAGATCGGGATTCAAAATGAAGATATTTTATTCAATCAGTTTATTATACAAACTCCACTCGATAACATTGATTTTGCTCATCAATCTTTGATGATAAAATTAGAATTACTCCGAGCAGAAAATGAACAACTTTTGAAACTAAATGGTAATATAGCTACACCGAGGAATTATATTCTTAAAGATCGAGATGATCTTTGTCTGCTGAATAAAAATATGGAGGATATCTTGCAGGCGCAGATCGATAAGGCTAAAATATATCATTTCGAGGCTGGTTATTCTTATGGATACAAGTACAGGACAGAGGAAATTCTTACTTACCTTCATCATCCTACCAGTCCTGATTTTAATTTTTAAATATTATATTTCAAGTTTTTTAGTTGTATTTTTTAGTTGTATATAATAATATGAATATTAATATATATTATATTATATATTATTACATCAGCAAAATCCAGTTTGCAATATTATTTCCAAATAGTAAATTTATACTAATTAAAATATATAAATTAAAACGACCGATCGTGAAATTTATTATGTTATAAAAAAACTAATGCGATACATTAGATAAAAAATTCTACATAACATTACAGGAAAATAATTTGCTTTGTTGATCAGATGTATATAATATATTTTATAACAGACGAGTACAATATCGGTAATACAAATTTGCTAAGTTAATAATTTTTTTTTCCAAATTAAGTTAGCATGGAACGCGTAAAATAGAATAATATGGACTATTCAAATTCCCACAATAAATATGAGTAGTTTGAAAAGCTGACGACGCATTTAATTGAGTATTATCTATACCTTTATCCAGGGTACAGACTTTTGTTATATATACATTAGACAATTACTCATTTGTGGTACACACTTGTGGTACATACTTGAGTATTTTAATTGTTATATTTACATGTGTCAATTACTCATTTGTGGTACACAAATTATGGTACAGAGAATCTAGGCCCGTTATCCAGACGTTTTCTGGCCGTTGGATATTTACCATTACTAATATAAAAGAACTTACAAACAATTCTACTTTTTTTTACCGATTAACATATGAAAATGGAGATATATTTGTTCAATAAGAATAAAGGACGATCTCCAAGCATGGAATATATCATAATTTCTAAGGAATTTATCATTGTGAGGGTGCAGTTTTTTTCTTTAAAAATGGGGGACGACCACTCATCCAGTATTCTCTCATGAGCAATTATATGTTAGCCTATATGGCGTGCACAACTCAAAGGCTACAAAAGTACTTATTCATTATGATTTTAAAGGGGAGAAAACGATAGATTGTACAAAGAATATAGTTTTTCATTATATTTTTCCGTTGCCTGCGGTTTTTTGTATATTTGTTTTTAATTTATTTTTGATAGATTTGTTTATTTTTCCATGTTCTTTAATTTCTTAAATGCTTAGTAAATCTTTGCAATGCTAACCTCTACATTTACATAGAAAATGCGGTAAGTTCGATTATACAACCTACCAACTTTCCCAATTTATTTTGTATTTTAATAACGAAACGCAGGAGCTTAAAAAATATATATATATATATATATATATATATATATATATATATACTGCTCTTCGTGAAATTTTATTTATCTTTTCTTAAATAATTCCCATTATCGTCAAACTGTATAAGTTTTGCTCATCATCCGACTAATAATTCGAGATTTATTCATATAAGAAATAGTTTTTCTTCCATCTAGAAAACAAAATTAGCTTTCTCATGAAGTTTATTTTTCCGAATTTATTACACGATAACAGAAACAATTCTGCAAAGAAAAAGATACGTTTTATGATTATACCTTTTCAAAACAAAAAATGGAAAAGTATATTGTGTAAGAATGTCACTACTTAAACTCATCTCGTTTTATTAAGATTATAGAGTTATAAAAAATATATTATTAAATACCAAAAACTGGTTATCACTCCCTCTGTTCTCTTTTAGATGTCGTTTAAGGTTGTTTTACAAGGATTAAGAAATTATTTAATGCTCTAGACTTTAGGAAAATTAAAGGATAGTTGGACAAAATTACCCTTAATAAATGCATTGTTATTTGTTTTGAAAATTCGGAGATATTAAGTATAGTATTTAGGATTGAAGAAGGGTAAAAATATCAAATTAGCATTTTAATCTATCTTGAAATTATAAAGAGACATGTATAGTAGAATATTTTTTTTTCTCTAAAGTGACATGTAAAAGGGAACGGAGGCAGTAGATGAGAAGAAGTAATTATGATAAACCGATTTTCAAGAAAAAAATAGGGTAAATTTTTTGGACTATTTCTTAACCGCCAAAGTCGGGAAAATAGTAATTCATAGAAACTCGAGTAAAAAGACAAAACAAATAAATAAACAAATAGAGGGACATTCTTACTTAGACCTTGTGGTTGAAAAATAGTCCACATCATCATTGTGAGAGTACTACATCATCACAATTAATGATGTGGAGTATTTTTCAACCACAAGGTCAAGGAAAATCTCCTAGACCAGGTCTAAGTAAGAATTTTCGGCAAATAGCATTCTGGTTAAAGCATTAATGCAAAATTATATTTCTACTGTTGGATAAGGATGAAGATGAAGGCTCTGAAGACAATTTGTAAAGGGAGGTTTTGAAGGATTCCAAAACTTCAAGATTGGCTAAGTATGGAGTAACTTAGCTGATGATCCCTTAGAAGAATTTTTGACTAAGTAATGAAGACATCAGAAGAGTCAAAATCTCAAGGTCCAAGACTTCTGATCTGCTGAAGTAAAGTTATCAGACTGATGAAGATCAGCCGACTCAAATCAGATTTGTTCAAGTTTGAGATCAGCCGAGTTCGCCATCAGACGTGTACTTTCGTCAGCTAGGTGAAAAAGATCATGAAGTGTTCCCAACGGTAATAAATGCCCCTTGGAGTAATAAATGCTGAAGTACAAGGTTATTAAAGACAAATGATTGAAGAAATGCTTCGCATCAGCTGGGTGCATTTAATGCTGCCTGCAGAATAGTACTGTTCACAGTACGGACAGACTGCAAAAGAGCCGTTCGCGGATTTTAAGGACCAGTACTCGAGGAATTTGAATCTTGTCTCTCTTCAACGGACATTTTTCTATCCTCAAGTATAAATAGCTGAAAGAGACGAAGAAGAAACAAGCAACACACTTTCTGAGAGAAATTTCCGAAGCAAAATTCTTTAAGTCTCAAGAACAGCTCACTCATCAGCCGAGTCATTTGTTGACGGAAGCAGAGTTGAAGAATCAAGAAAAATACATCTTCTGAGTGATTTTGTAATCGAGAGTGTTGTGAGAAGTAGATATCCGTCTAAGTGAGTGATATTACTTCAGAGAAGTAGGATTTCTTTGTGATTTCTTACTGCGCACTTGTGGCCGTTTCATTTGTTGATTGGCTCAAGCAGAGTATACTGTAAACTTAGTGATTATAGTATAACCCAAGATCTGTCTGACTTGGAAGAGTGGACTAAAGGATATTCAAATCCATATAACCACTATAAAAATTGCTTGTGTTTTTGTTTGCATTTTGCTTGCATATTTTCTGTTTGCATAAAACACATTAACTTAACTGTTTGAAAAAGAATTTAAAGGAGTTTATAAAACTGGGGAAACATTTTTCAAACTACTGAGATTACTTGTGAAAAACACTTTGAAAATCCGCTGCAAGTACTCTAAGTATTAAAACTAATTTTAGCAAAATCAGCTAAGTATTAATCAGACGAGTGGTCAACAAGGCTGTTCAAAGATTTGTTCGCGAACAGAACTGTAACTAACTAATCTGATCAGCTTAGTCTGTTCAGTTAAGAGTAAAAGTTTTAAAGTTAGAATTGAAGAAAATTTTTAAAGAGGTTTATTCACCCCCCCCCCCCTCTAAACCTCTTCTGACCACTTGAGACCAACAAGTGGTATCAGAGCAGGTGGTTCATTTGAATCAGCTGCCTGATCAACGAGCTTGATCCAAGTGTTTTTCAAAGGTTTTCAAACTTTTTCAAAAGAGCATATTTTTGAAAAATCAAAACTTTTTGAAAAATGGATTGTATCAGTCATGTTCCCCACATTGCTGGTATGTCCTTTGAGGACTGGAAGATTAGAATGGAAATCTTTCTAGCAGCCTATAATGACAACATGTACACATGTATCATTAAAGGTCCATTCAAATTCACCAAGACCATCATAGTAGATGAAGCTGAAATGGTGGTGGAAAAAGATCTGACAGAGATGACAGCCGAAGAAATAAAGCTGTTCAATCTGGATAAAGTTGGTCGTTTCATCATGACCAAAGCCCTGGATAATGATCGGTTTGACAAGGTCAAACACTGCAAAACTGCAAAGGAAATGTGGGACAAGGTTCGTGACATGAGTGAAGGAAACGACGCCATCAAAGAGCATCAGCTCAGTGTTGCCTTGGAGAAGCTGGATAACTTCAAGATGAAATCTGGAGAGACCATTGATCAGATGGATACCAGGTTTACCAGAACATTGAATGAAGTTCTAAAGCTGGGAAAGACCTTTACTGACAAGGAGATCACCGTCAGAGTTCTAAAGGCCCTGCCCCCCAAGTTCAATATGAAGGTGACAGCTATGGAAGAATCAAGAGATCTGGGGAAGATTTCTCTTACAGAGCTGTTCTCCGTACTCAAGGCGTATGAGTATAAACTGCCTAGAATGGGTGTTGAAGAAACCTCAACTTCAAGTCCCACAGCTGCACTTGTTGCTGCTGAAAATCCAAGAAGACCAGCTCACAAAAGCAAAGATGTGGACTCATCTGATGAAGCATCTCTACTCAATAAGAAGGAGTACACTGCTGGAGATGTAACATTGTTGATGAACAATTTCAAGAAGTTCTATAAGAGAAAGATGAAAAACAAATACAATCATGCTGCTTCTACTTCTAAACCTAACTCTTCTTCTCAAGAGAAAGATGATTATAAAGCAAAACTAATGTGTTACAACTGCAGGAAATTGGGACATTTCATCAGGGACTGTCCATATCCAAAAGCAGAAAAATACACTGAGATAGAGAAGAGAATCAGAAAGGAAAGAAAGCATCAAAGAGGGAAAGCAATGGTAGCTGAAGCAGAAAAGCTTGCTGCTGTCTACTCATCTGATTCAGATTCAGACACGTCTGATGAAGAATCTTCTGATGAAGAGAAACCTGCTCTCCTCTGCCTGATGGCTAAGGAATCTGATGACTCCGAGGATGAGGTAACTCCTCCAAATAATGAATTGTTTGATTCTCTAGAGCAAATGATGTTAAATAATACTACTATTGCTGGAGAATTTGTTAAGCTTAAGGAAGAGATGAGCTTGCTAAAAGAGCAAAATAACTCACTGAAACTTAAAGCTGAAAAGCCTAAAGAATCAGTTGAGTATAAACAGCTTGAGCAAGAGCATGAATCTCTGAAAGCTGAATGTGAGGTCTATAAAGGAAAAATCATGGAACTTGAGAAAATTATCGAGTCTCATGATAAGTCAACTGTTGCATCCATGCCTACATCTAGTAAACAGGAGACACCTTTAGAAAAGGATAAATTAGAATTGAATCATACTGAAAAATTCATTTCTGCTGACAATAGTAAGGTCATTCTGTATGTTCAAACTTCTAAACCTACCTCATCTGAGAAAGTGGTAAAGGAGAAGAAATCTCCTAAGGCTAAAAAGAGCAAAGAGCCTAGTGTAGGAAAACAGACTAGTAAACCCAAACAGAAGAGTCCTAGGAAGTCTTCTGATAAGGTTAAGACTAATCAGACTAGTGAGAAAACTAAGTCGTCTGTTAATGAGCAAACTGTTAGTAAACCAAAGAAGCATAAGAACAAGAAAAATCAAAATGCTTGGTATGGAAATGAGTCATATTATGTGCAACCTGCTGCATATCATCCTATGTATCATGCACCTCAATTTCCTAGTTACTATGCACCTTATCCTGCTCATCCAATGCATGCATATCCTGCTTATCATGCACCTTACCCTGCTTATGAACACTATTCTTATCATACTGATCATCAACATGACTTATCTGATAATTATGATGAAAATAAAACTGTTCATGCTCCTGTGAAAACTCAGAAACCTAAGAAGCCTAAGACTTCAACATCTTGGGTTGTCAAAGGTGGAACTAATCCTTCAGGACCCTCTCAATAAGGGTACCTAAAACAATTTTATTTTTGTTTTGTAGGATAGGATTAGGAGTAGGAGTAAAGTAGAGAAGATTTGGTACTTGGACAGTGGATGTTCAAGACACATGTGTGGAAACATACATGAGCTGACTGATGCAGTTGCTGTGGATGGTCCAAGTGTTACATTTGGAGACAGCAAAGAAGGCAAGATTAAAGCTAAAGGAAGGTTAATCAGAGGGAACATAGAGATATCTGACGTCTCATATGTCAAAGGCCTCAAATATAATCTGCTGAGCATAAGTCAATTTTGTGACAAAGGATATTCAGTTATCTTCTCAACAGATAAGTGCTATGTTGAACAGATTGGTACAAAGAAGGTAATTTTATCTGGAAGACGACAAGGAAATATCTACATAGTCGATTGGAATTCTGCTGACAAGAATTCAAACGTTTGTTTGGTTGCATCTGCACCAAGTGAAGTTAGTTGGCTATGGCACAAGAGAATGAATCATTTAAACTTCAAGACCATCAACAGATTAATCAAGAATGATTTGGTAGAAGGGATTCCTAAAACAGTCATGAGCAAAGATAAGCTCTGTGACGCCTGTCAGAAGGGTAAACAAATCAAGTCATCGTTCAAAAGCAAGAAGCACCAATCTTCTGGAAGGATATTGGAGCTGCTACACATGGACTTATTTGGACCCATTGATCCAGTCAGCAATGGTGGAAAGAAATACTGCCTAGCTGTTGTGGATGATTATTCAAGATATACTTGGGTGATTTTCATGAAGAAGAAAAGTGAAACAAAAGGAACATCTTACTAATCTGATGGAACTGATCCAAAATGAGAAGAGTATCAAAATATTGAAGATCAGATCAGATAGAGGGACAGAGTTTACAAACTCTACTGTTGAAGAGTATTGTAATATCAAAGGAATACATCATGAGTACTCTGCTGCCAGAACCCCTCAACAGAATGGTGTTGCTGAAAGGAGAAACAGAACACTGAAAGAAGCTGTCAGAACCATGATAGCTGAAGCAAAGCTGCCACAAAGATTTTGGGCAGAAGCAACAAATACAGCATGTTTTACCCAAAACAGATGCATGATCAACAAGCACCAAAACAAGACTCCATATGAAGTTTGGAACAATAGGAAGCCAAACATTCATTACTTTAAGATATTTGGTTGTAAATGCTATGTTTTAAATAATGGTAAAAATCACCTTACTGCATTTGCAGAAAAGGCTGATGAAGCTGTCTTTGTAGGATACTCATCTGTTAGTAAGGCTTATAGAGTTTTCAATAAAAGAACATTACTAATAGAAGAATCCATTCATGTAGTATTTGATGAGCCAAGTCAATCTTCTGAAAAGAATCAAAATGTTAATCAATATCTGTCTACTGATTTACAGAAGATGAATGTTGGAAAGAATGAAGAATATATACCCATCATACTACCGGATCTCAACTCAGCTGATAACTCAAGTGCTGTTCAAAATCACAGAGCTGATTGTCTAACAGACGAGTTGCAAACAGCTGATAGACCAGAGACTGTTCAACAGACAACAAATGTTCAACAGACTACTACTGTATCTCCAACAGTAGTGTTGCAAGATCAAGACAAAGGACAACATTATGATTTGCAACCTGATCTCAGATGGCTCAGAAATCACCCACCAGAGTTAGTGATTGGTGATCCTTTAGATAGAGTGAAAACAAGAAGAGCTGCTGCACAAGATGCTATGTTTGCTAGTTTTCTATCTCAAATTGAGCCTAAACAGATTGAAGAAGCTCTTAGTGACTCCAACTGGATTGAAGCTATGCAGGAGGAGCTAAATCAATTTGAAAGGAATGAAGTCTGGTACTTAGTTCCTAGACCAAGTCATCAAAGAGTCATTGGCACTAAGTGGGTATTCAGGAATAAAATGAATGAAGATGGTGAAGTCACCAGAAACAAAGCAAGATTAGTGGCCAAGGGTTACTGCCAAGATGAAGGCATTGACTTTGATGAAACTTTTGCACCAGTAGCAAGACTAGAGGCAATCAGACTCTTTCTTGCCTATGCTGCTCACAAGAATTTGTAATACAGAGTGTTGTGAGAAATAGATATCCATCTAAGTGAGTGATATTACTTCAGAGAGTAGGATTTCTTTGTGATTTCTTACTGCGAACTTACGGCCTGTTCATTTGTTGTAAGGCGTAAGCAGAGTATACTGATTACTGTGTGTATTTAGTATAACCCAAGATCTTTGTGACTTGGACGAGTGGATTAAAGGATATTCACATCCATATAACCACTATAAAAATTACTTGTGTTTTTACCTTGTTTTTTAAACCTGCATATTCTCTGATTGTATAAAAACACATTAAGCTAACTGTTTGAAAAGATATTAAAAGGAGTTTACAAATCTGGAGAAACATCTTTCAAACTACTGAGGATACTTGTGAAAAACACTTTGAAAAATCCGCTGCAAGTACTCTAAATATTGAAACGAGTGGTCAACAAAACTGTTCAAAGATTTGTTCGCGAACAGAATTGTAACTTACCCTTCTGATCAGCTTAGTCTGTTCAGTTAGAGAAAAGTTTTAAAGTTAAAATTTAAAGAAAATTTTAAAGAGGTTTATTCACCCCCCCCCCCCCCATCTAAACCTCTTCTGACCACTTGGGACCAACAAGTGGTATCAGAGCGGGTGGTTCATTTGAATCAGCTGCCTGATCAACGAGCTTGATCCAAGTGTTTTTCAAAGGTTTTAAAACTTTTTCAAAAGAGCATATTTTTGAAAAATCAAAACTTTTTGAAAAATGGACTGTATCGGCCATGTTCCCCACATTGCTGGAATGTCTTTGGAAGACTGGAAGATCAGAATGGAGATCTTCTTAGCTGCCTATAATGATAACATGTACACATGTATCATAAAAGGTCCATTCAAATTCACTAAGACCATTATAGTCGATGAAGCTGAACTGGTAGTGGAAAAAGATCTGACAGAGATGACAGCCGAAGAGATAAAGCTGTTTAATCTGGACAAAGTTGGCCGTTTCATCATGACCAAAGCCCTAGACAATGATCGGTTTGACAAAGTCAAACATTGCAAAACTGCAAAGGAAATGTGGGATAAGGTTCGTGATATGAGCGAAGGAAACGACGCCATCAAAGAGCATCAGCTCAGTGTTGCCTTGGACAAGCTGGACAACTTCAAGATGAAATCTGGAGAGACCATTGATCAGATGGATACCAGGTTTACTAGAACATTGAATGAAGTTCTAAAGCTGGGAAAGACCTTCACTGACAAGGAGATCACCGTCAGAGTTCTGAAGGCCCTACCTCCCAAGTTCAACATGAAGGTGACAGCAATGGAAGAGTCAAGAGATCTGGGAAAGATTTCTCTTACAGAGCTGTTCTCCGTACTCAAGGCGTATGAGTATAAACTGCCTAGAATGGGTGTTGAAGAAACCTCAACTTCAAGTCCTACAGCTGCACTTGTTGCTGCTGAAAATCCCAGAAGGCCAGCTCACAAAAGCAAAGACGTGGACTCATCTGATGAAGCCACAATACTCAACAAAAAGGAGTACACTGCTGGAGACGTTGCATTGCTGATGAACAACTTTAAAAAGTTCTACAGACGGAAAATGAAGAACAAATATAACAATGCTTCTACTTCTAACCCTACTTCTTCTTCTCAGGATAAAGATTCTTATAAATCTAAGATGATGTGCTATAATTACAGGAAACTAGGTCATTTCATTAGAGACTGCCCATATCCTAAAGCTGAGAAGTATACGGAAGAAGAAAAGAGAGTCAGAAAAGAAAGAAAACATCAGAAAGCTAAGGCAATGGTAGCAGAAGTAGAAAAGCCAGCTGCCGTTTACTCATCTGATTCAGATTCTGACACTTCTGATGAAGAGTCTACTGATGAAGAGAGCCCTGCCCTTCTCTGCCTGATGGCTAAGGAATCTGATGACTCTGAGGATAGTGAGGTAACTCCTCTTGAGAATGAACTATTTAGTTCATTTGAACAAATGATGCTTAACAATACTACTATTGCTGAAGCATACAAAAAGCTTAAGGAAGAGATGATATTGCCAAAAGAGCAAAACAGTTCACTGAAACTCTCAGCTGAAAGGCCAAGAGAATCAGTTGAATATAAACAGCTTGAGCAAGAACATGAGTCTCTGAAAACTGAATGTGAAGTTTATAAAGGAAAAATCATGGAGCTTGAGAAAGTCATTGAGTCTCATGAGAAGTCATCTGTTGCATCCACTCACATGTCTAGTAAACAGAAGATACCTTTAGATCAGGATAAGCAAGAATTGAATCATACTGAGAAATTTATATCTGCTGACAATAGTAAGGTCATTCTGTATGTTCAAACTGCTAAACCTGCTTCACCTGAGAAAGTATTAAAGGAGACGAAAACTCCTAAGGCTAAAAAGAGCAAAGAGCCTAGTGTAGGAAAACAGACTAGTAAGCCTAAACAGAAGAGTCCTAGGAAGTCCTCTGATAAGGTTAAAACTAATCAGACTAGTGATAAAGCTAAGTCGTCTGTTAATGAGCAAGCAAGTAGTAAACCAAAGAAGCATAAGAATAAGAAAAATCAAAATGCTTGGTATGGAAATGAGTCTTACTATGTGCAACCTGCTGCATATCATCCTATGTATCATGCACCTCAATTTCCAACTTACTATGCACCATATCCTGCTCATCCAATGCATGCATATCCTCTTTATCATGCATCTTACTCTGCATTTGAACATTATCCTTATCATGCTGATCATCAACAATATGATAAATCTGATGAACGTGGTAAAGGCAAAGCTGTTCATACTCCTGTTGAAACTCAGAAACCTAAGAAGCCTAAGACTTCATCATCTTGGGTTGTCAAAGGTGGAACTAATCCTTCAGGACCCTCTCAATAAGGGTACCTAAAACATTTTAATTTTGTTTTGTAGGTTAGGATTAGGAGTAGGAGTAAAGTAGAGAAAATCTGGTACTTGGACAGTGGCTGTTCAAGACACATGTGTGGAAACATACATGAGCTGACAGATGCAGTTGCTGTGGATGGTCCAAAAGTTACTTTTGGGGACATCAAAGAAAGCAAGATTAAAGCTAAAGGAAGATTAATCAAAGGAAACATAGAGATATCTGACGTCTCATATGTTAAAGGCCTCAAATATAATCTGCTGAGCATAAGTCAATTTTGTGACAAAGGATATTCAGTCATCTTCTCAACAGATAAGTGCTACGTTGAACAGATTGGTACAAAGAAGGTAATTTTATCTGGAAGACGACAAGGGAATGTCTACATAGTCGACTGGAATTCTGCTGACAAGAATTCAAACATCTGTTTGGTGGCATCAACACCAAGTGAAGTTAGTTGGCTGTGGCACAAAAGAATGAATCATGTGAATTTCAAGACCATCAACAGACTTATCAAGAATAATCTGGTAGACGGAATTCCAAAGACAGTCATGAGCAAAGATAAGCTTTGTGACGCTTGTCAGAAGGGTAAACAAATCAAGTCATCGTTCAAAAGCAAGAAGCATCAATCTTCTGGAAGAATATTGGAGCTGCTACACATGGACTTATTTGGACCCATTGATCCAGTCAGCAATGGTGGAAAGAAATACTGCCTAGCTGTTGTGGATGACTATTCAAGATATACTTGGGTAATATTCATGAAAAAGAAAAGTGAAACCAAGGAACATCTTACTAATCTGATGGAGCTGATCCAGAATAAGAAAAGCATAAAAATATTGAAGATCAGATCAGATAGAGGGACAGAGTTTACAAACTCTACTATTGAAGAGTATTGTAATATCAAAGGAATACATCATGAGTATTCAGCTGCTAGAACCCCTCAACAGAATGGTGTTGCTGAAAGGAGAAACAGAACACTAAAGGAAGCTGTCAGAACCATGATAGCTGAAGCTAAGCTGCCTCAAAGATTTTGGGCAGAAGCAACAAGCACAGCATGTTTTACCCAAAACAGATGCATGATCAACAAGCACCAAAACAAGACTCCATATGAAGTTTGGAACAACAGGAAGCCAAACATTCATTACTTTAAGATTTTTGGTTGTAAATGCTATGTTTTAAATAATGGTAAAAATCACCTTACTGCATTTGCAGAAAAGGCTGATGAAGCTGTCTTTGTAGGATACTCCACTGTTAGTAAAGCTTATAGAGTCTTTAATAAAAGAACATTACTAATAGAGGAATCCATTCATGTAGTGTTTGATGAGCCAAATCAATCTTCTTAAAAGAATCAAAATGTTAATCAAGATCTGTCTACTGATTTACAGAAGTTGAACGTTGGAAAGAATGAAGAATATGTTCCCATCATACTACCTGATCTCGACCCAGCTGATAACTCAAGTGCTGTTCAAAATCACAGTGCTGATTGTCTAACAGACGAGTTGCAAACAGCTGATAGACCAGAGACTGTTCAACAGACAACAAATGTTCAACAGACTACTACTGGTACTCCAACAGTAGTGTTGCAAGATCAAGACAAAGGACAACATTATGATTTGCAACCTGATCTCAGATGGCTCAGAAATCACCCACCAGAGTTAGTGATTGGTGATCCTTTAGACAGAGTGAAAACAAGAAGAGCTGCTGCACAAGATGCCATGTTTGCTAGTTTTCTATCTCAAATTGAGCCCAAACAAGTTGAAGAAGCTCTCAGTGATTCAAACTGGATTGAAGCTATGCAAGAAGAGCTTAATCAATTTGAAAGGAATGAAGTCTGGTACTTAGTTCCTAGACCTAGTCATCAAAGAGTCATTGGCACTAAGTGGGTATTCAGAAATAAGATGAATGAAGATGGTGAAGTCACCAGAAACAAAGCAAGACTAGTGGCCAAGGGTTACTGCCAAGAAGAAGGCATTGACTTTGATGAAACGTTTGCACCAGTAGCAAGACTAGAGGCAATCATACTCTTTCTTGCCTATGCTGCTCACAAGAATTTCACCGTCTATCAGATGGATGTGAAATAAGCTTTTCTCAATGGAGAATTGCAAGAAGAAGTTTATGTTGAACAACCACCTGGTTTTGAAGTCTATCAAGAAGAAGACAAGGTGTATCGTCTGAAGAAAGCCCTTTATGGACTGAAACAGGCTCCAAGAGCATGGTATGATACTTTATCTGATTTTCTCTTAATTAAAGGATTTCGCAAAGGTAAAGTTGACAAGACCTTGTTCACTATTGAATGGGAAGAACATATTTTGCTTGTGCAAATTTATGTGGACGATATTATTTTTGGTTCAACTAACCAACAGATGTGTGACAAGTTCTCAAAGCTGATGCAGAACAAGTTTGAAATGAGCATGATGGGAGAACTTAATTATTTTCTTGGTTTGCAAGTCAGACAGTTGCCTGATGGAATTTTCATCAGCCAAGCAAAATACGCAAAGGATCTGTTTAAGAAATTTGGTATGGAAACTAGCTCTACTGCTACTATTCCAATGTCTACAAGTCTTCGCTTGGATAAAGATGAAGATGGCAAATCAGTGGACATAACCAAATACAGAGGCATTATTGGGTCACTGTTATATCTAACAGCAAACAGGCCTGATATCATGTACTCAGTTGGGGTATGTGCAAGATTCCAATCAAATCCCAAGGAATCTCATCTCTTAGCTGCCAAGAGAATATTGAAATATTTATTAAGGGCACTCAAGATTTGGGGTTGTGGTATCCTAGAGAGTCTGGATTCGAGCTTATTGGATATTTAGATTCTGACCTTGCAGGCTGCAAGATTGATAGAAAAAGCACAACAGGTGCATATCAATTCTTAGGTAGTCGTCTGATCTCATGGATGAGTAAGAAACATACTTCAGTATCCATATCTACTGCTGAAGCTGAATACATAGCTGCCGGAGCTTGCTGTGCACAAATCTTATGGTTGAAGCATCAACTAGAAGACTACAACATCAAGATCAGTGGAATACCAATCTACTGTGACAATACTAGTGCAATCAGCCTTACTCAAAATACTACAAGTCATTCAAGAACTAAGCATATTGAGATCAAGCATCACTTTATTAGAGATCATGTGGAGAAAGGAAATGTCATAATAGAGTATGTATTTACTGAAAATCAGATTGCTGACATCTTCACAAAACCTTTAAGTGAACAAGGTTTTCAACTCTAAGAGCTGAACTAGGTTTATTGAAATTAGATGCATAAGCTGAGGGGGAACTTATCAGAAGACTAAAGTTCAACAGCTTACTCATTTCATTTATCTTCAAGGATTAACTCTCAACAGACTAGTTAACTTATGAATTCTTAAAGTCAGGGGGAACGTGTAAGACTAGCGGTACTTCTGATTAAAAGATGAAATCTGTTAATGTCAGTTAGTTGAAGTTATGTTTTCAACAGAAGATCAAAGTCTTGAAGAATGAAGAATTATTTATCTAGCTGGATTGACAAACAGCTGATGAAGGTTATCAGCTTTTGGCATTCTCTGATAACAACTGTGTCTTCAGGACATTAGTCCATCAAATAAGTATTTATGTTACTCATCTGATCGCTTTTGTAAAAGCTGACTGTTTAAAACGTTTTATTTCAAAATACGCTTTTACAAGTGACAGAAGGGTGGTACAAATTCCCGCTCCTTATTTAATGCGATTTGAATTTGAAAGGTCGTAACTGACGCCGCACGATCAGCACTGACAAGAAACGGATCTAACGGTTGGCTGGTATCACGGAATTCAAGATACCCTAACTCTATAAATCCCAATCTGATCAGCCGTGTAGTTCTTTACGCACCCTAAATATTCAAAAGCATTTGTGAGAAAAATTACTTGAATTCTCTGCAAAATTCTTCCTGTTCTCCTAACTTTCAACAGATTTGTGATGGCCGCTGAAGGTATGTACCTCGTTTATGAATCCTACTACCAATCTGGTACGGATCTGATGAAGGAACTATTGGAAAAGTTCAAATCTGCACAATTGGTGAATTTCATGGAGTACCACGAAGGCGTAATCTGGACTGACCAGGTTATGGAGTATTACAAGACGGCATCTGCTGATTACAATTCCATGGAAATCAAAGCAACAGTCGGTGACAAATCTGTGGTCATCACACCTGCTGTTCTTCACGAGACGTTTGGTCTCCCAAACAGAGGAAGACACGATGTTACCGTGCTGACTGAAGATAAGCACCAACAATTCTGGGCGATCTGCACCAAAGAAGGAGAAATGTTGACTGGCAACATAAGGAAGAAACAGCTGAAGGATGAATATCAGCGGATGGCTGATATGGTCTCTAAGCTGATAGAGAACTGTACCTTTTCTCTAGATGCTGTTACCATGAAGAGGTTCAGCATCATGACTGCTATCTTTATGGGCTAGAAATCAACTGGTCCATCATCATTTGGTACATCTTCGCTGATTTCCTTGAAGTGAAGAAAGGAAAAGGCCCCTACACCAACCACAGAATCACAATCAGTTATCTGCTGTCAAAACTGGGTTGTGTTATGTTGAATGGAAAGGAGATCCATAAGTCCAAGGCAATGTCCAAGTACTTGCCTGTTATGAAGAGAAAGGCTGGTGAGCCTGAAGAGGACGAAGATGAGGAACCAAAGGAGGTTCCTGCCAAGAGGCAAAGAAGGTTAGTCAAAACAGCTGACATGGCTGTTGAGACAAGAAAGAAGAAGGCTGCTGATAAGCCTAAGGAGAAGACCTCAAAGAAATTGGAGTCAGTGATTGCTGCTGATCAGGTCACGAAAATCATTGATCAAGTCACTGCTGATGTCAGGATTGCTTCACATGCATCACCGTCAAGAACTCCATCTGCTGAAAGACCTGTTGAAAATGTCTCCTACAGGACAAGGAGCCAATTAAGGGATACAGCTGCATCAAGGCCCATTCAGGGTCTGTCAAAGAAGTCTGCTAGAAAGCAGATGACTTTTATTGAAAAATCGACAGAACTGGAAAATGTGGTTAGAGAAAGCCCTGAAGCTGCTGAAAGGCCAGTTGTAACAGATGAGACTGCTGCTACCATCAAAACTGATGAGCAACAGTTAAATCATGATACACAAACAGCTGAGGTCGCCAAACCTCAAGATGATCCGGATGTCATGATCATCGAACCTATTGCTGCTGCACCAATTTCATCTGCTGGTCCAGCCCCTGCTCCAGCTGACAAAGGCAAAAAGAAGATAGTGCTTAAGAGAAAGAAAATCTCTAAAGCTGACAAGAAAGCAAGGGAAGTTGCTGAACAGAGGAAGCATGATGAATTGGAGGAAAAGAAGGCTCTTGAGCTAAGCAAGGCTCAAGCTGCTAAGGATGAAGCCAGACGACAAATGTCTAAGGCTGAAAGGGAAGCTGCAGAGGCTGCTGAATTGGCTACGGTCATTGAACTAAGCAAAATTGATGCCTATGGACCTGTCCATGGAGGAAGCATCAAAATAAATGAGGCTGCTGATGGTGAAGGCAAGCCTAAGAAGCCAAAGATGCCTGCTGCTGAGCCAAAACCCAAGGAGAAGTTTGAAGTTCGAAGAGCTTTTAACATAGTATATGCTGATAAGGGACTCTTCAAGAAATTCGAAAGGTCCTTAGCTTACTATGATCAAAAGCTGATGCTGAAGACACTGTTCAATCAAGAGAAACCAAGATACATCAACTGGAGAGGCAGCAGATTGAACAAATCAATTCTTGAACTTCAAAACTCAAAGGAGTTGGCTGATGAAGAACAATGGGTTCTTAATTGGCTAAAAACTAACTCCATTCAGAAGGCCCTGGATCCCAGCTATGTCAGAGACATAATGCATCAGTATGCAAAGGATTTTGCACTGGAGGAGGCCAAGAAGATAGAAAACTCCCTGCCAGAAAAGAGAAGAAAGAAAGACAATGCTGAAGACAGAGCAGTCCAAATTGCTGTTATGACCGCCTTGAAGAGATGGGCTGAAAGGTCAAGATATCAGCAGGGTCACTCAAGTGAGTTGCCCCAACTGCCAAGTATCCAGCATATTATCTTTGGCAAGGAAATGAAGGAGTTCAATGAGGTGCCCAAGGGAAATAACGCTTTTGTCAACCCCTGGATCATTGTGAGGCAAATTAGACAAACAACTTGCTTCAATGATGATGGCACAGTCACTAACCTGTTCTATGATGACGTCACTGATGAACACAAAGCTGCGCCCAAGCCTGCTGACAAGTCTGCTGATCAGATTGCGGATAAGCCTGAAGACAAGTCTGCTGACCAGGCTGAAGACAAATCTGCTGATCAGACTGCTGACAAGTCTGCTGAAAAGGCTGCTGACAAGCCCTTAGCCATTGAGTGGAATGCTAAGGATTCTGAAGATCATCAGGTAGCGAAGATGGAAGATGTCCCTGTCCACCAGGCGACTGAAGAAAAGGATGAAGCTGCTGCTTCTGCTTCATCAGGTGATGAACACTCATCACTGATGGAAGCATTCCAGATGCTGGTGGAGGATTCGTTAAAGGAACTGGAAGAGAAGCATCAACAGCAGCTGATGAAGGTCAAAGAGGAGCTGAAGAATGAGCTTAAAACAGAATTGGCAGAGTCAAATAAACTTCAGCTGGAAACTGTGCAACAGTCTACTGAAAAGATTATCAAGACTGAAATCACAAGTATTCCTATTCCTCAGGATCTTTCCTTGCAGTTAGTGAACAGCTTGAATGAGATGAACAGAAACGTGGAAGATATGAAGGCTGATGTAAATCACCTTCATACTGCCCTTCAAAGAGCTGAACACAAGATAGCTGATCTGACTGCAACCTTCATCCAAGTCAGTGAAGAGGAGAAAGAAATCAATTTAGGGATGTTGCATGAAGTATCAACTGCTGTACAGGCAATCCAAAATGAAATTGCAACTACAAATCTCAACATTGACTACTTCAATGACCATACTGACAACATCAGCACAACTCTTCATCACCTTACAGCAAGTCATGATGTAGTTAATCAGAATTTGAAGACTATAGGCGCTGCTATGAAGGTTCCAACAGTTGCACTCAACCCTGCTGCTAAACCTGAAGAAGTCATCAAGTCTGATGATGACAAAAAGGGGGAAGATAAAGGGGAAGAATCAACCAAGGACACCTCTGCTGCTGAAGAAAAGAAAACTGATGAAATTGCTGATTTGACCAAGCCTGCTGAAGAAGAAAGTGGAAAGGTTCAAGGCAAAGACAAGTCTGAAGAAGAAACCAAGGAAGAAGCCAAACCTGATGAAGTAATGGCTGAATCCAAAGACTCTACTGCTGATCAATCAGAGCCTTTAACTAAGTACAAAAATACAGAATCAGCTAGGAAGGCGATGGAACTTCTAAGAGAGCAGGAACTCAAAGATAAAATGGAAGCTGCTAAAGAAGTCATCCTAGGTGAAGAAGCTGATGAAGATGAAGAAGATGATGAGGAGTCATCTTATGAGTACGAAGAAATGCTTGAAGAATCTGATGAGGAAGCTGATAGTTAGAATTTGTAAAATCTTTTGTAATCAGTTTACTTTATCTATTCTTCAGACATCTCATCTGATGAACTTGTACTTGTAATCATTTTCAAATATAAATAAACAGACAAGTTCAATCCAATATACTTTTTCTATCTCAGAAAATTTTGAGGATTACAATCTTTAGTTTAGGTATTTTAACAGGTACTTGGCTGAAGTTTTGTCATCATCAAAAAGGGGGAAATTGTTGGATAAGAATGAAGATGAAGGCACTAAAGATAATTGGTAAAGGGAGGTTTTGAAGATTTCCAAAACTTCAAGATTGGCTAAGTATGGGTTAACTTAGCTGATGATCCCTTTGAAGAAATTTTGACTAAGTAATGAAGACATCAGAAGAGTCAAAGTTCAAGGTCCAAGACTTCTGATCTGCTGAAGGAAAGACATCAGACTGATGAAGATCAGCCGACTCAAATCAGATTTGTTCAAGTTTGAGATCAGCTTTGTTCACCATCAGATGTGCACTTCCAACAGCCAAGTGGAAAGGATCATAAAGTCTTCCCAACGGTAATAAATGCCCCTTGGTGTAATAAATGCTGAAGTACAAGGTTATTAAAGACAAATGATTGAAGAAATGCTTCGCATCAGCTGAGTGCATTTAATGCTGCCTGCAGAATAGTACTGTTCACAGTACGAACAGACTGCAAAAGAGCCGTTCGCGGATTTTAAGGACCAGTACTCGAGGAATTTGAATCCTGTCTTTCTTCAACGGACATTTTTCAAGCCTCAAGTATAAATAGCTGAAAGAGACGAAGAGATTGCAAGCAACACACTTTCTGAGAGAATTTTTGAAGCAGAAATCTTAAGTCTCAAGAACAGCTCACTCATCAGCTTAGTCATTTGTTGACGAAAAGCGAAGTTGAAGAACAAAGCTAAACACATCTTCTGAGTGAATTTGTAATACAGAGTGTTGTGAGAAGTAGATATCCATCTAAGTGAGTGATATTACTTCAGAGAGTAGGATTTCTTTGTGATTTCTTACTGCGAACTTACGGTCTGTTCATTTGTTGTAAGGCGTAAGCAGAGTATACTGATTACTGTGTGTTTTTAGTATAACCCAAGATCTTTGTAACTTGGACGAGTGGATTAAAGGATATTCACATCCATATAACCACTATAAAAATTACTTGTGTTTTTACCTTGTTTTTTAAACCTGCATATTCTCTGATTGTATAAAAACACATTAAGCTAACTGTTTGAAAAGATATTAAAAGGAGTTTACAAATCTGGGGAAACATCTTTCAAACTACTGAGGATACTTGTGAAAAACACTTTGAAAAATCCGCTGCAAGTACTCTAAATATTGAAACTGATTTTAACAAAATCAGCTAAGTAACAATCAGACGAGTGGTCAACAAAACTGTTCAAAGATTTGTTCGCGAACAGAATTGTAACTTACCCTTCTGATCAGCTTAGTCTGTTCAGTTAGAGTAAAGAAAATTTTAAAGAGGTTTATTCACCCTCCCCCCCCCCCCCCTCTCTAAACCTCTTCTGACCACTTGGGACCAACACTAATCAATATTAGGGGTAAGTGTTACAAGTAATATTTTAGGTGTAAATGATATACCTCCATATTTTAGGGGTTAAACTGTATTTAACCCTATATTTAAATTGCAAATAGGCATATTATAGGGATAACATGCTTAAAAAAGACACTAAATTTCTATAAATAGAATTCATAGAGGAAACTTCATATACGCACCGTATAATACTACAATCAGCAATCTTCACAATGGTAAGCAATTTATCTTCAGCTTGTTTTGTGAGTTTGCGATTGGTTGAATTGGTCGTCTTATATATTTCTTTTAATTTTATTTATGTTAATATTTATTATAACGAGTCCTGCTTTTCTATTTTGTTGAAACCTTTCTTTTAGTTTACGGTGCAATTTTAATTATTTATTAAAAATAAATCTTCAGCTTGTGCAATTTTAATTTTAATTGCCCTTTTATGAGGAAATTGCACTTTTTATGCCAAACATTTACCTACTTTATACATTTCATATCACACCTTTCATAATTGCACATTTCATACCAAAATCAATCAACCTTTTTCAATTTACATACCACCGTTAAATTTTGGACGGAACTGGACACGTGCGCCGCACGTGTCCGTTAACTTCCAAAAAAAAAAAAAAAAAAAGGTTCTGAATTTCACTTTTCATACCAAACCTTTACCTACTTTATACATTTCATACCACACCTTTCAGAATGACACATTTCATACCAAAATCAATCAACCCTTTTCAATTTTCATACCGATGTTAAATCACAAAAAAAAAAAAAAAAAAAAAAAAAAAAACCTCGCGGGCACTGTACTACCACATATGCTATTCTTAATTTGAGGAAACTGTAAAAAATCATATGATAGATGACATTCCCGTTTCTTTTTCGAAAGGGTAAGTATCTCAGGTTCGTCACTTTTTTATAATTAACCCCTTGCCCCCTAAAATGATCCAATTTTACCCTTGGGTGTTATTAGTACTAATAAATATCTAAAAAATTGAAATAATTTTTAAATTTATGGGCAATTATAAATTATATCAATTAATGAATATGATGATTTTGAATTGAAACAGAAGTACCACATAGAGTCTTCTCAATTTGAGGAAACCGTAATAAATCATATGATCGATAACATACCTTCTTCTTTTTCGAAAGGGTACAAAATATAATAAAATACGGTCTCTATATATGAAAATCATACACAATCAAATGTTACAATTTTAAGTAAAATTGGATCATTTTAGGGGGCAAAGGATTAATATAAATATAAAAAAGTGACGAACCTGAGATACTTACCCTTTCGAAAAAGAAACGGGAATGTCATCTATCATATGATTTTTTACAGTTTCCTCAAATTAAGAATAGCATATGTGGTAGTACAGTGCCCGCGAGGTTTTTTTTTTCTTTTTTTTTTTTGTGATTTAACGTCGGTATGAAAATTGAAAAATGTTGATTGATTTTGGTATGAAATGTGTCATTCTGAAAGGTGTGGTATGCAATGTATAAAGTAGGTAAATGTTTGGTGTGAAAAGTGAAATTCAGAACTTTTTTTTTTTAGAGTTAACGGACACGTGCGGCGCACGTGTCCAGTTCCGTCCAAAATTTAACGTTGATATGTAAATTGAAAAAGGTTGATTGATATTGGTATGAAATGTGCAATTATGAAAGGTGTGGTATGAAATGTATAAAGTAGGTAAATGTTTGGTATAAAAAGTGTAATTCCCTCCCCTTTTATTCATCTAATGGGCCGGGTTTGATGCAGAGCATATGGATACCAGCAACGAAGCTTGAAATAACTCATGTAGATAATCCAGAATACTGGACCCAAACTCTCCATCATGGGTACATGTCTAACATATCTTAAATCCTTATGTGAATACATATTTGGATCAGATCAGGCTCGACTCATATTTGATTCTATTTGTCGAATTAAGATTTGGGTTGGACGTGATTTTGCTCGAATTTAGATTTTTCAAGTACAACAAATCTTGTGCATATTAGATCGGATATTGGATCTTTTCTTAAAACGAGTTTGTTAGTGTTACAGTTTCACTTAGTTCACTAGCGTTAATCAAAATTTAATCACTTTCTTCAAATGATTTAACAGATTATTTTGCAAAACAATATATTCATCTCACTCCACCCCACTTGATATGGGTAAATAGACAATTTATCCCTCGTAATATATGTAAATGGGCACTTTAACTCACTGTGATATTGCATAATGGACATTTTACCCCCTTGTAAACATATAAAAAACAATAGGGAGGCAATATTCATCTTTTCTAAAAACATGGGGAGGTATAATGTCCTTTTTATTTATCAAAGTGAATTAAACTGCCTATTTAAAATAACACTGAGTGCTAATTAATTTGCTATTCGTTTTCACCCTTTGGCAAAGTGTATGTGGTCTTATATATGCATTTCACCAGGTTCATAAAACAACGTTTCTTTTTTTAGACGGGGTTCATAAAAAGACCTAGTACGTAGTACGTACATTTTACTTATCATTTACTACGTACTTGTTATTCATGGATAAAATCAATGCTTCCTAAAATAAAAATTACATTATGTGTCATGTGCAGTATATTAGTGCCAGAACTATTACAGGTATGGTGGCTACACATAATGGTGATGTACCAAGTCTTCGTCATTATAAAACTACTAGGGATCAATCGAGTAATATCGAGGACCTCCCCTCTCCTGTTCACATCGAACATAAACAGAACCTAACGTCGGCATCGACCTCGATCTATTCGACGTAGTGACCGACGTTCTCTTAAAATTAACCCACTTACAATCGGATCGAATCGAAGGCTGAGGATCCATATTCGAACCAAAACGTCCAATCCAGATTCGACCCGGTGACCCATCCTGAAACTATAAATAGCCCTCATAAATGAAATAAAAGGTACGCACGTTCCGAGTATAAAATACGCTCCGACCTACAACCTTATCTCGATACTTACTTTAGCATCGGAGGGTTATCGCCGGGTAACCACCGGCATTAACCTGACGTAGTTATCTTTGATTGCAGGTTAGGTTCCCTTATACAAATCGAGGAGAAGTTTGATTGACCTGCTTATCCTCACATTGACGAGTCGTGAAACCCGAGACATTGATTAGAAATAATTACCCTGACAATAACACGCTCATCAATTGGCGCCGTCTGTGGGAAACTTTAACTTTGAATCGAGAAAGATGACTACAAGATCTAAAGCAGCTCTGGCTCGAGAGCGAGAGGCCAATCGAGATCAAAACGGGGAAGGTCAGGGTGACAATTTGTTACCTAGAAACCCTGAGCAGCCGCAGAATGAGGAAGGGGGAACTTCTAGACCCCCGGCCCCACTTACTTTTCAACTCACCAAGGATGACTTGAAGGCACTCTTGGATGATGCCAAGAAGGAGTGGCTAGCAGAAGCCGCAAGAGAAAAACATAACCTTCCCCAAAGACTCCCTCGCGCTGTCATCCAAGACGTCGAGAATGAAGTAGAAGTCGACCAAGCTGACAGTTGGGCAAATAAACGTCAAGCTAGACGCTTGGGAAAACAGGATTGTGAAGAGCAATCAGTTAGGGAGGTCAACAAACTCGCCTCAGAAGTAAGGTCACTTCATCAGAAGTTGGACAGGCAGGAAAAAAGAAACGAACTCCCGGTGTCAAATTCCCGATTAAGAAAATCGCCCTTTTGCGACGAAATCTTCTTCGAGAGATTGCCACTCGACAAGAGATTACCTACACAACTGCCTTGTTACTTTGGAGCTGAAGACCCTGATGAGCACCTAGCCTCGTTCAACCTTCAGATGCAACTCCACGGAATCTCGGACAATGTAGCGGCTAAAGCCTTCTCGACGACGTTATCGGGAATGGCGCAGTCGTGGTTTGGGAGATTAGAGGAGAGATCCATCTTTGATTACGATCAGCTTTGCGACAAGTTTATGAGCCAGTTTGGTAGCAAACGAGCAGTTAGGCCCCCCGCCAATCACCTATACTCTATCATACACAAACCTGATGAGAGTTTTAGGAACTTTATGGGGAGATTTAACAACAAGCTCCTAAAAGTCGAGATGCCAAGAGTGAACTTCTTGATAACTGTATTGTTTCAGAGTACCTTGAATAGAGGCTTTGCTAGCGCTATAGTCAGGGAAAATCCATCGACGTATGAAAAGTTAATGGAAATGGCCAATCAATATATGAACGAGGAAGAGATGAACAAACTAAGGGGAACCTTCTTTGGACTGACAAAAACTGAAGACAAGCAGCCGGTAGCTGTTACGGATCGACCATTGGAAAGGATTCCAAACAATCGATATAATGAAAGGAAAGACAGAAGAGGATACGGAGAAGAAATAAACTTTCATCCTGGGAAACGAGGAGCAGGAAGATCGAATAAAGAGTACCAGGATAACTATACTCCATTGAAAAAACTCAGGTCGGAAATCTTATTCGCCATACAAGACAAAAACTTGTTGAGAAAGCCTGCCGCAATGAGAGACAATCCGAGCTCAAGGAAGTATTGTCGTTTCCATAGACAAAGAGGACACGATACGGACGACTGCTATCAGTTGAGAGACAAAATAGAAAGATTAATAGCGGAGGGACACTTAACTGGCTATGTGAAAGTCTCGAATAATGACCATGCGGCAAATCGATCACATAACAATAGATCGCGTTCCAGATCTCCCCCAAGGAGGGATCATAATTAGGACACCAGAGAAGAACAGCCCAGGAGAGCCCAGCCTGGAACTATTGTCAATATGATATCAGGGGGGCCAGCTGGAGGAGACAGAAGGAACTCAAGGAGAGTTGTTTCTCGAATACTCTGAGAGGGAGCCCTGAACGGTTGGAAAGAAGTGTTCTCGATACGACCCACGACACAAAATCAAGTAATAGGATTTGATGACTCTGATCGACAAAGGAATTATCTGCCATTCAATGACCAGGACGTGCCGGATTGCCCGATGGTAATCACGGCTCAAATTGCTGGAGCTACCGTCAAAAGAATCTTGATAGACTCGGGGAGTTCGGCAAATATCCTTTTCTTGGATGCGCTGGAGAGAATGGACCTCGGTCCCACTCCTTTGGGGACGGTAATAACACCGCTTATTGGCTTTGGAGGAGCCCAGGTCGTTCCTCGAGGGACGTTAAGCCTATCGCTAACTTTGGGAGAGGCTAGCAACTCGAGAACCCGAATGGTAAAATTCCTGGTGGTTGAGGCACAGTGTGCTTATAATGTGATATTGGGTAGACCCGCTCTCAACACTTTTCAGGCTATCATTTCCACTTACCACCAAAAACTAAAGTTTCCGACGTCTCAAGGAATTGGTGAAGTGATTGGAAACCTGAAAGACGGGTGGGATTGCTACACAGTATCCCTCAATCAAGAAGCGAAGAACAAGGAGTCATGCTCGGAAGCTCCGAAGATAGGCGTGGGAGCAAAGATCAGATCGGTTGCCCCAGTCGACACCGATGATTTACCCAAGCCAGAGGTAACGCAAGAGAAGAAAGAAAAACAAGAAGAAATCAATTCCAAGAAAAGAAAGTTTGAAAGAATTGAACCACTGGAAGGACACAGATCGATTGAATTGGTGCCTGGAGAGCCGTCCAAAACTACTAGGGTAGGAACTCAACTCTCTGAAGGACTGGAGACTCAATTAATTGAATTCTTAAGGGAAAACGTGGACTTCTTTGCTTGGTCAACCACTGACCTACAGGGAATCGACCCAAAGATCATAGTCCATAGGCTCAATATCGATCCTTCATCTCGTCCTGCTAGGCAAAAGAAGAGAAACTTTGGCCCAGAAAGAAACAAAATAATAAAGGAAGAGGTCCAGAAGCTTCTGGATGCCGACTACATCGCTGAGGTTCAATTCACAGAGTGGCTCTGCAATGTCGTTTTAGTCGCTAAAGGAGGTGGGAAATGGAGAATGTGTAACGATTTCACAGACTTAAATAAACTCTGCCCAAGGGACCCATATCCCCTTCCAAGGATCGACTCCCTGGTTGATTCCACAGCAGGATGCGCGATCTTGAGTATGATGGATGCCTTTCAGGGCTTCTACCAGATCTTTATGGCCCTTGAAGATCAGAAGAAAACAGCGTTTATTACGGAGATGGGCGTCTATTTTTTCAAAGTGATGCCGTTCGGACTGAGAAACGCAGGAGCGACTTACCAACGACTGGTAAACAAGATGTTCGAAGCATTAATAGGCAAATCGATGGAGGTATATGTCGATGATATGCTTGTTAAAAGTCTTGATGAGAACGACCACCTGGTCCATATCAAACAAGCGTTCGATATAATGAGAAAATATGGTATGAAACTAAATCCAGCAAAATGCACATTTGGAGTAAGGTCGGGAAAGTTTCTTGGTTATTTGGTAAACGAAAGAGGAATTGAGGCTAATCCAGAAAAGATCCAAGCAATCATTGACCTCAAAGCCCCACGTAACTTGAATGAAGTGCAGAAGCTCGTCGGCAAAATCACAGCTCTGAATAGATTTATATCTCGATCCGCCGACAAAAGCCTCCCTTTTTTCAAAATCATGAGAAACGCGAAGAAATTCGAGTGGACGGAGGAATGTGATCGGGCTTTCGAACAATTGAAAGCATACCTCGTATCTCCTCCGCTTCTAGCGAAACCACAGGGCAACGAAGATCTCCACCTCTATGTAGCTGTCTCTGAACAAGCGATCAGCTCGGTCCTACTGAGAATGGAAGCTAAGGACAATTACCCGATATACTACGTGAGTAGAGTCTTGTAAGGACCTGAAAAGAATTACTCTGTAATCGAAAAGTTCGCCCTCGCCGTAATAACCACTGCTCGCAAGTTGAGACCATATTTCCAGTCCCATAAAATCGTCGTCCTAACTAATCAACCACTGAGGCAAACGCTATCCAAACCAGATGCGTCAGGACGATTAATCAAATGGGCCGTAGAGTTGGGAGAATATGATATCCAGTATCAACCTAGAACGTCGATAAAAGGACAGATACTGGCCGATTTTGTGCTCGAAAGCACTCAAGTAGAAGAAGAGAAAAAAGAAATGTGGATGCTTCATGTCGATGGATCATCGACATCAGCGGGAGGTGGTGCAGGAATTTATTTCCAAGGCCCCAATGAATTAGAACTGGAATTCGCTGTAAAGTTGAATTTTATCGTGTCGAACAATGAAGCGGAATACGAAGTCTTACTGGCCGGCTTGAAAATGGCAGCTGAAACGGGAATTCGGAATCTCGTTGCTTATACCGATTCACAGCTGGTCGAGAAACAATTTAAAGGATTATTTGAGGCCAAAGAGGATTCGATGATCAAATATTTGTCTTTAGTTAAGACTCAAGTTTCGAAATTTGAAACTTTCCAGTTGGAGCACATAAGGCGAACTGAAAATACCAGAGCGGATGCGCTTTCAAAGTTCGGGAATTTGATAGAAGGAATCACCACCAGAAAGGTAACACTAATGATATCGAACAAGCCCGCAATCGACGTACGGTGCGACGTTCCATGCGCGGAAGTCCTGAATCTCCAGAGTAATGAGCCGACATGGAAAACAGATCTATTAGATTATTTACTCAAAGGGACATTACCAACTGATCACTCTAAAGCTCGACGACTCAAATACCGAGCTCCTCACTATGCTATTATCAATAACGATTTGTACAGACGATCCATCACCGGAGTACTTCAAAAATGCATAGCATTTCCTCAAACCAACTTGATACTTAAGGAGGTTCATGAGGGTTCTTGTGGAAACCACTCGGGCAGCAGAGCACTTGCAGTTACAGTATCTCGTTTAGGATACTATTGGCCATCTTTGGTAAAAGACGCCAACAGTTACGCCAGAAAATGCGCCAAGTGCCAGTATCACGCGACTATGCCTCATCAACCTGCCCAAGTAATGGAGTCGATCTCGATTTCATGGCCCTTCGACCAGTGGGGCGCATACTTGGTTGGACCATTACCTATAGCCAGAGGACAGAAACGATTCTTGCTGGTGGGAGTCGAGTATTTTAGCAAGTGGATAGAGGTCGTACCGTTAAAACAAATCACTCAATCTCAGATTGTCAACTTCTACTGGTCGATAATATGCAGGTTTGGACTCCCAAGGGTGATCATCTCAGATAATGGTGCCCAATTTGCAGGAAAAAGGGTGACCGACTGGTGTACAAAACACAAAATTACACAACGATTCACATCAGTTGGATGCCCGCAGACCAATGGACAGACCGAGGTAACTAATAGAGAAATCTTAAGATTATTGAAGAAGAGGTTGTCGGAAGCTGGAGGTGCCTGGTTGGATGAATTACCATGGGTCGTTTGGGCTAATCGAACGAAGGAGAAAACAGCAACTGGAGAAACACCTTTCAGTTTAGTTTATGGTTCCGAAGCAGTGGCCCCAGCAGAATTAGAAGTACCATCTCCAAGAGTCGATCTTTACGATCAATCGGACAACATTGACAAGAGGAACTTCGAGCTCGACCAGCTAGAATCGAAAAGAGAAAGGGCCTCCGCACGGATACAGGCCTACAAAACCACAATGGCGAAGGCATATGATAAAAATGTAAGATTAAAATTTTTTCAGGTAGGAGACCTCGTGCTAAAACGAGTTGACGTCTCGAAGAAAAAAGCAAAGCTTGACAGCAACTGGGAAGGACCTTACAAGGTGGTCGAAGTCGGGAAAAAAGGGGCTTATCGATTAAATACGATGGAAGGAGAACTCGTAAAGAGGACCTGGAATGGGAGAAACCTCAGAAAATTTTATACTTAAGAAATTTTCTTTAGTTTGTCTTTATTTCCGAGTATTTTGTAAATTATACTTCCAGATGTTTTGTAAGCTCCTGGAAAGTTGTTTTTGAAAACTAATACTAAGTTCTTTCGTCATTTTCTAATGATTTTGCAAAGATCTCGAAATCGCCATATGTTCACCGATGGCCGCTGAGACATCGAGAGGAAATCTCCATATCGTCGAAATCTCCAAGTAGTCGAAATCTCCATATCGTCGAAATCTCCATATCGTCGAAATCTCCAAATAGTCGAAATCTCCAAATCGTCGAAATCTCCATATCGTCGAAATCTCCAAATAGTCGAAATCTCCAAATCGTCGAAATCTCCATATCGTCGAAATCTCCAAATAGTCGAAATCTCCAAATCGTCGAAATCTCCATATCGTCGAAATCTCCAAATCGTCGAAATCTCCATATCGTCGAAATCTCCAAATAGTCGAAATCTCCAAATCGTCGAAATCTCCATATCGTCGAAATCTCCATATCGTCGAAATCTCCATATCGTCGAAATCTCCAAATAGTCGAAATCTCCAAATCGTCGAAATCTCCATATCGTCGAAATCTCCAAATCGTCGAAATCTCCAAATCGTCGAAATCTCCATATCGTCGAAATCTCCAAATAGTCGAAATCTCCAAATCGTCGAAATCTCCATATCGTCGAAATCTCCATACCGTAGAAATCGTCGTTTCGAAAGAAAATCTCCATATCTTCGAAATTGCCACATTTAACTCGAAATATAATCGAAATTGCGAATACGAAGCGATAAATGAGCTAAGTATAAACGTATCTCGATTATGATAAAGGCATCGATCGTAAGTCTATATCGACAAAGACACTTAGAGATAAATACCATGTATAAACGTATCTTGACTATGATAAAGGCATCGATCGATAATCAACATCGACAAAAACGCATGGAGACAAATAATTGAGATCAATGATAACATTGAATAAACTAAGTATAAAAAGCATCTCGATCATAATAAAGATACCGATTGTATAAACGCAGTCGACAAAGTAGTGATATGTCTCGATTATGATGAAGGCTTAGGTTATAAACTCAAAATCAACAAGTACGTTCAGAAATAAAAATTGAAATTTTGGATAAAAGAAACAACTCGATAAGTTGCAATATTAATGATTATTTTTATTCATGATATCGATGTAAATACAAATGTACAAATGAAATCGACAATACAGCTATAAACTATTACATTGATTAAATCGACTAAGTTGAGGAAATCCCGAGTTTTCCTACATATTCGACGACCGAGGACTGCTGAGGACGACCAACTTCGGATTAGCTATAGGCTTAAATATGGAGGTTTTCCGCCTATAGCTTTTCCTCTCATTGATCGAGGCCTTGAGGGGACGATTCACCCTCGGTGTCAGCGAAGGACAGGAGGATCTTTTTTAATGGCAGCATGCTTGCTCGAGAGACACACCATCTCAGTCAATAAATCGACCATGGGTGATGGGTCTCTCTGCTTCGACCAAGTGACAGAAGAGGAAAAAGTCGCTCAAAATTTTTGCGCTTTAAGTCCTCCACCATCTGATCGGCTGCCATACCTTCTACCTCACCCCTGCCCTCCAAGATCTCGGAAGCACCTTGAAATCATCGAGGACCGACATATGTTGCAGAGTGCCGATCCAATGAGGATTCCGAGATGCCCCCGGGTGAACCTCGTTGTCGTTACCGATGCCACCCATTCGAACAACGAGGCCCACCCATTGAAGTACACCTTTTACCGATACCACCCAATCGAAACGAGTATCACATTTTTTTATTTTTATTTTGATCTGGAGGTCGAGTAGGATGAAAAGTCCCAAAGGAGGAAAAGGGACCCTTCGATGACTTGATATCGAAAAACGAACTATCGAGGAATATTTTCCTCGAATGTTTCTTAAAAAGGAACATGTTGGTATGAGTTTGATGTGAAGAATACTGGGAACCCCTCTACCTATTTATAGGGTTGGCCCATCCAATCCAACGGCCCAAATATTATCAAGATCAACGGTCAGGATGGAAGGCATTTAAGTAGCCGGCCGTTACGCTACCCGAGGTAACTAACGCGGCTTACATCCAACAGTCAAGGGAAAGCCACGATCAATGGCTGAGATTGTTCCCATTTAATGCGCTAACCGCTTCAACTACCCTAGAGTTTTAATGCATCGACTAGTAATTATAAAATTACCCTGCGACGTCGAACATATCGGGCTATAAGTTTACCAAAACAGCCTCTTTGGTACGTATTCGTACCTCAGTGTACCGAAAGTAATGTACCACGAGATATCAGATTATTATTATCAAGTTAGATGGAGATTTGATCGACTTAATCTGACTAAACGATAGAATAAGAGACGACAATCATCGAACATACTCAGATGATGAAAAGCCAATTAATTTGCACACATCAAAATATATGACTTACGAGCAGAATGGAGATAAACAGATTAAACACGATCGATTAATGACAAAGGAAATATTCAACATTTCATAAAAATAACATATAAACAACAAAATACGCCGCCCACACGCAGCTCGATAACCAACAAATCGAGCTTTAGAGGAAATAAAAGTTTTTTCTTTTTTCAAACTCAAGGCCAAAACAAATGCCGTCAACAATCGTTATGGGTCTGAAAATTGAGGAGATCAACATGATCGGAGGAAGTCGACTTGGGGACTTCACCTCCATGATCAGCACTCTCAGCTCTCAACTTGGCGGCTTGCAGCTCGAGTAGGAATCCAAACTCATGGTCCTCAGGAGCACCCTTGGAGTCGTCATCTATCAAAAAATCCAAGTTGAGCGGAACACCGTTTTCGTCTGAAGTGGCACTGAGCTTCGTCTCATCAAAACGATCGTTCAGGAAGCCAAGCGCCCTACACTGCTTCCAGCCCTTCTCAAAGACCTTAGATAGATCGGTTCTGGATTGGCGTTCAACTAGCTCCTCATAAACAACGCTGTTGAAGAATTCAGTAACGATAGCTTTCCTCTCGGCAGCAGTTGCTTCATTGCGACTCTTCAGTCCTTCTTGTCGACCCAATTCAAAGCTCTCAGCAACCTCATCCTTCAGCTTCATGGCAAACTCTTGATCCTTCTGCTCCAGTTTTGCCTCCAACTCTGCAATGCGACTATCTTTACTCATCGCTTCTTTCGCCAGAGCAGCTACCTTTTCATCAACTCCCTTCATCTTCTCCTCCAAATGACCAACCTTCTTCTTCAGATGCGAGCTAGAACCTTTACTCTTATCGTAACGCTTCCTCAGACTGTCATGTCGAGCAGCAGAAGAATAGATGGTCTGGCTTAGCTACAAGATCCAAATTTCGTACATTATTAATATGAACTAGAGAAAAACATAACGAGTATCGATGTCGAAAGAAGAATACCGAAAGAAGGAGAGACGCCTGCAACCGTAGGATGTCTGCATTATCTTTCTTTAACAGCGTGGCATGGTCCTCGAAGGACACTGTCGACAAAAATTTCTCCCACGCCTGGGGAGTGATTGATGAATCCAAGATTGCAGGATTCATCATCGAGATGCCGGCCGTCCTAGATCCAAGTTTTCTTTTGTGTTCCTCGAGAATGGACTCGAGGCTGCCTCCAGCAGGGGCAGGGATCTCACTACTTGCAGGGGTCGGTGGATCATCCAACCTAGCCTTTTTCGACGAAGGTAGGTCTGTCTGATCGACTTCAGCCGAAACAGGCCTTTTTCCCTTATCAATTTCTTGATCTCCCTCCAATTGATGGTTTGTCTGTGGAGGGATAGTGCTCAAGTGGCCGAGAGGCTTTGAGGCCTTGTCGGTAGCAACAGTCGGGGACGGAGGCACAGGCGGTTTCACAATATGTTGAGATTTCCATATTGATCTAAGGACACGATTAGCCATGGGGACGAGGTTTTCTGCACAAACGGATATATTAAAAGAATACATCAATATAATATATACAAAAAAAACACAAAGAACGATCAAAACTACCTAAAGTAGGACAATCAACAGGTAAGGGAGCCATCGACATTCCTCCTAAACTCAAAATTGGCTCCCGCAGAAGTGCATTGGTGTCATAAGTCGATTCCGACAACTGAGAAAGAAAGTCGGGCCCCCATGAAGTTTCGGGTGTGTTCCTCAACAGAACGCCACCCGACCTCCATTCACGTGTCGTCCTCCATACATAGTTCTCGGGGCCATGAACAAAAATAAACCTATTCTTCCAACCTTTCCCATGTGATGACTTCAAATCACTAAGAAACCTAACTTTGGGTTTAGACCGTACAAAGTAAAAAGCTTCATTGGACTGAGGGGAAGGGCGGACATCGAAAAGACCGCAAAAATTAGCAAAAGAAGCGGGTTGACCGACTGCTTTCATCACTATACAGAAAGAAATTATATATCCAATGGCATTAGGGACCAATTGGGTAGGGCATACACCGAGACCATTAACTATATCGATGAATTCATTTGCTAAAGGAAAGCGAAGACCATTTTCCAGACTATCGATATGAAAAGCTCTATAACCGCTCGGAGGCTCGTTCATCCTATCATCCGAAGATGGCATCTTAATACCCCAACCTGAAGGGAATTCATATTTCAATAGCAACGATTCATCCGACATACGTAGACGACATGCCGATATGGCACTGAATAATTCTTTCGTTCGATGGCGGTCCGACTTAGACCCTGAAGGGATCGCGACTCCCTTCTTCGGAAGTCTTACAGAACCTATCGACACACCCCTTCCCCGACAGACTCATCCCCTATGGACTTAGACCCACCAGACATAAATAAAAGAAAGAGATAGAAATACCTAAGAGGGAAGGATTACTCCGACTTAGAGGCTGCAAGATATCGCCGATCGACAACGCTCCGACAACTTTTCGCCCAGGCCGTTTTTATAAGTATGAACAGTTAAGCTCCTAACACCCTATATATAGGCGAGAATTCCTAAAGAGCGCGCCCATTGGCAAATTATTTGAATAGATGTGGCGGTTCGCTCTAAAATAAGCTGATTCAATATTCCGGCCCAATAACACTCCTTTCGGATTAAGGAAGTTGGCCCAAGTATTAGCCCATTTACAAAATTCGAAGTCGATATTTCGATTATAAATGATTAGAGACAAATAGGCAGTTGTATATATTTATCAATTCAAAAAGATCCGTCGACAATTTATCGATACAGTCAAAATTTTCTTCACATATAACCCTACTCCTAAGAACTACACCCTATCTACGATTAAGCATCCAAACTCAAGCGATCGAGCAGCTTCATATTCTTCTTCTATACCATCGAGTACCGGGGGTTGACACTGCTCGTCGAGAGCTGCTCCTATAACCGATGGATCGAAATTCGCAGTAAGAAAACCTTTGTGTTGGCACTGTTTGATGGTCTTCGTATGCATTTCGACCAAGGCATCTCCCATCCTGGCTTCGGCAAGATAGTCGTACACGGGGGATGCGAGAAACTCCTTAACAATTTCTAGACGTTGGGCGGAATAAACCACCCTAGCTTCTGGAGGATATCCAGAACGAAGTCGATCAACTTCTCGAGTAGAAATGCTAAGCTGCTTCATAGCCTCATCAAGTTGCTGCTCTCGCTCTTTAATAGCGACATCATGCTCGGCCTTGAGTTTTTCCAGTTGTTGTTGCGCGAGATCCGCCTGGAGGTAGCCTTGAAACAGATATTGTGTCACCTACATAAAACGAAACAAATGACCTCCGATTCCTGATTCGTTATAAAAATTAAAAAAGCTGATATCGAGAAATAACTTACTGCGGAGACTGCTCGCCCCGAAGTATGTAAGTTCTTCTGCAGCGATTTCCTCGACAACCACCTCTGATCACGACTAAAAATGCTGTGAATAAAACTTTTGAAACCAGTATCCTTAGAATCCCGTTGAAGAACCGAATCACTTGAGCCCAAACCGCCGGGATACTTATGCTCGGATTCGACCCATTGTGATATCGACCAATTAAGATCGAACTCCTCGTCATCTGAGCTTTTGTCGCTATCATCCTCAATCGGAACGACGGGATCATTTTTTGTCTTCAATCCCGTATCTTCTTCTATGCGAGGCCTCTTTCCTCGCTTAATGTCGATTCGACGGGCCTCGTGATCACCAACGCTCTTCCCTCGACCCTCCGCGCTAGGTCCAGCCGTGGCGCCAAAGCCTTGTGGCCACTTACGTTGAATCTCGGCCTCCAGAGCCTCCCTTTTCTTCCCTTTGGGCGCAAGCATAGCGCCCCTAAGAAGGTCATCTAAGGAAGGATCATCGCCCCTCTTTTTTGATGCCGATAACCCGCATGTTCGAAGATACGGTTCTTGGATAAGAACCTTCACATCTAGGCAGAAGGTACGTAGATTCTCCAAAAATTGTGATGACAGTGTCGATGGTGGAGGCCTCTGTACGTTGATTGGGCCGATACGCCAGGACGATGTAATGTTCAGCTTTTGTCCTTTTGGTGGCCTAAGATACGCAAATCGGGCTTTCCACCCTTTCCCATGAGAACTTTTGGCATTGGTCAGAAAACTATTCCTGTTCCCCTTGGACTTCACCTGATAGAAGCCCTTGCCCGACTTCGGAGACTCCCTCACAGTAAATAAACACCAAAAGTTGCCGAACGAAGCCTCTTGTCTAAAAGCCTTCATGACAACGATAAACCCGAGGATCATCGACATGCCATTCGGGACAATCTGAGCAGGTACGACACCCAAATAATTAAGAATCGAAGCAAGCTCGGGAGCAATGGGAACTCGAAATCCACACTCCATCGACGCCTCGTGTATAGCTATTGACTTCTTCGGAGGGTTGTGCATTCGCTGTACCTTATTTGGAGCCGATAAAACCCAACCTTCAGTAATCGAGAAAGATGAAAGCCAAGTCGACAACGGTTTTTTATAATCCCCAGCTTGAATCTCATGATATGCTAGCCTCTTTCCCTCTTCGTCTTCGTCGTCGTCATCAGCCTGACCACCACTTACCGGTATGTCGCCTTCGTTGCCTTCCTGTCGATTTTCTTCCTCACCAAATACTTCCTCGATAACATCCTCTACATGAACATTTTCCGGACTAGATACTTCGCTGTCCGACATCTCTCAAGTATCTCAGAACTGAAATCGATAAAGCTCTAAAGCACTCTCTTATTTGCGAACAAAGCTCCGACGTCAAGATTTTTTTTTTTACAGTAGTGTAAAAGCACAGGACGAACAACCAACCTATATATAGGCGCAAAAACTACCGCTTCACCAAAATTGCACACTGCCCCATGACAAGACGCGACGTTTAATCTTCCACCCCTAAAATAAGTATTACCCGTCAATTTAAACCCTGAATCTGCAACGGCGCGAAAACATAGACGCAATGGCGGGAAATTCTGCTCCGATACTTCAAGTCCCGGACTTCGATTTACAATCAAACTCTCGAACTTGGGGGACTCCCACTGATACAAGCAGAATTTAAAATCCAAACGAACACTACTTCAAATTTCCAGAGTTCGACTTACGCTCAAACTCTAGAACTTGGGGGACTCTTGATGTACCAAGTCTTCGTCATTATAAAACTACTAGGGATCAATCGAGTAATATCGAGGACCTCCCCTCTCCTGTTCACATCGAACATAAACAGAACCTAACGTCGGCATCGACCTCGATCTATTCGACATAGTGACCGATGTTCTCTTAAAATTAATCCACTTACAATCGGATCGAATCGAAGGCTGATGATCCATATTCGAACCAAAACGTCCAATCCAGATTCGACCCGGTGACCCATCCTGAAACTATAAATAGCCCTCATAAATGAAATAAAAGGTACGCACGTTCCGAGTATAAAATACGCTCCGACCTACAACCTTATCTCGATACTTACTTTAGCATCGGAGGGTTATCGCCGGGTAACCACCGGCATTAACCTGACGTAGTTATCTTTGATTGCAGGTTAGGTTCCCTTATACAAATCGAGGAGAAGTTTGATTGACCTGCTTATCCTCACATTGACGAGTCGTGAAACCCGAGACATTGATTAGAAATAATTACCCTGACAATAACACGCTCATCAAATGGCACGAGTTACTGCAACGGATTTGAGAAGGAAAACTAGCTATGCTGCCTTTTTGGTGTTTGAACTAAGTAATCCAATCAATTTGGAGAGGGCAAGTGCATCGGTAACATTTGGACGAGAAATAACTGACTCGACTGATTATAGCTATTTTGTGTATCTGGATGAACAAGAAAGTAGTCGTGCTCGTGGGCCTCAACGTCGACCTGATGGATGGATGGAGATCAAGCTCGGAGAAATTTACAACAATTTGGGTGATGATGGTGTTCTCAACATCTGCTTTTGGGAAAAAGACGATTATAAACGTAAACATGGTCTTCTTGTTCGTGCTATCGAACTACGACCAAGACCAAATACTAATCATTAGTTAGGCGGTCTATTTACTCAAAAGTTGATAAAAATAACATTAATAATATGCTTTATTTTGTTGATGTTATATAAATTGTTCCTTTTTTAAAATAACATAGAAGTTGCTAAGTTCATGAATATTGAAGTGTGTTGTGAATTGTTCCTCTTTAATTTGAATGTAAGTTGTGCTTCTGATGTGGTAAATCACGAATCTACTATTTAATGTGAGAAATCATTGTTCTTGAGATTTTTTTTCCATTAAGGTGAGTTGATTTATTTGAATTTACGAGATTTTTTTGTTTTGTTTGAAGGAATATATCTTTTTTGCTAACCACACATATATATTTGAAATCAAGATCGAGCTCACCAAAGCATATCTATGTCTTGCATCAAGCACATTAAAAAAAAAAAAAATTTTTACTGGCACTAGTATTTTGAAAAAAAATGTCACAAAAAATTAATATAATCATAATTTTAAAAAAATGTCAACAATTATATTACTATTTAGTTACATTTTTCTATTATTATGACTTTATTTGCAGGTGTCCCGATAAACATATTCGAGTCATTTTTCATATCTGCATAAAGGAAACACGCATAAAACAAATACAATTTCCCGTTATTGTGAAAGACCAAACATAAGATTGTGGCACAATTAACAAAAGTAGGATTTTTTTTCTCTTTAAGCAAAATCCAAAACTAGTTATTAGTTATAACCTAATAACCGAAGATTAACCACATGCATCATATAAATTCAATAAAACTTAATTAGATCTTTAACCACATGCATCATATAAATTCAATCATGGATCAAAGTTTCGTTTCGTAGGTGAGTTTCGGGTATCCAAAAATTTGAAACGTTTCGGAAACGTTGCGGAAACGCTAAGAAAAATTACAAAAACCTGGAAACACACAAATAGTCATAAAAAATACATAAAAATCATGTTCTTATTTCTAAAGCATAATTTAACTTGAAATATAAGTGAAAAATGAATGCAAACAATTATTGATAATGCCCTTTTCAAATCTTGCAAACCAGTATCACCAAACAATAATGAGTGCTTGTTAATAATTAAAAAAATGAATTGCACCACAACTAAACAATGAAAAGACAGCGGAATATCCTAGATGAAATCTATAAACTACAATCAAAATAACCGTACCTCAAAAACTAACAAAAGTTAATACAGAATGAAAGGATAGCTTATTAAAGTTCATGATATTAAAGTACTAATAGTTCAAAATAAAATTAAATTAAAAGATCAAATTGTTTATACGTAACATAAGCAAATTGATTTCCACTTCCACTTCCCCTTCCGCATAGACTAAAATTTTGATCGGCGGCTACCATGATCTTCATCTTGAGTAGCATAATCAAAGTATTGTTCTTCAGAGAAATAAATTCCTTGTTGGCTAGCTTTACATTGACTCAAGTTGGTAAACTCCCCACCATTTTCTGGATTTGAAAAAAAATTGGAACGTTTTTTTCGAAGAAGGCAACGGCTATTTTCGGAAATTGAAGGAAACTTTGCAAGTTTCCATTGTTTCGTTGGAAAACTCGAAAACATTGTGGGTTTCGAAGGAAACCTTGTAGTTTCGAAAATACATTGAGGAATCATTTCGGTTCCTTGAAAAATAGAAAAGTTTCGGATTTTTCCTAGGAAAAATCGGAAATTTTGATCCATGAATTCAATAAAACTTAATTAGATCTTAGGGCTTGTTTGTTTGGTGTTTGGAAAAGTAGTTTGGGAGAATAGTTGAGGTTTGTGAAATAATCTCGATTTGCGTAATGTTGTTTGTTTGAGTTTTGAGAGAGTGGTTTGAGAAATAAAGTGAGTATAGGTTTTTTTGGAAGAGTGTAAGTAAATAAAATAAATGTTTAAGCTCAATATCCGGCATTTACATAAAGTTTTAATGAGTATATACACCTCATCAATTAAATTTCGGCAAATCTTATTGGCCTTAGAAGTTGTCAAATACCAATTAAAATTAATGTAAGTAATTGATGCAACTTGAACAACAAATGTATTATATACATCTAATATAAGTTTCTATATATATTATAGCTTATAAGAGCCGAAGCGGTCAACAAACAGTACAACATAATTTACTTTCGATTTTTGTTAAATCGATTTAATCGAAAAACGCCGCCGTTTCTTTATTTACCGGGATTTTTTGCTCTTCGTTGAATTTCTTTTCTCTTTTTATTTAATGCTTTCTTGGCCGTCCGTTTGCAACCTGTGGCCCCGGCAGGGGAATTGTGGTCGTGCGAGTTTGGTTTTGCAATTTAATTTTAATTGGCATAATCACTAAACGGCGCCGTCTCGTTATTAGTTTTTTATTTATCTGTTCATACTTTATTCTCGAGTAAAAACAACAACTATATTTCCGATGTGTCTTATTGCTTCCAATTTTCTTTCATTTTTAAAAAAATTCGAAAATACACGAAACGGTGTCGTTTATTGATTTGCTCTTGCCCTTTTCATACTTTACTCTCGATTAGAAACAAACGCCACATATCCGATGACCTACATTTCTTAATTACAGCTTATAAGAGCCGAAGCGGTCAAGAAACAGTACATCCAATTTAGTGATGTTTTCTATTATTAATTAATTTTGTGTGTACAATTTTTTTTTTGTTTGCATTTTAAATCGATTTCCATTTTCTTTTACTACTAACACAATATTCTTTCTATTTTTTTGGTAACAGTATATCATAAAACGATACTGTTTTCGTTTTATTTTGTCATTCACAGTACAACATAATTTACTTTCTTTTTTCATAAAATAAATTCGGCTTTATTTATCGAACTGTCTTTATTGTTACTATATATTACATTTCGGGGAAAAAAATTGAATTATAAAACGTTGCTGTTTTCCTTTTACGGAGTATAATTTATTCGGAGGTTTTATTTTTTACTTTGCAGGTAACCTGTTTTCCTGTTTTCCGATATATTGTTATTGATCTACTATTTTTTTCGATCAGTCGTTCCTTCTTGGGAACATAAATTCTAAATATCTTTTGCTATAAATAGGTGGTCTCAGCTTGCATACAGATTATCTTTTCGTTCCAACGCGTTCGCTTTCTTATTTTCCCACCTCCATTTATTTTCTCTTACTACCCCATCTTTAACTATTCGGACCTGTTTTCCTGTTTTCCGATATATTGTTATTGATCTACTATTTTTTTCGATCAGTCGTTCCTTCTTGGGAACATAAATTCTAAATATCTTTTGCTATAAATAGGTGGTCTCAGCTTGCATACAGATTATCTTTTCGTTCCAACGCGTTCGCTTTCTTATTTTCCCACCTCCATTTATTTTCTCTTACTACCCCATCTTTAACTATTCGGAATGTTTTTTCATTTCACTCCAAAAAAACATATATATCAAATCTATTGATTTAAAAACGAGGAATGACTCGCCAAACCACTTATCCGATCTTCTCGTTATTCTTATAATACGATGTATTCCTGACCCAATCGACCATTATTTATTTTCCTATAAAATTCCCATTTCAGTATCCTTCTGTTAGAAGCAGAAATAGCAGGGATTACGAGCATGAATGTTCTATAAATGTGTCTGAAGAAGATATACAATCGGTAATTAAGAATTGTATATGTTGCTGTGCAATAGTGAGCCATGCTTGTCGAGGGAGAACCTACTTGACTAAGGAAGTGGGGTGCATATCTGAGAAGGAAGAAGGAGAAATGGAAATAATATTTTCTTACTTAGTACGAATATACAATCTATGAAGGCTCTGCTGAACTTCTCATTCAGGGATTTTGTAGCAATTCTCCGTTTAAACATCTTTGTCAAGGTATGCAGGGGCGAGTGTTGTACAAAAAGATATTTCTCCTACACTTCAACCTCCTGCTCGAGATCCTAGAATAGGAAGTAGAATTTGTAGTAATTTGACTGCATATTCATATTTATTTGTAAGTAGTTGTAACTGGATTATTGTGTAATCGTTCGTGAAAATTAATCAACTTGTTAGTTTCATTATCTGTAATAATCTTTATTATAATGTAATTATGTGGAACTAAATTTATTTGAAAACATATTTAAAAGTTATATTTTTTTGGGAGAAAAACTGACGTTGTATTTTAATTTAATTATGGATATTTTTTAATTTCAACTTGCTCGATGTTTAATTTTCAATAAGTCATAATTCAGAATACGATCGTGAATATAATAGATATTTATTAGTATATATAGTTTAACAAATTATTAATTTTTTTTTCTCGAAAAGATAAATTTAGAATATTTCATAATACCTATTCTACTGTCTGGACCTGCATCACCTGCACAGCGAAACTTATATTAGAAGGCTATTGTCTGAGTGATTATGAAAAATAGTTTTTACTCACGTGGAGTAAGGGGAAAGAAAAGGTTTCCACCCAGGCTGAGGCATAAGGATCGCCTCTCTATCCAATCCGTCTCCCCTGGCCTGTCCAACACACTCTTGATACATTGGTTAATAAATGTTTAATTACCTGATCAAAGACCAAATAGTCATTATGCGAAAATACACGAGTACACGAGTTATCAAATGCACGTTAAAAACGAAATAGGCTCAGAAAAAATAGTATTTATTCGATCGTATTTTTATTATTCTATTCTGGGAGACAAGCCTCGACTTTTTAATGTTCTTCTCCGATGTATTGATTACCCAATCGACCTTCATGGACGACTTACGAAGGATTGTCATGCTGCATCTGTATTTCCTAAAAATATTAGGGGATCGGAAATGCAGATATAATAATTAATAATTAAACAAATATTATGAGATCGGAACATTTAGGGGGGGGTTATAGATCCAATAAGTGAAAACTATGAGATCGTATCATCGACAATAATGAGGAGATCGATGCGCTGATAAGAATGGCTATAAAAAACAAAACAAAAGCTGTATATTAAAATTAATTTTGTTACTTTTAAATGTTTAAGCAGCTGGTCAAAGAGCAAATATAATTACATACTTCGGTATTATAAGATCGTAAATAGTCGGTTTTCTTCTCTTTCTAAGTTTAATTTGCAAAAATAATTTAAGGATGAGTTTGCTTTAGCAATTTTTTTTTCAGCAGCATAATAAAAAAAAGGTGCCGTTTCGTTCCGTAATTAATTGCTACTGCTTTTATTTTACCGTTTTTGTTTCTCTCTTTTTCTAGATAAATTATATTCGTCCCACCTTCCCGACCAATATTATTGGTTGGCTTTGTATACTTTTGCCCCTTCTTAAAAAACAGTACATGTTACTTTATAATTTCAAGATGTTTTTAAATGCTATCTGACATTTTTACCCTTATTTAATTATGTGGAGTAATAAAATATTTACTCATCTTTTTCAAGGGCAATTTGTCTAATAATCCTTTAATTTTAATTTTTCTAAAATCTAGATCATTAAATAATTTCTTAATCCTTCTGAAACAACTTTAAACATCCTGTTTTCCGGTCTCGATCCGAAACGTTCAACAAACAGTACAACATATTTACTTTCGATTTGTGTAAAATCGATTTAATCGGAAAAAAATGGCTCTCCCGGATCTGTTCTTTTTTTTTAATTGCAACATGTGGGCCCGGCATGGGATTTTCACTTTTGCAATAATTTTTTTAAATAGGTATAATCATGAAATGGCGTCGTTTGGCTGAGGGGTTTTTTTTTTTTTAAAACGGTATTGAATTGAAACGACGCTGTTTCTTTCAGGACTTAATTGCTCTTGATTTTTTTTCGTCGTTATCGTTTATACCTTTCCCGGTTTTCCGAGACACTTTGATTGCTCTATTATTTCGTTGATCAGTCTTTGAAACGAACGTTTTAATTTTAATGCGCATTGGCCGTTCATCTGTCTTACTTTCAACCGTCGGATCTAAATATCTTTTGCTATAAATAGGTGGTCTCAGCTTGCATAAATATTGTCTATCTCTTCGTTCTAACCCGTTTGCTATCTTATTTTTTCTCCTTCAACTATTTTCTTTTACTACCCCATCTTTAACCCTTCGGAATTTAATTTCTTTTCACCCCGTGATAGTATTTTTGTTAGGGCCCTTATATTTTTTTTAATTAATTAATACAATTCGTCGATCAGTCGTTGAAACGAACGTTCTAATTTTTTTGTGCATTGGTCGTCATCTGTCTTACTTTCAACCGTCGGATCTAAATATCTTTTGCTTGAAATTGGTGATTTCAGCTTGCGTACAGATTATCTATCTCTTCGTTCAAACCCGTTTGCTTTCTTATTTTTCCTCCTTCAACTATTTGCAAGACTTCCAAAACAGGACAACCCAATAATATATTTTCCATCACAAACTCTTCCAATTTCATTAAGTCAATATATAGACTTTTCAAAGATCTCCACTTAATGACTCCTCGAGGAGCAATATCACAACAAGCTACCCTCAAACTTGTCAAATATGAATGAGAGTACAAAATCCGAGGCAGCAAATACGTGTTTCCATAAGAGTTCGTCATAAACAAATTTAACAGCAAACTTGGTCAAGTAGGTTCCGCCGCACATAAGAAGCAACTTCCCGAGACAAGATATTTCTCCTACCCTTCAACCTCCTGCTCGAAGATCCTAGAATAGGAAGTAGAATTTGTAGTAATTTGACTGCATATTCATATTTATTTGTAACTGGATTATTGTGTAATCGTTCGTGAAAATGAATCAACTTGTTAGTTTCATTATCTGTAATAATCTTTGTTATAATGTAATTATGTGGAACTAAATTGATTTGAAAACATATTTAAAAGTTATATTTTTTTGGGAGAAAAACTGACGTTGTATTTTAATTTAATTATGGATATTTTTAATTTCAAATTGCCCTTGAAAAAGATGAGTAAATATTTTATTACTCCACAAAATTAAATAAGGGTAAAAATGTCAAATTGCATTTAAATACATCTTCAAATTACAAAGTGACATGTACTGTTTTTTAAGAAGGGGCAAAAGTATACAAAGCCAACCAATAATACTGGTCGGGAAGGTGGGACAAATATAATTTATCTAGAAAAAGAGAGAAACAAAAACAGTAAAATAAAAGCAGTAGCAATTAATTACGGAACGAAACGGCACCGTTTTTTTATTATGCTGCTGAAAAAAAGATTGCTAGAGCAAACTCATCCTTAAATTATTTTTGCAAATTAAACTTAGAAAGAGAAGAAAATCGACTATTTACGATCTTATAATACCGAAGTATGTAATTATATTTGCTCTTTGACCAGCTGCTTAAACCTTTAAAAGTAACAAAATTAATTTTAATATACAGCTTTTGTTTTGTTTTTTATAGCCATTCTTATCAGCGCCATATTTACTTTCGATTTAATAAAATATAAATATTGAAAAAATAAACAAACATAAAAAAATACTTTATAAATACAGATCGAAAAGTAAGATCAAAATTAAGCTCGAAATGAAAGTATACACGAGAGGAGGACCGATTTGCAACCAAAAGCAAATGACTCCGGGGAGATTTTGTTAATAAAAATACGGACTCATAAAATATAGAATAAAACGCAGAATTAACGGAGGAAATTAAAATACAAACTCATAGAGCCCCGAAACAAAATAATATAAATTAAATAAACAAACAAAACATAAAGAATATATAGAATAATCAAATCTAGAGCATTAAATAATTTCTTAATCCTTGTGAAACAACCTTAAACATCCTGTTTTCCGATTTCTCGATCCGAAACGTTCAACAAACAGTACAACATATTTACTTTCGATTTAATAAAATATAAATATTTGAAAAATAAACAAACATAAAAAAAATACTTTATAAATACAGATCGAAAAGTAAGATCAAAATTAAGCTCGAAATGAAAGTATACACGAGAGGAGGACCGATTTGCAACCAAAAGCAAATGACTCCGGCGAGATTTTGTTAATAAAAATACGGACTCATAAAATATAGAATAAAACGCAGAATTAACGGAGGAAATTAAAATACAAACTCATAGAGCCCCGAAACAAAGTAATATAAATTAAATAAACAAACAAAACATAAAGAATATATAGAATAATAAAATATAAAATACAAAATTACAAAAAGAAAAAATAAAAATCTGTTTTTTTTTTAATTGCAACATGTGGGCCCGGCATGGGATTTTAACTTTTGCAATATTTTTTTTAAATAGGTATAATTTATACCTTTCCCGGTTTTCCGAGACACTTTGAAACGAACGTTTTAATTTTAATGCGCATTGGCCGTTCATCTGTCTTACTTTCAACCGTCGGATCTAAATATCTTTTGCTATAAATAGGTGGTCTCAGCTTGCATAAAGATTGTCTATCTCTTCGTTCTAACCCGTTTGCTTTCTTACTTTTCCTGCTTCAACTATTTTCTCTTACTACCCCATCTTTAACCCTTCGGAATTTAATTTCCTTTCACCCCGTGATAGTATTTTTGTTAGGCCCCTTATATTTTTTTAATTAATTAATACAATTCGTCGATCAGTCGTTGAAACGAACGTTATAATTTTATTGTGCATTGGTCGTCATCGTCATCTGTCTTACTTTCAACCGTCGGATCTAAATATCTTTTGCTTGAAATTGGTGGTGTCAGCTTGCGTACAGATTTTCTATCTCTTCGTTCTAACCCGTTTGATTTGTTATTTTTCCTCCTTCAACTATTTTCTCTTACTACCTCATCTTTAACCCTTCAGAATTTAATTTCCTTTCATCCCATGCTAGCATTTTTTTAAGACCCATATATTCTTATAATACGATGTATTTCTAACCCAGTCGACCAGGATGGTCGTTATATGAGGGTTTCCTTTGGTTTTTCTGAAAAGCTAACCTTATAAGGTATACTTGCAAACACAAACTTTATGCCAAGCCAACAAATGCATTGACTGCGTATGACATAGTCTTACTTTTCAACTTCCAGCTACGAAAAATTTAAAAAGCAAATACGAGGCATAACACGTCAAGCCTAAAATTATTTCGTACTTGGAAGTTGAAAAGTAAGACTATGTCATACGCTGTCATGCATTTGTTGGCTTGGCATAATATAAGTGATGTCGGAAAAGTGAGATGCTATGAGGAGATAGGAAGGCCACATAAAATTAATGTGGATGATGTCGGAAATATTATTCGGGGAACGATATGGAAGAGAATAAGATAAGAAAACTCACGATGCTGGCTGCAATCATATCCTCACGTGTTCCATGTATTATTATCGGCAAAGTTTGTCTAAAATCTCCGCCAAATAACACAACTTTCCCTCAAAAAGCCAACTTATTACCGCATAAATCAGCCAACAAATTATGAAGGGCCTCAATAGAATGTTGATTTGTCATAGACGCTTCATCCCATATATGCTATGAAAGCTCTGCTGAACTATTATTTCACGGATGTTTTACACATCTTCGTCAAATGACTATTGTATTTGATCTAGGCAGTAGGTGAAATACTGAAAATATTTTTCTTTCTCAGACAATGGTGTAAAGGTATGCAGGGGCAAGTGTTGTACAAAAATAAATTTTACCTACCCTTCAAACGCTTGCACGAATATCCTATAATAGGATGTACAACTTGTAGTAATTTGACTGTATACTCTATATTAATATTTATTTGTAAATGGATTACTGTGTAATAGTTTGTGAAAATTAATTTTTTTTTTAGTTTTATTATGTGTAATAATCTTTATTATAATGTTATAATGTGGAACTAAATTGATTTTAAAATATATCTTGAAACTTATAAAAAAAACCCTATACACTGTTCAATGGGCCAGTTTCATTGGTTAATAAATGTTTAATTGGTTAATAACTGTTCAATGGGCCAGTAACATTGGTTAATAAATATTTAATTATCTGATCAAAGACCAAATACTCGTCCTAGTCGGGGAATTAGTAATACAATCATGGTCGATACACAACATATGCAGTCGGCGAACATACACGAGTAATAAAATGCAGTTAAAATATGAAATATGCTCGAAAAAATAACATTTATTCGATCTTGTTAGTTTTATTCTATTATTTTGGGAGACAATCCTGGACTTTTTAATGTTTTTGTTCGATATATTGATTACCAAATTGACCAGTATGGACGACTTATGAGGGATTGTCATGCTGCATCTGTATTTTGTAACAATATTAGGGGATCGGAAATCTAGGGAGTATAATGAAACAAAACTTATGAGATCGGAAACTTTAGGGGGGGGGAATAGATCCAACATGTGAAAATAGCAGATCGGGTATTTGACATTAATGACGAAATCGATGCGCGTCTATAAGATAAGATATTAAAAATATAACAAAAGCTGTATATTAAAATTGATTTGTTTACTTAAATTTGTAAGCAGCTGGTCAAAGAACAAATATAATTACATACTTCGGTATTATTAGATCATAAACAGTTGATTTTCTTCTTTCTCCAAGTTTTACTTGCAAAAATTATATAAGGACTATTCGGAATATGTAGCTGTTCCGAATATACAACTTTATTTTCTTTGCATAATATATTTTATTATACATGCTTTACAAGAACATTTTCAATGCATTGTGTAAAGATCAATTTGACATATTTGTTTATAATGCAATTAGAGGTAACAACATTTATTCGTATATTTTATATTTTAAAAATAGATTTTCGTTTTGACTAATTAAACACTTGGGCCTCACTACTTAACGTATAATATTTAAGTAACAAAATAGGAGATCGGTTAATTGAGAATAATATAAATAGGTCGGAAATGTGTTTTAGAGATCAACGGGAATTAACCCGCAACATCAAAACAACGTCGTTTTATAATTATCTGGTCCCAAACAAATTGGAAGGGATTTTGATTAGTACTGTTCTTAATTAATGTGTATATCTTCGCCGTTCATCTGTGTTTATTTTAACCGTCGGATCTAAATAGCTTCTTCTATAAATTGGTGGTCTCGCCTGCATAAAGATCTCTGTTTCTTGACTCTTTCGGCAAATTAAACCAACGTTTATTTTATTTTTATTTTTTTCTCTAAATTTTCTGTCTTACTTTTCTATGTTTATGCCTTATAGTTCTAAACAATCTCAATTTCTCTTCAGAAGTTTGTTGGCGATATATGGCGCATACCGCCTTCATGCAGAGTTTTCCCTTATAGTCTCAATTGCTCGTCAGAAGTTTGCTGGCGATTTATTCTCCTCTCTTACTTGTCTCGTAATACGATCTTCTCATTATTCTTATAATACGATGTATTGATGACCCAATCGGCCAGGATGGACGTCGTACGAGGGATCGTCATGCCGCATCTGTATTTTTTTTGTAACAATAGCAGGAGATCGGAAAGACGTATACAATATTGAATAAAATATTTTATATCGGAAATCTGGGGAGACTAATAGCTTACGCGATTGGAAAATATTAGATCGGGTAATTGATACTAAGTAGGAGATCGACACGCGTTTATAAAAGCCAAAGCGGACAAGGAACAATATTTATCAAATTCCTTTCCAATTTTTTTGGGCCCAGATAATTATATAATGCCGTTGTTTTAATGTCATGCGTGCTCATTGTTGTTGTACCTCGTGTTGTTGATTTTATTTTTCCTTCTCATATAATGGTTCAATTCACCGTCTGTTTGGAAGCTGAATAATTTCGACATTTACATGATAGATGAAAAAATTAGATAAAACTACTTGCAAATTATTTTAATATTTTAACTAATTATATTTCGTGAATTTAAGAAAACAAAATTAAGTAATTTTGTTAATTAAAATTAAGTCATTAAATATACGTTAATTGATTAGCTTTTTACAATTTAATAATATAATTAAATTATATTTAATTACTTTATATTTAAATTTATAGAAAATAATTTATTTACTACTATTTAATTCATATATCAACATTGATATTCTATAAATAAATATTTAAGTATATTTGCTGATAATTTAGGATGTTATAAATATGAATAGAGTTAAATAAGTATTATGTTATTGCAAAATAATATTAACCTATAACTGTTTAGTACGGTAACCGTTCTATGAAAAAGAGACGAGGCACAATAACACTGACCCCGCATGGTATGAAAATGACGCTGTTTTTTCAAAAAATTTTAACTAATATGGTTTGTTATTGAAAAAAATGAGAAAATATACCTAAAGGTTGTTTATTTATTGGTATAGAAAAGTTGACGAAAGGTTAAAGAGCTCAATTCAGCTTTTCGAAGAAATGCTTCTCAAGGAAATTGTGTTGGGACTTTTTCTTGGCTGCTTCGGCTCTTATCACCACTTGCAAACGGACATACAACTATTATATACAAGGGAAATAGAAAATCTTCAGAGCATAAGTTACAAAAATACTGAGCTCACATTGAATCAAAACGTCTGCTCGAATATTAGAGAATAGAACGTGGAACTTGTGGTTTTTTTTAAACATATTTTAATTTGTTATAAAAACAAGTATTTCTTTCGTATATTTTATTATGTGATCATTTTTATTCTAGCAAATACATTTTCTACATATCTGTTGATCATGAGGTTGTGAACTTTTAATTTATTGCAAAACATAAATATATATTCGTAAATAATTATTCTTAATTAATACAAATTATAATTAAAGAATATTGGAAGAAATAATTGTGTGAAAATCGAGGATTCTTGGTTCCAATTTAGTGATGTTTTCTATTATTAATTAATTTTGTGTGAACATTTTTTTTTTATTGCAATACTACTAACACAATATACTTTCTATTATTTTTGTAATAGTATATCAGAAAACGAATTAATGTTGGTCGGACTTCACCTCGTCATATTTTAACGCGTGTATCTTTGGTAAATATATATTTTTTTAAATATATATCCATAAAACGGCGCCGTTTTGGCTTTTGGTCTCGGATATTTAGTTCGTGCTTTAGTTTTTGATTAAAACAATGTTGCCCATTAAGATTGATATATGTAATGTCGACGTAATGTCGATATTATATACTATAGCAATATGTGACACTTATTATTTCCTCTATTTGTTTATACATCGATAATATTATTATCGATTACGTTTTCCACATTTATCTCCGATATTACTTACCAATGTTAAGCTGTGCATTGAATAGTTACTAAATACTTAGATATTTTTTAGCATGACATCACTTTTGACCGTCATCTTAATTAAAATATTATATTTATTGTAATTCTATATGCCGGTTGTTTTGGTTTTTATGCTATTCTCTTCTCTTACTTTTTAGATATTTCTAATTTCTTATATTCGCTTACGTTGTAATTCGAACAAAATGTTTAAACGTAAAAAGATTAACTCATTAAACGGTACTGTTCGTGGTTATGCTGTTTTAAAAAAAAAAAGGAAATAAAATTGGAAGCAATAAGTGAACATCGGAAATATATTTGATTCTAATCGAACAAAATGTTTGAACGTAAAAAGATAAACTCAGTAAACGGAACTGTTTCGTAATTATGCTGTTGAAAAATAAATTGCAAAATCAAACTCGCGCGACCACAATTAACAAAGGAAATTGCTATTATTAAAAAACAAGCAAAATCCAATAAAAATTAACCGCCAATCTAAAATCAGTCTCGTAGTTGTTGCATTTGATAAACTTAGGATTTAGCATTTTAATCAAGGGGATTTTCTATTGTTCAAAATTAATTTTAAACAATACGTTCCCAATTCTACCTGAAAATAGTTAAATAAGACAGGAAATGCAAATCATCGACAATGGTAAACGTACGTTGCTCTGATCGCATATTAGAGTAACGGTGCCGTTTTGTGTTTGTATTGGAAATAGAGAGTACTGTTTTATTTATATATATGTTTTCGTAATACTTTTATGACTGCTAATTGGATATGCTACGTAATAGCATAAAATATATTTGTATATATTTGTTTTGCCTCTATATAAGTAAGGTAATATGTGATGAGATTTCTGTGTACTTTGTAAAATAAAATTAGTACTCTGATTTTAACAAGGATGATTTCCAATATTCTTATTCGTAATGTATTCCAGAAAAAAAATTAGCTCTATTAATCCTGAGAATATTACATTGTTCTTCGTGCTTTCAATTTTAGAGAGTCATTTTTGTACCAACCTTGATGAAAAAAAGTTTTTCATATATAAATTAGTTGAGCAACATATAGATGATAATTTTCCATCAAAAGAATCTCTTAATAGAATTAGTAATATTAGTAAATCTGCAGTGCATTGTGCACAAGAAATTAGGGGGGTCTTCTTTATGCTAGCATGCGGTAGTTTGGAATCGGTCGAGGTAAACGTCGATGAGTTTTCTATATTTTCCCAATTTATTTGTTTAATTTATTATTTTGCTTAATCGTGGACGATTACTTCTCAGGATTTTCCAGTTCATGTTAGGAAGGCTGCTGGATTGGCTCCTAATGATACGATTATTTTAAGAAACGGGACTAAATATTGGCCTTTACAAATAAAAGAAAACGATTTTGTTAGGCTTTGGAACCAGTTAATAGCAGATAATTTTGTTGGACATGGCGAAAGGATAGTCCTTTATCAATCGCACACGAATATTTTTGAAATTAATGTTTTTGACGTGCATGGAATAAAAAAAAATCAATGCTTTAATCGAAGTTGTTATTTTAAATATTTAAGTACCGTTTATAATAGGACACTGCATATTTGTAACTTGTGTGTTTCGTTTATACCGGAAACAGTGGATCATTTTGGTAAAACTCGAGCTTTCCATGTGATCGTTGTGCAAAAGAATGACTGCCTGGTAGTTTTCTTTACGAATTTTGGAATTTTTTTCGTATATATATTTGCCTCTAAATATTTATTATATTTACAGATTATCCCAGCTGAATTTATTCGGTCTGAACATATGCACAACAAAACGCTAGCAAAGCTGGTAACTGGAACGAGATCTTGGATTGTTGAAGTGACAAACACTGGCTTTGCTAATGGTTGGAAGGGTTTCTCAGAAGACCATGGAATATCGATTAATAATTTGTTTTTTTATTTGGTAGATGACATGGTATTTGGTGTTGTTATTTTCGACCTCAATGGAAAAGAGGTGTTATATGACTGGTACAGTAGTATATCTATTGAGTGTGCATGATTTTGTATAAATATTATATTGAACACGTTTTGTTATAAAAAATGTAATATTAACTTATTGTTGCTACGTTATATACAAGAATAGTTCTATAAAAATTGCTATTTGTGCTTACATTCTGATTGATTACTTTTTGCTTCCTTAGTCTTTCTTGTCTTCGACGATATCTTCTGGATTTATATCTGGATAAGGTATAGACAATGGTTCTAAAAAGATTAAACTCTTCTACTAAATGTGCTAAACAATTATTATGATATTAAACATCCAGCAAAGTATCGGGAGGATATTTTTTTAGCTGTCTATTTTTTCCTATGTCCATAATGTTGTGATATTCTTTACGCTCGTATGAAATTATCTTGTTTTCAATAACCTGCTTGACTACTTTGAAAAATTAACTTGGCAATAAACCTCCCATAGTTATATATATGTAACAATATTATTTATTGATTACAAAAAAAAAATTATCTTATTTTGTGCTCTAACGATTTTAATAGATTAATTGTATGATCTTAGCAATTATATCTTTTCTAGACAAATTTGTGGGTAATATGCAAGATACTCCCCTTTTTTAATCTGCATGAAGCTAACCTGTGAATTTTGTATTCTGCTAAACTTCCTTGCGTTTTAAAAAACCATGCAAAAAACACCCAATCTGTAAAAGACAGATTGTTTTGGGACAATTTTAAAAAAATCGTTTAAAAATATATTTTTGCTTCTTAGTTTAATCATAGACTGGAGTATTTCTTACATACACAGTTTTGACGTCTGTTGAAAAGAACATAAAAAATAAAATTTAAAGTATAGATCGAAAATTGCGATCAAAATTAAACTCGAAATTAAAGTATAAATGAGAAAATAACCGAAATGCAACCAAGAGAAAATGGGTCAAATCTAAACAATTTAGTAGAAGTTACGTTTATGTTAATGATTTATGTTTGGACTAATATTCTTAATTAAAAAAAAATGTTTTATATGTTTATTATATTATATAAGTATATTTAAGAATATAGTATTGTGTCCGGGGTGAGCAATTTCACCTTCATGGAACAGTTAATAAAATATTTTAATTAAGCTGACAGGCAAGCATAATATGATGCTTAGAAATATCTAAATATTTAATAAATATACAATACATTGCTTAACATTGGTAAGTGAACAACGATGTAAATCGCATAACATTGGTCGAATATAATTTGATAAGTAAAATGGTAAAAACCACAAAGAAACAAAAAAAAAATTTAACATTGTATATCGGTCGGATGCGGTGTAGACTCACTATCGCTACTTTGTTTTTTATTTTGTTGAATATAGATTTATTTTATAATTATAAAGTATAAATATCTAAGTTGATTTGACTGTGTACGAATGCGATTGCAATTGGAAATTTGAAATATCGTAGTCTACTATTAAAGTATTAATTCGTTTCTACATAGCTTCTAAACAAATACCGTTATATATTTATTAACTTTAATTGCTTTATAAACAAATATATGAAATTGATATTAGGCAAGATCGATGCATAAAATTATTGTATGCATTAAACTAATATGCATTGAAAATCTTATCGTGATACGTGTATAATAAAATATATTATACAACTAAATAAACTTCTAAAGCAGGAAACATTTATATTTGGTTCTATACAAACTATTACTCTGGGAGATCGTACCGTTTAAAAAAAATTAAGGCAAAAGTAGACTTGTACTGCCAAATTTCACCTGCTTAATTTATATTCCGTTTAGTATTTTGCGTATATATCATCAATTTTATTTGTATTAACCTTTTGGAGTTGTGGGTTTTATGCATACTGGTAAGAAATCAATTTTTCTTCGTATAATTCTTTACAAAGATAATAGTTGAACGAAAACTAAACTTGAAAAACACGATATCGCAGATTAAGAAATCTTATAAAGAAAAAAAAGTTTTATAAACATAAAGAAAAAATAATTGTATATTTTTTGTCCACCGGAGAGAAGTAGTCAATATGTGTTAATATAGTAATAGTGGAACATATCGACATTGTATGGACTTTACATGTATAAATCTGAAGGCCAACATTGTTTATATTGTAAATGAAATCATGAACTACCGATCGGAATCCACGTTAAAAAATTAAGTCTAAATGTATTCAACCAACAGCCAAATATTCTTAATAGTCCTTATATTATTATTGCAAATAAAACTTAGAAAAATAAGTAAACCAGGTGTATATGATTTTATAATTCCGAAGTAGATTGCTATATATCAGAATACACACTACGCTCATAATTTTATTAAAATATTTAGTCTATATTTAAATATAAATATATATATGATATAATTTTTTCTTTATGTGTAAGTAATGTTGTTTCGTTTTATTGAGCACGTGGCAACAAAATATAACAAATATGATTGCGAATACTATAATTTACGATGAGGTCATTGGATCCGGCAATTATAACATTGCTTTTTATTTATGTCAGATATTTTAGAAATGCATTTTCAATGTAACTTAACAAAAAAATAATTATTTATATCTGAATTGGTAGACTGATAACGCCGCGAAAATGTCGTTATTACCTATCTCTTTAAGCCCAAAACATCTTGTTTTGATTCGAGTTTTTGTGTGTCTTCTCGTGTTTTCGTTTCTTTTGTGTTTTTGGCCCCTTTGTTTGGCCTTTGTTCGTCTTTTGTGTTTTTGTTCTCGTATTGATCGTTTTCTCCGTGGTTTGTAGGTATTAACATCATAGAGAGATTCGGAGTTGCGTATCAATGATGCGAGTCGCTCTACCCACCCCGCAAGTCAAGCTTGAGCTTCAAAGGAATTAGAACCCGGAGCGAATTGTACAAGAATGTAGATAGCTGCTCACTAGAACATGCATAAATATTTCATGGATTATCCAAATGAGCTGAATTTTGGATATGTTATAGATGAGTGAGTTAGCTACGCTACGGACTTTACGGATCCGGATTCGGAGTTCGGAATCAAAATATATGCTGCTCGGAAGAAAGTGCGGCAGAGCAGAAAATTTGCAGGAACCTACGGCCTAAACCTCGCCGCGGCGAGGTTGGACCTCGCCGCGGCGAGGTCCCTGCTACCAGCAGATTTTTTGCTGCGGGAAAGGCAGGGGGCTTTTGGTATTATCCCCCTTTGATCCCACTTGTATTTTTAGGCATCTTGGGGGACTTTTTGGCCTTAGTTGCTTAGTTTGGAGGGTAACTTAGGCATGATGAACTTGTTGTTCCTCTAGGTTAGAGTCTTAAAGGTGGAATCATTCAACCAACTTACACCATTCTACACTTTACACTTTCCTCTTGCCTCTTTTGAAGAAAAGAGAAGGGTTTGCACTTTGGAAAGAAGAACAAACACTTGGACTCCCCATTGAAGATAAAAAGGCTTGAGGGAGAAGTAGTTGAAGATCTCCACCACTAAGCTTACTCTAACTCTTTTACTTTGTTCATTTACATTGATGTCTTTTAATGTAATGAATGATATATTTATTGTTATGAGTAGCTAATCTCCTTTATTCTATGTTTTTATTGATCCTATGTTTGGTTCTTGATTCTTGATTAAATGATGAGTTAATGGTTGTTGCTATACTTGTATACAAGTGTTTGTTAAACTAGTTTGAGCTTTTGTCAACTTGTGGTTAGACCAACCATAGGATGAAATGGATTGATCTTTAATTGCTAGACATAGTTGATTAAAGATTAGATTATGAAACTAGGTTGTGAATTGATTTTAGGATAGAAATATACCTAGGTCATTTCATGTTCTTATAAGGTTTGAGAATTAAAGCATCACTTAGGCTTAATCCTTTTAGACATAAATTGGATTAGTCTACTTTGGTAGGTTCGTACGATATCGAAAGATACGTATGAATATTTTATGAAATCTTGAACAACAAACATAAGTGTAGTTGTCAATTGTTGAGTCGTTTATCTTGAATTGAACTAGGTGACGTAAAATCGTAGAAGCCTTTACATATATTAAGTCAAGTGTTAGTTCCCTTAGTCACCTTAATTGAGTTGTAGTATCAAAACCACCATCACCTCACCAAACTCAAATTACAAATCTAAGTCGAAGTAACAAGACGTTAGTTGGTAATTAATTGAACAATTCCTCGTGGGTTCGACACTCCTTATCACTTTATTACTTGTAACGACCGTATACTTGCGTAGTCTACGCACTCGTATTTGGAGCGTAACATAGACGAGTATAAATATCTGAACATTTCATCAGAGGAGCCAGAGACTATAATTATTAGCATGGATAATTCTGTTTTAAATAATCAAGAACAAATTAAAGGAGTCTTTTTTATGCTACCAAATACTGCTTTGAAAGCAGTAAAGGTAAGGACTAATAATATATATATATTTTGTTTTATGTTATTTAATTTATTTGTTTTATCTAAGCATATGAAATTGTCAATAATTATGTTGCAGGAATTTCCAGAACATGTAAAAGAAGCTGCTGGAATGTCTACAATTGATACAATTATTATAAGAAACGGAACATGTTCTTGGACTTTGCATATAAAAGAAAACTGTTTTTGCAGTCAGTGGAAGAAATTAATCAAAGATAATGATGTTAAACATGGCGAAAAAATACTTTTGTATCAATCGTACACAAATATTTTTGAGATTACTTTTTTCACAAAAGTTGGTTTAAAAAAATGGCAATGGTTTAATGAATATCAGCATTTTAAAAATATAAGTACTTTTTTGAATGGTGAATTGAAGATTTCTAACTACAGAGTTCCCTTTATACCGAGAACGGAGAATCACTTCGCAAGGTCAAATGGTTTCTGGGCGCATGTTAATGACACTGAAGATTATCTGGTAATTATTGTGTCGTTCATTCGTTATCTATATTCGTCATCCTTTTAAATTATAGATTAAAAACAATGGATTTATTTTCAGCTGATTCCAACGCAATTCATCCATGCTGCACGTATGTGCAACAAAACCAAAGCTAAGCTAAAAAATGGATGGAGAACCTGGCCAGTGGATCTAGATGGATTTGGATTTGGTGATGGCTGGAAACAATTTTCAGAAGATCATCTACTATTCAATAATTACTTGTTTTTCTTTTTGGATGTTCGGACGACATTCAATGTTGTAATATTTAACGATGATGGTAAGGAGGTGTTGTATGATTGGTATATTAGCAAATCGTTGGACCATGCTTAATTTTCTCTGAGTGTGCATAATAATATATTTCTATCAAATTTTATAAACTATATTTAGTTATTATCCGTTGAATATTGTGAAGGTCTCTTTACAGCTTAATCTACATTATAAAATTAATGCAATTAATGTAGTTTGTGGGCTTTTGTCGGTAGTAGTTTTGTAATTTTGGTCAGGAAATCTGGTAATATAATAAATTAAATATAACGAACTAAACCAGGAGGGGGAAAATTATAGTATAATAAAATTCTTATCCAATATTAATTTTGAAATTATATATTTGTTTATGAAATAATAATTTATTTAGTCGCATTTAAAATTTGATTTTAAATATTCTAATTTTATTTAAACTCTAATATAGCATTAATGTTCAATGTATAGTTGAGACAAAATGTAGATGTTGGTCCCAAGTGGTCAGAAGAGGTTTAGAGGGGGGAGGGGGGGTGAATAAACCTCTTTAAAAATTTTCTTCAATTCTAACTTTAAAACTTTTACTCTTAACTGAACAGACTAAGCTGATCAGATTAGTTAGTTACAGTTCTGTTCGCGAACAAATCTTTGAACATCCTTGTTGACCACTCGTCTGATTAATACTTAGCTGATTTTGCTAAAATCAGTTTTAATACTTAGAGTACTTGCAGCGGATTTTCAAAGTGTTTTTCACAAGTAATCTCAGTAGTTTGAAAAATGTTTCCCCAGTTTTATAAACTCCTTTAAATTCTTTTTCAAACAGTTAAGTTAATGTGTTTTATGCAAACAGAAAATATGCAAGCAAAATGCAAACAAAAACACAAGCAATTTTTATAGTGGTTATATGGATTTGAATATCCTTTAGTCCACTCTTCCAAGTCAGACAGATCTTGGGTTATACTATAATCACTAAGTTTACAGTATACTCTGCTTGAGCCAATCAACAAATGAAACGGCCACAAGTGCGCAGTAAGAAATCACAAAGAAATCCTACTTCTCTGAAGTAATATCACTCACTTAGACGGATATCTACTTCTCACAACACTCTCGATTACAAAATCACTCAGAAGATGTATTTTTCTTGATTCTTCAACTCTGCTTCCGTCAACAAATGACTCGGCTGATGAGTGAGCTGTTCTTGAGACTTAAAGAATTTTGCTTCGGAAATTTCTCTCAGAAAGTGTGTTGCTTGTTTCTTCTTCGTCTCTTTCAGCTATTTATACTTGAGGATAGAAAAATGTCCGTTGAAGAGAGACAAGATTCAAATTCCTCGAGTACTGGTCCTTAAAATCCGCGAACGGCTCTTTTGCAGTCTGTCCGTACTGTGAACAGTACTATTCTGCAGGCAGCATTAAATGCACCCAGCTGATGCGAAGCATTTCTTCAATCATTTGTCTTTAATAACCTTGTACTTCAGCATTTATTAGTCCAAGGGGCATTTATTACCGTTGGGAACACTTCATGATCTTTTTCACCTAGCTGACGAAAGTACACGTCTGATGGCGAACTCGGCTGATCTCAAACTTGAACAAATCTGATTTGAGTCGGCTGATCTTCATCAGTCTGATAACTTTACTTCAGCAGATCAGAAGTCTTGGACCTTGAGATTTTGACTCTTCTGATGTCTTCATTACTTAGTCAAAAATTCTTCTAAGGGATCATCAGCTAAGTTACTCCATACTTAGCCAATCTTGAAGTTTTGGAATCCTTCAAAACCTCCCTTTACAAATTGTCTTCAGAGCCTTCATCTTCATCCTTATCCTTATCCAACAATTTCCCCCTTTTTGATGATGACAAAACTTCAGCTAAGTACCTGTTAAATACCTAAGCTAAAGAATGTAATCCTCAAAATTTTCTGAGATAGAAAAAGTTTATTGGATTGAACTTGACTTTTCATTAATATTGAAAAAGAGTTACAAGGTACAAGTTCATCAGATGAGATTTCTGAAGAATAGATAGAAGTGAACTGATTACAATGAATTTATAATTTCTAACTATCAGTTTCTTCATCTGATCCTTCAAGCTCTTCTACATACTCATAAGATGACTCTTCGTCATCTTCTTCTTCTTCATCAGCTTCTTCTTCCAAGATTGCTTTGGCAGCTTCCATCTTCTCTTTGAGTTGCTGCTCTTTAATCAGCTCCATTGCTTTCTTGGCAGATTCAGTCTCCTTGTACTTGGTAGTTTCTTTTTCAATCTTTTCTTCTTCTTCTTCTACCTTTCCAAGTTTTTCTTCAGTCTTGTCAGCAGTGTCTTCAGTTTCCTTGGCTTCAATAGTTGCAGCAGCAGTTTCCTTAGCTGTTTCTTCCCTTTTATCTTCCCCCTTTTTGTCATCATCAGCTTTGATGACATTAGAAGGTGCAACAGTAGGGTTGAGGGCAACTGTTGGAATCTTCACTCCAGCACACAAAGCCTTTAGATTCTGATTGACAACATCGTGACTGGCTGTAAGATGTTGAATATCAGTGCTGATGATGTCAGTCTTGTCATTGAAGTAGTCAATATTCAGATTTACAGTTGCAATTTCATCTTGGACGGCCTGTACAACAGCTGATACTTCATGCAACATCCCTAAATTGACCTCCTTCTCCTCTTCACTGACTTTAATGAAGGTTGCAGTTAAATCAGCAATCTTGTGCTCAGCTGTCTGTAAAGCAGTATGAAGGTGATTGACATCACCCTTCACATCTTCAACATTCTTGTTCAGGTCTCTCAGGCTATGCACTAACTGCAAGGAACGATCTTGAGGAATAGGAATACTTGTGATTTCAGTCTTGATGATCTTTTCAGTAGACTGTTGCACAGTTTCCAGCTGAAGTCTATTTGATTCTGTCAATTCTTCCTTAAGCTCTGTCTTCAGCTCCTCTTTGACCTTCATCAGCTGCTGTTGATGCTTCTCTTCCAGTTCCTTTATAGAATTTTCCATCAACATTTGGAAAGCTTCCATCAGTGATGAGTATTCATCACCTGATGAAGCAGAAGCAGCAGCTTCATCCCTTTCTTCAATTTCCTGGTGGACAGGAATATCTTCCATCTTTTCGTCTTGATGATCTTCAGAATCCTTAGCATTCCACTCAATAGCTAGGGGTTCATCAGCAGCCTTTTCAGCAGACTTGTCTTCAGTCTGATCAGCAGACTTGTCTTCAGTCTGATCAGCAGACTTATCAGCAGTTTGATCAGCAGGCTTGTCAGCAGTGTGATCAGCAGGCTTATCTTCAATCTGATCAGCGGACTTGACTTCAGGCTTGTCCGCAGCTTTAGGTTCATCAGTAACATCATCATAGACCAAGTTGGTGATAGTGCCATCATCATTGAAGCAAGTGGTTTGTCTGATCTGCCTCACAATGATCCAGGGGTTAACGAAAGCATTATTCCCTTTTGGCACTTCATAGAACGGTTGCACTTCCTTGCCAAAAATTATTTGCTGAATGCTTGGAAGTAGTGGCAAGTCACTTGAACAACCTTGCTGATACTTTGACTTTTTAGCCCATCTCTTCAGGGCAGCCATAACAGCAAATTTAATTGCCCTTTCTTCAGCATCTTCAGACTTTTTCTTCTTATCAGGCAAGGTGCTTTTAATCTTCTTGGCCTCCTCCAATGCAAAGCCTTTTGCATAACTATGCATGACATCTCTTACATAGCTGGGATCTAGGGCCTTTTGAATGGAGTTTGTCTTCAGCCAAGTCAGAACCCAACGTTCTTCATCAGCCAACTCCTTCATGCTTTGAAGTTCTGTTATTGACTTATTCAACCTGTTGTCTCTCCAACTGATATACCTTGGTTTCTCCTGGTTGAACAGAGTCCTCAACATGAGCTTTTGATCATAGTAAGCTAAGGACTTCTCAAATTTCTTGAAAAGCTCCTTATCAGCATACACTATCTCAAAGGCTTTTCTGACTTCAAATTTGTCCTTTGACTTGATTTTGGGGGCAGGCAGTAATATCCTTTTCTTGTCTTCTTCTTCATCCTTGCCTTCTCCAATCTTGATGCCACCTCCATGGACAGGTCCATAGGCATCTGTCTTGCTCTTTTCAATAACCATAGCCAGTTCAGCATCCTCAGCAGCTTTTCTCTCTGCTTCAGACATTCTTCTCCTGGCCTCATCCTTTGCAGCTTGAGCCTTACTTAGCTCTAGGGCCTTCTTTTCTTCCAATTCATCCTGCTTCCTCTGTTCAGCTTCCTCCCTTGCTTTCTTGTCAGCTTTGGAAACCTTCTTTTTCCTTAGCACTATTTTTCATTTGCCTTTATCAGCAGGGGCTTGTCCAGCAGATGATATTGGAGCAGCAGCTATAGGATGTATGATTTGAACATATGGATCTTCTTGAGGTTGAGCAGCCTCAGCAGTTGGTGCAGATTGAGTAATCTGTTGCTCATCAGCTTTGTCAGCAGTAGAAGCTTCAACGGCTTCAACTGGTCTTTCAGCAGATTCTGGACTTGATCTCACCAAGTCCACCAACTCAGTATCTTTCTCTATGAAGGTCATCTGCTTCCTTGCAGACTTCTTGGTTCTTCCTTCACGGTAGTTAGAAGCAGCTGTATTTCTCTGTTGGCTCCTTGTTCTTTGAGAGATACCTTCAGCAGGCTTCTCTGCTGATGGAGTTCTTGATGGTGATGCAGGGGATCCAGTACTTACATCAGCAATTATGTTTTCAACAATTTTAGTGGCTTCAGCAGCAGAAGTCACTTTCTCCACCTTCTTAGGAACCTTTTCCTTAGGCTTATCAGCAGCCTTCTTCTTTCTGGACTCAACAGCTAAATCAGCAGTCTTGACCAGTTTCCTTTGCCTTTTGGCAGGAACCTCTTTTGGTTCCTCATCAGCTTCTTCAGGCTCATCAGCCTTCCTCTTTTGAACAGCCAGGTATTTGTTCATGGCCTTGGATTTGTGAATTTCCTTGCCATTCTTCATAATGCATCCCAGATGAGACAAAATGTAGCTGAGAGTTATCCTGTGGTTTGTGTGAGGTTCTTTTCCTTTCTTTACTTCAAGGAACTCAGCAAAGATGTACCAGATGATCATGGACCAGTTGACTTCCAATCCATAATAAATGGCAGCCATGATGCTGAATCTCTTCATTGTAACAGCATCAAGGGAAAAGGTGCAGTTTTCCATCAGTTTTGCCACGATATCAGCCATCCGCTGATACTCGTCCTTCAGCTGTCTCTTCCTGATATTCCCAGACAGTATCTCCCCTTCCTTGGCGCAGATCGCCCAAAACTCTTGGTGTTTTGCTTCAGTTAACACAGTGACATCATGACGTCCACTGTTACGAAGCCCAAACTGTTCGTGAAGAACGGCAGGAGTGATGACAATAGATTTGTCACCAACTGTAGCAGTAATTTCCAACTTCTCGAAATTAACCTTGGCCGTATTGTAGTATTCCATAACCTGGTCAGTCCAGATTACTCCTTCATGATACTCCAAAAAGTTCACCAAAGTTGCAGACTTGAACTTCTCCAGAAGCTCCTTCATCAGTTGTGTGCCAGTTTGGTAGTAGGAATCATATACTAGGTACATGCCTTCAGCAGCCATTGTAGATCTGTGGAAATTAGAGAGAAAAACGAAGAGATTTTGCAGGAAAATTGCTTAATTCTCACAAGTACTTTTGAAAATTTAGGGTGCGTAAAGAACGACTCGACTGATCAGATGTGAATTTATAAAGTTGGGGGTATGTCGGTTTCCGTGATATCCACCAACCGTTAGATTCGTTTTTCTGTCAGTGATGATCGTGCGGCTTCAGTTACGACCTTTCAAATTCAAAAGATATTTTAATGAAGAGCGGGAATATGTACCGCCCGACAGTTACTTATAAAAGCGTGTTTTGAATAAAACGTTTTAAGTAGCTCGCTTTTATTTAAGTAATCAGATGAGTATAATAAACACTTATCTGATGGACTACTGTCCTGATGACAATGCTGTTATCAGAGAATGCCAATAGCTGATAACCTTCCTCAGCTGTTTGTCAATCCAGCCAGATAAAATACTCTTGGTCTTCGATAGTTGAGTCTTCTGTTGAAAACATAACTTCAACTAACTGTCATTAACAAATTTCATCTTTAATTCAGAAGTACCGCTAGTCTTACACGTTCCCCCTGAGTTTAAGAATTCATAAGTTAACTAGTCTGTTGAAAGTTAATCCTTGAAGATAAGAATGATGAGTAAGCTGTTGAACTCTAGTCTTCTGATGAGTTCCCCCTCAGCTTATGCATCTAATTTTAATAATCCCAGTTCAGCTCTTAGAGTTGAAAACCTTGTCTCACTTAGAGGTTTTGTGAAGATGTCAGCAATCTGATTTTCAGTAAACACATATTCTATCATGACATTTCCTTTCTCCACATGATCTCTAATAAAATTATGTTTGATCTCAATATGTTTAGTCCATGAATGACTTGTAGTATTCTGAGTGAGACTGATGGCACTTGTATTGTCACAGTAGATTGGTATTCCACTGATTTTGATATTGTAGTCTTCTAGTTGATGTTTCAACCATAAGATTTGTGCACAGCAAGCTCCAGCAGCTATATACTCAGCTTCAGCAGTAGATATGGATACTGAAGTCTGTTTCTTACTCATCCATGAGATCAGACGACTACCTAAGAACTGACAGGCACCTGTTGTGCTTTTTCTGTCAATCTTGCAGCCTGCAAGGTCAGAATCAGAATAACCAATAAGCTCAAATCCAGACTCTCTAGGGTACCATAATCCCAATTCTTGAGTGCCCTTACTATATTTCAATATTCTCTTGGCAGCTAAGAGATGAGATTCTTTGGGGTTTGATTGGAATCTTGCACAGACCCCAACAGAGTACATGATATCAGGTCTGCTGGCTGTTAGATATAACAGTGACCCTATAATGCCTCTGTATTTGGTTATGTCTACTGATTTGCCATCTTCATCTTTATCCAAACGAAGACTTGTAGACATTGGAATTGTAGCAGTAGAGCTAGTTTCCATACCAAATTTCTTGAACAGATCCTTTGTGTATTTTGCTTGGCTGATGAAAATTCCATCAGGCAACTGTCTAACTTGCAAACCAAGAAAATAGTTAAGTTCTCCCATCATGCTCATTTCAAACTTGTTCTGCATCAGCTTTGAGAACTTATCACACATCTGTTGATTAGTTGAACCAAAAATAATATCGTCCACATAAATTTGCACAAGCAAAATATGTTCTTCCCATTCAATAGTGAACAAGGTCTTGTCAACTTTACCTTTGCGAAATCCTTTAATTAAAAGAAAGTCAGATAAAGTATCATACCATGCTCTTGGAGCCTGTTTCAGTCCATAAAGAGCTTTCTTCAGACGATATACTTTGTCCTCTTCTTGATAAGCTTCAAATCCAGGAGGTTGTTCAACATAAACTTCTTCTTGCAATTCTCCATTGAGAAAAGCTTATTTCACATCCATCTGATAGACGGTGAAATTCTTGTGAGCAGCATAGGCAAGAAAGAGTATGATTGCCTCTAGTCTTGCTACTGGTGCAAACGTTTCATCAAAGTCAATGCCTTCTTCTTGGCAGTAACCCTTGGCCACTAGTCTTGCTTTGTTTCTGGTGACTTCACCATCTTCATTCATCTTATTTCTGAATACCCACTTAGTGCCAATGACTCTTTGATGACTAGGTCTAGGAACTAAGTACCAGACTTCATTCCTTTCAAATTGATTAAGCTCTTCTTGCATAGCTTCAATCCAGTTTGAATCACTGAGAGCTTCTTCAACTTGTTTGGGCTCAATTTGAGATAGAAAACTAGCAAACATGGCATCTTGTGCAGCAGCTCTTCTTGTTTTCACTCTGTCTAAAGGATCACCAATCACTAACTCTGGTGGGTGATTTCTGAGCCATCTGAGATCAGGTTGCAAATCATAATGTTGTCCTTTGTCTTGATCTTGCAACACTACTGTTGGAGTACCAGTAGTAGTCTGTTGAACATTTGTTGTCTGTTGAACAGTCTCTGGTCTATCAGCTGTTTGCAACTCGTCTGTTAGACAATCAGCACTGTGATTTTGAACAGCACTTGAGTTATCAGCTGGGTCGAGATCAGGTAGTATGATGGGAACATATTCTTCATTCTTTCCAACGTTCAACTTCTGTAAATCAGTAGACAGATCTTGATTAACATTTTGATTCTTTTAAGAAGATTGATTTGGCTCATCAAACACTACATGAATGGATTCCTCTATTAGTAATGTTCTTTTATTAAAGACTCTATAAGCTTTACTAACAGTGGAGTATCCTACAAAGACAGCTTCATCAGCCTTTTCTGCAAATGCAGTAAGGTGATTTTTACCATTATTTAAAACATAGCATTTACAACCAAAAATCTTAAAGTAATGAATGTTTGGCTTCCTGTTGTTCCAAACTTCATATGGAGTCTTGTTTTGGTGCTTGTTGATCATGCATCTGTTTTGGGTAAAACATGCTGTGCTTGTTGCTTCTGCCCAAAATCTTTGAGGCAGCTTAGCTTCAGCTATCATGGTTCTGACAGCTTCCTTTAGTGTTCTGTTTCTCCTTTCAGCAACACCATTCTGTTGAGGGGTTCTAGCAGCTGAATACTCATGATGTATTCCTTTGATATTACAATACTCTTCAATAGTAGAGTTTGTAAACTCTGTCCCTCTATCTGATCTGATCTTCAATATTTTTATGCTTTTCTTATTCTGGATCAGCTCCATCAGATTAGTAAGATGTTCCTTGGTTTCACTTTTCTTTTTCATGAATATTACCCAAGTATATCTTGAATAGTCATCCACAACAGCTAGGCAGTATTTCTTTCCACCATTGCTGACTGGATCAATGGGTCCAAATAAGTCCATGTGTAGCAGCTCCAATATTCTTCCAGAAGATTGATGCTTCTTGCTTTTGAACGATGACTTGATTTGTTTACCCTTCTGACAAGCGTCACAAAGCTTATCTTTGCTCATGACTGTCTTTGGAATTCCGTCTACCAGATTATTCTTGATAAGTCTGTTGATGGTCTTGAAATTCACATGATTCATTCTTTTGTGCCACAGCCAACTAACTTCACTTGGTGTTGATGCCACCAAACAGATGTTTGAATTCTTGTCAGCAGAATTCCAGTCGACTATGTAGACATTCCCTTGTCGTCTTCCAGATAAAATTACCTTCTTTGTACCAATCTGTTCAACGTAGCACTTATCTGTTGAGAAGATGACTGAATATCCTTTGTCACAAAATTGACTTATGCTCAGCAGATTATATTTGAGGCCTTTAACATATGAGACGTCAGATATCTCTATGTTTCTTTTGATTAATCTTCCTTTAGCTTTAATCTTGCTTTCTTTGATGTCCCCAAAAGTAACTTTTGGACCATCCACAGCAACTGCATCTGTCAGCTCATGTATGTTTCCACACATGTGTCTTGAACAGCCACTGTCCAAGTACCAGATTTTCTCTACTTTACTCCTACTCCTAATCCTAACCTACAAAACAAAATTAAAATGTTTTAGGTACCCTTATTGAGAGGGTCCTGAAGGATTAGTTCCACCTTTGACAACCCAAGATGATGAAGTCTTAGGCTTCTTAGGTTTCTGAGTTTCAACAGGAGTATGAACAGCTTTGCCTTTACCACGTTCATCAGATTTATCATATTGTTGATGATCAGCATGATAAGGATAATGTTCAAATGCAGAGTAAGATGCATGATAAGGAGGATATGCATGCATTGGATGAGCAGGATATGGTGCATAGTAAGTTGGAAATTGAGGTGCATGATACATAGGATGATATGCAGCAGGTTGCACATAGTAAGACTCATTTCCATACCAAGCATTTTGATTTTTCTTATTCTTATGCTTCTTTGGTTTACTACTTGCTTGCTCATTAACAGACGACTTAGCTTTATCACTAGTCTGATTAGTTTTAACCTTATCAGAGGACTTCCTAGGACTCTTCTGTTTAGGCTTACTAGTCTGTTTTCCTACACTAGGCTCTTTGCTCTTTTTAGCCTTAGGAGTTTTCGTCTCCTTTAATACTTTCTCAGGTGAAGCAGGTTTAGCAGTTTGAACATACAGAATGACCTTACTATTGTCAGCAGATATAAATTTCTCAGTATGATTCAATTCTTGCTTATCCTGATCTAAAGGTATCTTCTGTTTACTAGACATGTGAGTGGATGCAACAGATGACTTCTCATGAGACTCAATGACTTTCTCAAGCTCCATGATTTTTCCTTTATAAACTTCACATTCAGTTTTCAGAGACTCATGTTCTTGCTCAAGCTGTTTATATTCAACTGATTCTCTTGGCCTTTCAGCTGAGAGTTTCAGTGAACTGTTTTGCTCTTTTGGCAATATCATCTCTTCCTTAAGCTTTTTGTATGCTTCAGCAATAGTAGTATTGTTAAGCATCATTTGTTCAAATGAACTAAATAGTTCATTCTCAAGAGGAGTTACCTCACTATCCTCAGAGTCATCAGATTCCTTAGCCATCAGGCAGAGAAGGGCAGGGCTCTCTTCATCAGTAGACTCTTCATCAGAAGTGTCAGAATTTGAATCAGATGAGTAAACGGCAGCTGGCTTTTCTACTTCTGCTACCATTGCCTTAGCTTTCTGATGTTTTCTTTCTTTTCTGACTCTCTTTTCTTCTTCCGTATACTTCTCAGCTTTAGGATATGGGCAGTCTCTAATGAAATGACCCAGTTTCCTGTAATTATAGCACATCATCTTAGATTTATAAGAATCTTTATCCTGAGAAGAAGAAGTAGGGTTAGAAGTAGAAGCATTGTTATATTTGTTCTTCATTTTCCGTCTGTAGAACTTTTTAAAGTTGTTCATCAGCAATGCAACGTCTCCAGCAGTGTACTCCTTTTTGTTGAGTATTGTGGCTTCATCAGATGAGTCCACGTCTTTGCTTTTGTGAGCTGGCCTTCTGGGATTTTCAGCAGCAACAAGTGCAGCTGTAGGACTTGAAGTTGAGGTTTCTTCAACACCCATTCTAGGCAGTTTATACTCATACGCCTTGAGTACGGAGAACAGCTCTGTAAGAGAAATCTTTCCCAGATCTCTTGACTCTTCCATTGCTGTCACCTTCATGTTGAACTTGGGAGGTAGGGCCTTCAGAACTCTGACGGTGATCTCCTTGTCAGTGAAGGTCTTTCCCAGCTTTAGAACTTCATTCAATGTTCTAGTAAACCTGGTATCCATCTGATCAATGGTCTCTCCAGATTTCATCTTGAAGTTGTCCAGCTTGTCCAAGGCAACACTGAGCTGATGCTCTTTGATGGCGTCGTTTCCTTCGCTCATATCACGAACCTTATCCCACATTTCCTTTGCAGTTTTGCAATGTTTGACTTTGTCAAACCGATCATTGTCTAGGGCTTTGGTCATGATGAAACGGCCAACTTTGTCCAGATTAAACAGCTTTATCTCTTCGGCTGTCATCTCTGTCAGATCTTTTTCCACTACCAGTTCAGCTTCATCGACTATAATGGTCTTAGTGAATTTGAATGGACCTTTTATGATACATGTGTACATGTTATCATTATAGGCAGCTAAGAAGATCTCCATTCTGATCTTCCAGTCTTCCAAAGACATTCCAGCAATGTGGGGAACATGGCCGATACAGTCCATTTTTCAAAAAGTTTTGATTTTTCAAAAATATGCTCTTTTGAAAAAGTTTTAAAACCTTTGAAAAACACTTGGATCAAGCTCGTTGATCAGGCAGCTGATTCAAATGAACCACCCGCTCTGATACCACTTGTTGGTCCCAAGTGGTCAGAAGAGGTTTAGATGGGGGGGGGGGGGGGGGTGAATAAACCTCTTTAAAATTTTCTTTAAATTTTAACTTTAAAACTTTTCTCTAACTGAACAGACTAAGCTGATCAGAAGGGTAAGTTACAATTCTGTTCGCGAACAAATCTTTGAACAGTTTTGTTGACCACTCGTCTGATTGTTACTTAGCTGATTTTATTAAAATCAGTTTCAATATTTAGAGTACTTGCAGCGGATTTTTCAAAGTGTTTTTCACAAGTATCCTCAGTAGTTTGAAAGATGTTTCTCCAGATTTGTAAACTCCTTTTAATATCTTTTCAAACAGTTAGCTTAATGTGTTTTTATACAATCAGAGAATATGCAGGTTTAAAAAACAAGGTAAAAACACAAGTAATTTTTATAGTGGTTATATGGATGTGAATATCCTTTAATCCACTCGTCCAAGTCACAAAGATCTTGGGTTATACTAAATACACACAGTAATCAGTATACTCTGCTTACGCCTTACAACAAATGAACAGGCCGTAAGTTCGCAGTAAGAAATCACAAAGAAATCCTACTCTCTGAAGTAATATCACTCACTTAGATGGATATCTACTTCTCACAACACTCTGTATTACAAATTCACTCAGAAGATGTGTTTAGCTTTGTTCTTCAACTTCGCTTTTCGTCAACAAATGACTAAGCTGATGAGTGAGCTGTTCTTGAGACTTAAGATTTCTGCTTCAAAAATTCTCTCAGAAAGTGTGTTGCTTGCAATCTCTTCGTCTCTTTCAGCTATTTATACTTGAGGCTTGAAAAATGTCCGTTGAAGAAAGACATGATTCAAATTCCTCGAGTACTGGTCCTTAAAATCCGCGAACGGCTCTTTTGCAGTTTGTCCGTACTGTGAACAGTACTATTCTGCAGGCAGCATTAAATGCACCCAGCTGATGCGAAGCATTTCTTCAATCATTTGTCTTTAATAACCTTGTACTTCAGCATTTATTACACCAAGGGGCATTTATTACCGTTGGGAAGACTTTATGATCCTTTCCACTTGGCTGTTGGAAGTGCACGTCTGATGGTGAACAAAGCTGATCTCAAACTTGAACAAATCTGATTTGAGTCGGCTGATCTTCATCAGTCTGATGTCTTTCCTTCAGCAGATCAGAAGTCTTGGACCTTGAACTTTGACTCTTCTGATGTCTTCATTACTTAGTCAAAATTTCTTCAAAGGGATCATCAGCTAAGTTAACCCATACTTAGCCAATCTTGAAGTTTTGGAAATCTTCAAAACCTCCCTTTACCAATTATTTTTAGAGCCTTCATCTTCATCCTTATCCAACAATTAGTCAAAGTTATAATTTTTTCTACCCAAACTACCCTTCCCCTTTATATATGCTAATTATATTACCTTTCCCCCCCTCCAATTTTTTCTACCAATACATGTCTAATTTCCAGGTTTTTATTGTAACTGTTCGAAACCTGCAACAACACGTCCATGTTATAATAAATTTCATTGAAATATTCATTATAACCATTGTACGTGTGATTGAGATATTAATTACATTCCAATTATCACAAAAAACAAATTTATGAACAGTATTTTATCGTTCGTGCCGTACGAACTTATGCAAGTTTCGAACAGTAAAATCCTCCAATATTAAACGTGTAATTGTTATAACGACAATCTAAATCTCGTGTCGATTAGGAATTCAATATCTACTAGAAATTTTAATTAATAATTGAGAAAAATCTTAAATTGTCTAAATAATAATGGAGGTAAAGATATAATAGCCGATTGAATAATAACAGATATACATATATAAGAACTGGCGAAATAATAACGAATATAACTACATAATAATAGGGACCCTTTTCGCAAGAAGTATGAAAAAATAACATAAAAAAATCACCAAGAAAAATACAATTGGCCAGATGCAAAATATGAGTTTAAGAACAAATTTTGTATGAGGTTAAGACTAACAACCATTACCATACATAAAATGGAAGGGTATATTCGACAAATATTTTTTAATTTATTTTATTTTAGAAACCGAGACCAACAGGCCCCCAATTTTGAAACTGGAGTTATCAAGATTGAATTTACACTTGTTCTTAGTTAATTAATCTGAAAAGTTAACCTTCATTTTCTATTGAAAATTGATGTAAACAATGGTATTATAAAAGTAAAGTTTTATTTTTGGCCCTCTAAAATGGTTGTGTTTTAAACTTGGTTCTTTATTATGGTATCACGATAATATAAGTATTTTATTGTATCACCGTCATCTATTTCATTCCTCATTGTTGGAATATTTTAATTTATCGCCGTAAACAATATATTTATGTCTTATTTGATAATACGAATGCAAAAAATACGATAATTTAAACATATAATTGGTACGCAAAATCATATAGATTTTTTGTTTCATGCGCGCTGCAAGAAATACTATGTTTTTTTCTTATTTTCATAAATTTAATCGACTCAAATCCATATTCATATCCATTTATTTGAATTATGACTCTTCACAATCGATTCATTCTTTTTAGGAAAATATTTTATTTAGAGAGTAGAAATTTAATACAACGTTTCAAATAATTTTCCGTACCTCTTCTGTTCCTCCGCAACATTTCAAAAAGAGTTTCAAAATTGAAGATACCATTGTGGAGATTGCTGATGGAGTCATGGAGGTTGTCTTTGTATATATGAAGAGCTGTTTCTACTTCTATATATATAGAAACTTAGTTGTATATACCTCTACGCCATGGAGAATTATATTTTTGCTTAATTGATAAACCATTAAGCATGATATAATACATTTGTTGTTCAAGTTGCATCAATTATAGTTTCTCAGTTTCATATTAATTGACACATTTCTTGTTTTCACATACTTTTTAATGGTAAAATATCTTAAATATTTTTATAATTATGGCTACTTTTTAATTCTTCATTAGTGAGTGATAATTATTGAGAAAGGGACAAAATTAAATAGAAAATACTTTGAAAATCCAAACATGCTAATTAATTTGATACAAAGAATTTGATCAATGTGTCAATTAATATGTAACGAAGGGAGTATCATTATCTTACTAAAATTATTTTATTCATTTGTGAACGTCAATAACTTGATATATTATTTGACATATGTCAGCTCTGCTTCCATTAATTTTTATTCATCTTTGACAACTTCGTCTAAGGCCAATAAAATTTCCTGAAATTAATTGTTGAGGTGTATAATTGTATATTCGTTTTGCTGAACTGGTACAACCTTGTGAATACATTCATATATATATATTATACATTGTCCTTTATTATTTATAAAATACTCATCCTCAAGTCAAATTGGCCAAGCTAGGCGGCTTTCCATTTTGTACCTTCAAAATATAAGAAATATGTATTTTGCCACTCAAAACACACATTTAACATTTTGTACTTTCGAAATATAAACAATTTGATATTTTGTACCCTCTCTTATTTTTGGGCAAAATTGACCATCGGAGTCAAACAATCTAGGGGCCAAAATAGATAATTAATTTTTTAATTTTTGGCACTTTGCACCCTGAGACAAAATTATCATTTAGCACTCTCTAATTAAGAACAACTCAGCAACTTACAACCTCGAAATAAGATAAATGGACACTATGTACCCCAAAATATAAGAGAACTATTGACAATGTTAAAGGAGAAAATTTAATTGATAATCAAATTAAAAAGAAATTAAAAAATAAGAAAAGATCGTTTTTAAAAATACAACATCTCATAAGGTGCATTTCAAACCATTATTAAAGTCACTCATTATGTCACATGGGCCAAACTTGTATGACTCAAGGCCCATTATAGTGTGTAGAGCCCAATTACATCATGTCTACTATTGGGCTTTTCTCAATCGCCAATTATTAATGAAACAAACATAAACCGACATATGCATTTCAATATACTCCCAAATCTATATCTAGGTTCATTTCAAACAATTCTCCAATTCATCTTTGACCTAGCTAATTTAAAGTTCAAGTGGCAAGTGGCAAGTGGCAACAGTAATTAAATTGAATAAGAGTAGAGGTACGTTACCTGTCCCTAGTAGCGTAGCCAGAAATTTATTTAAGTGGGGGTAACTATATAATTAACAAAGAAAATATACTCAAAAAAATTCAATTACTATTATAAATTTGAAATAATGCAATTTAAACTCAAAATTCAATAATACAGGTACTATATATATATATATATATATATATATATATATGAAACCATCCGACTCATCGATCAACTTTTAGTAAACCTCATAGCGGAAAAGTTTTCTCACTATTTTTGTGGCAATAGCAAAATAAAAGTTAATTTTAGAAGCAAATACAAAGTCTAACCTCATATGCAATATGTTTTTTATTTTTTTGAACTAGATCACCAACTTCTTTTAATTTCAAGAACTCTTCATCCAATTGAATGTCAAAAATATAGTTTAGAGACGCATACTAAGTTTGGAGACTTTCATCAGGCTTTAAAGTTATTATCCATTTTAGAGATAAGAATATTACAAGTATTACAAAATATACAAACTTCACAAAGAATTTAATTTGTCATTTTCTACAATAACATATATGATTACTCTCTCAATTTGTGTCACAAAGTGAATATATCATCTAATAATAGACCCATTAATGTGTAATTTTTAATTTTGTTTAGTGGATCCATTTCACAATAAAACAAAATAAATCTAAAATCATTACCATTCATTACACAAGTTTTATAATTGCACATATAAAATTCATAAAGCCACATAAACTTCACTGGGGTCATTGCACCTCAGTGAGTTCAATGTAGCTATGCCGGTGCCTGTCCCAGACCTGGAGTCGTGGCGGAGCTAGTGCCAGAGCCATGGCGGAACTGAGTCGAAGGTGTGGATGGAGCTGGAGGCGGAGGCGTGGAAGGATCTGGAGCCAGAGCTGGACAAGGAGTTGTGTGTGGCGAAGCTGGACAAGGAGTTGTGCGTGGCGAAGCTGGACAAGGAGCCGTGCGTGGTGGAGCTGGAGCCTGAGCGGACGGATCCGGAGCCGTGCGTGGTGGAGGCGCTGGACAAGGAGCCGTGCGTGGTGGACCTGGAGCTGGGGCGGTGTACGTACGAAGGTCGAGCTGGAACTGGAGCTGGAGGTCGAGTTGGAGCTAGAGTTGGCGCCGGCGGAGCCGCTGAGATCTGGAGCCGGAGCCGAGGACGGAGGTGGAGCCGGAGACGGCAGTTTGGAGAGAGAGTGATTTTTGAGGTGGGGAAGATAATGGAAGAAGGAAGAAAAGAAACGGGGTATTAGACTATACAAAATTTGAACAAATTTCGAAGGATTTACTTTCCGTCGAAATTTCGCTTAATTCATTTTCTTTTAAATTTGAACTCACACTACTAGAAGTGCAGGCATCAGGGTCGACCTGATTCCAACGAAAATAAATTTGTCGGGATTAGTAATGGAATTCCAACAAAATTTCATATAAATTTTGTGTTTCATGTGCGTTGCAAGGTTTAATATATTTGATCGACCCAAGTCCATGTTCACCTCCATGTACTTGGAATTACAACTTTTCATAATCGATTCATTCATTTTAGCAAAATATTTTTTTCAGAGAATAGAAATATAATAGAATGGTTCAAATAATTTTCCGCACCTCTTCCGTTCCTCCGCATATCCTTCGAAGACAGCTCACTAGTCCAATTTCTTTACCACATGCATATAGTGTGGCTAAGATTGATGCGATTCCTCCGACGATTACCCCAATTGAAGATAATATGGCTATCGAGGCTGTATTCATTGCTGATGGAGCTAGGTCGCCCGTCTTTGTATATTAATTTGAAGAGCTGTTAATTTCTACTTCCATATATATACATAGAAACTTAGATGTATATAATACATTTGTTGTTCAAGTTGCATCAATTACTTTCATTTGCCTAGTATAATACGACGTTGTTTTGGAATGTCTAGGCTGCTCAATGTTGTACCTTATGCTCCTTTTATTTTCTTTTCTCTTTTTTTTTCCTCATTTATATGTGTGTGTGTGTGTTTTTTCACTTACCAATTTGTCAGCCATCTTCGTTGCTTTATCATGTTTGATTGATGGATCCTTTGCCCGAATTATAGCTATCTGCTCTCTGAAAATGTAATATGTATAATTTTTATTTAATTTAATGAAAAAGTAGTGAAATTAAAATTTAATTAATTTCTACAACAATCAATACATGAAAAATAATTAGGAAGGAATTAATTACGCCATGAATTGCATATAAAGGTTCGTAGACGCGGGTAAGGAGCTTGAAGTGTAGTCATCAACCTGAAAATTAACATTTACATTAATTTGACATACAAAAATTAAATAAAATAGTTTTTCTTTTCTTATAAATAGAGAAAACTAACGAACATTGATATATAGTTTGATTTTTCTATTAGCAAAATTACAAAAATAGTTGTAATTTGGGATCTTTATGGTAGGTACACGTTTAGTCTTTTAATTTTCATTCTACATCAAATTTAGTCTTTTAACTTTGATCTTATTTCAATTTCTTTTTTCAAATCTTTATTCTATGCATGTATAACTAATTTCGTATTCAAATTTTTAATAAATTTGTAGGTAAAAGCTTAAATTTAATCAACTTACATGACAAAATTTATTATTCATAAAACTGATATTGATATAGGATGATTGGATGAAAGTCAAAAGACAACAATTGAAATACGGTAAAAGTTAAAAAAATATATGTATATTCCTATATATATAGTGTAGTTATTATATGTTTCTTTTATTGAGTTCTAAATTTACACGACTTTTAGAGATATAAAAAATAAGATTTTTTATGTCAATCAAAGTTATTATGTGAGTGAAGTAGAGTAAGAGATAAAAGAAATTACTCCTATTTTTACAAGGATTGTTTTTGGAAAATTAAGAGAGTGGGTTTACAAGTTAAAGCTTTTTTAGTTTTATTTTTGCCAAAAAAAACTCTTGTTTATTTGGCTTTTCATAGAATTCGAAATGCTCACAATATAGCCAAAAAAAACAGAACCTAAATCAATTAGAAATTATAAAAGAAAATGGTTGCAGCCAGATCCGTCTATGATCTAATGAGATAACTTATTTATTTTCAATGTGGCATAGAATGTCCGCAATTTGGATTGATCTTGGCTCAATTTAATTCGATTTATTTTTCGAAAATATAATTTGGATTCCAATACTGGAACCTTTCGAAACATTATTTTAATTGATTTGAAAGTCGAATTTTGTGATTTTTAAAAACTTGTGTTAAAGGGAATAAAGCAGATGTTATATATCCAATTTTATAGAGAAAAATTTTTGGTTATTTTTTTTTTAAATTGGATGCAATTACTAATGCATGATAATACCATATTAATATTTTTTATAAGTTAAATTATAAACTTCGAGAAACATGTGTCATAACTTCTTCATTTTAAACGAGGTTTCAACCAAGAAAAGCAATACAAGATCTAATCATATATATCAATCAAATCATTTTAGTTCCCAACATTTACCAATCATGCTTCGGTGTCGCACATATGCGTTTAGCAACACGTATATAAATTTTAACATTTATCAACAATATATATACATATATATTTGTAGGAAACACACCTCTATTCCATTTGATATTTTTGTAGGAAACGTGTCCTTGCAACCCGTACATTCAACTGAAACATCATCAGGCCCACCTTCGGGTGGATAAAACACCTATAGGAAAATAAAATCAAGATTGGTATTTAGTACACACACTACTAGAAAACTCAAAATTGCAATCGAGAATGGTCAAAAATAAAAATTTCAACCGATTTTGCGACCAAAAAATTCAATTGAAAATGGCGCTGGAATCCGGATTGCAACCAAAATTCCAACGGAAAAACAGTTACGAGTTAATAGTAAAAAAAAAACTTTTCCATTTATAAATTTAACAACTTTGAGATTCATGATTAATTACACATTATATATTTATAATAACACTAAAGCATTAAAGTAAATTAAGAATTATTTTCTACCTTATTATAAGTCTTGCAGTGATTGCATGAAGCAATGAAATATTTCCCCATTTCTCTATAAATAAATTATGTTCTTCTTTGTTTTTTCAATAATATTTCAGACGATTATTCCTATATATATATAGGAGAAAAGGAATAAAGAAACATCCAAAATTGATATATTCATTGAATCTTATTTAGCCAATAATAATATCGAAGCAATCTTATTTAGCTAATAAAACTAAAATTTAATATAAAAAATTTATCAATTGAAAAGAAACGACAAGAATATATAATAAATTATAAACATATATTAATATTTATTACATTTGTTCTACACAACATAAATAATAAAGTGAATAGCCTTTTTGTCGTCCTACTTATGTGCCAAATTTTATACTTTTGTCCCGCTTAAATTTTTTGTAGCAGATTCGTTTCTCTTATAACACATTCGTTTTTCTTATCTTTTTTGTAGCAAATCCGTCCATCTTATCAATGCAGTGTATCATATTCGTCCCTCTTTAACTGAAAATACATCAACTTTTATCAATTTTATAATATATTTTGGATTTAAGTAAGAGGCGAAGGCAAATGGGGCGCAGGTGGGGGCTTCCGCAACCCCAGCCTCCAAGAAAATTTGAATATATACTCTAAATTTCTATTTGACTCTAAGAACAGGCCCATTAAAGTAACTTTCATAATTTGTAAATTTTTTTTTTGTACAATAATTTTCTAGGCATTCTCTTTATCTTTTCTTGCTTAGTTCTTTCCTAAGCTTGGGCCATTAAAGTAATTTTTGATTTATTACAAATTACAATATATTTTATGGTAACCAAATTCTCACGATTTTGTAGGATTAAAAATTCTTTTACCTAACCAAATTAAATTTGTTGGTCCCAAGTGGTCAGAAGAGGTTTAGAGGGGGGGGGGGGGGTGAATAAACCTCTTTAAAAATTTTCTTCAATTTAACTTTAAAACTTTTACTCTTAACTGAACAGACTAAGCTGATCAGATTAGTTAGTTACAGTTCTGTTCGCGAACAAATCTTTGAACAGCCTTGTTGACCACTCGTCTGATTATTACTTAGCTGATTTTGCTAAAATCAGTTTTAATACTTAGAGTACTTGCAACGGATTTTCAAAGTGTTTTTCACAAGTAATCTTAGTAGTTTGAAAAATATTTCCCCAGTCTTATAAACTCCTTTAAATCCTTTTTCAAACAGTTAAGTTAATGTGTTTTATGCAAACAGAAAATATGCAAGTAAAATGCAAACAAAGACACAAGCAATTTTTATAGTGGTTATATGGATTTGAATATCCTTTAGTCCACTCTTCCAAGTCACACAGATCTTGGGTTATATTATAATCACTAAGTTTACAGTATACTCTGCTTGCGCCAATCAACAAATGAAACGGCCACAAGTGCGCAGTAAGAAATCACAAAGAAATCCTACTTCTCTGAAGTAATATCACTCACTTAGACGGATATCTACTTCTCACAACACTCTTGATTACAAAATCACTCAGAAGATGTATTTTTCTTGATTCTTCAACTCTGCTTTCGTCAACAAATGACTCGGCTGATGAGTGAGCTGTTCTTGAGACTTAAAGAATTTTGCTTCGAAAATTTCTCAGAGATTGTGTTGCTTGCTTCTTCTTCGTCTCTTTCAGCTATTTATACTTGAGGATTGAAAAATGTCCGTTGAAGATAGACAAGATTCAAATTCCTTGAGTACTGGTCCTTAAAATCCGCGAACGGCTCTTTTGCAGTCTGTCCGTACTATGAACAGTACTATTCTGCAGGCAGCATTAAATACACCCAGCTGATGCGAAGCATTTCTTCAATCATTTGTCTTTAATAACCTTGTACTTCAGCATTTATTACTCCAAGGGGCATTTATTACCGTTGGGAACACTTCATGATCTTCTTCACTTGGCTGACAAAATTACAAGTCTGATGGTGAACTCGGCTGATCTCAAAACTTGAACAAATCTGATTTGAGTCGGCTGATCTTCATCAGTCTGATAACTTTACTTCAGCAGATCAGAAGTCTTGGACCTTGAACTTTGACTCTTCTGATGTCTTCTTTACTTAGTCAAAATTCCATTAAAGGGATCATCAGCTAAGTTACTCCATACTTCGCCAATCTTGAAGTTTTGGAATCCTTCAAAACCTCCCTTCTTAATTTGTCTTCAGTGCCTTCATCTTCATCCTTATCAAACAATTTCCCCCTTTTTGATGATGACAAAACTTCAGCTAAGTACCTGTTAAATACCTAAGCTAAAGAATGTAATCCTCAAAATTTTCTGAGATAGAAAAAGTTTATTGGATTGAACTTGACTTTTCATTAATATTTAAAAAGAGTTACAAGGTACAAGTTCATCAGATGAGATTTCTGAAGAATAGATAGAAGTGAACTTATTACAATGAATTTATAATTTCTAACTATCAGCTTCTTCATCTGATCCTTCAAGCACTTCTTCATACTCATAAGATGACTCTTCGTCATCTTCTTCTTCATCAGCTTCTTCTTCCAAGATTGCTTTGGCAGCTTCCATCTTTTCTTTGAGTTGCTGTTCTTTGATCAGCTCCATTGCTTTCTTGGCAGATTCAGTCTCCTTGTACTTGGTAGTTTCTTTTTCAATCTTTTCTTCTTCTTCTACCTTTTCAAGTTTTTCAGTCTTGTCAGCAGTGTCTTCAGTTTCCTTGGCTTCAATAGTTGCAGCAGCAGTTTCCTTAGTTGTTTCTTCCCTTTTATCTTCCCCCTTTTTGTCATCATCAGCTTTGATGACATTAGAAGGTACAACAGTAGGGTTGAGGGCAACTGTTGGAATCTTCACTCCAGCACATAGAGCTTTCAGATTCTGATTGACAACATCGTGACTTGCTGTAAGATGATGAATATCAGTGCTGATGATGTCAGTCTTGTCATTGAAGTAGTCAATATTCAGATTTACAGTTGCAATTTCATCTGGGATTGCTTGTGCAGCATTTGCCATTTCATGCAACATTCCTAAATTGACTGCCTTCTCCTCTTCACTGACTTTGATGAAGGTTGCAGTTAAGTCTGCTATTTTGTGCTCAGCTGTTTGTAAAGCAGTATGAAGGTGGTTGACATCACCCTTCACATCTTCAACATTATTGTTCAGGTCTCTCAAGCTGTGCACTAACTGCAAGGAATGATCTTGAGGAATAGGAATACTTGTGATTTCAGTCTTGATGATCTTTTCAGTAGACTGTTGCACAGTTTCCAGCTGAAGTTTGTTTGACTCTGTCAATTCTTCCTTAAGCTCAATCTTCAGCTCCTCCTTGACCTTCATCAGCTGCTGTTGATGCTTCTCTTCCAGTTCCTTCATAGAATTTTCCATTAACATCTGGAAAGCTTCCATCAGTGATGAGTGTTCATCGCCTGATGAAGCAGAAGCAGCAGCTTCATCCTTTTCTTCAATCTCCTGGTGGACAGGAATATCTTCCATCTTCTCGTCCTGATGATCTTCAGAATCCTTAGCATTCCACTCAATGGCTAAGGGTTCATCAGCAACCTTTTCAGCAGATTTGTCAGCAGTCTGATCAGCAGACTTGTCTTCAGGTTTGTTAGCAGCTTTGTGTTCATCAGTAACGTAGTCATACACCAGATTGGTGATAGTGCCATCATCATTGAAGCAAGTAGTTTGTCTGATCTGCCTCACAATGATCCAGGGGTTAACGAAGGCATTATTCCCCTTTGGCACTTCATAAAACGGTTGCACTTCCTTGCCAAATATTATTTGCTGAATGCTTGGAAGTAGTGGCAAGTCACTTGAACAACCTTGCTGATACCTTGACCTTTTTGCCCATCTCTTCAAGGCGGTCATAACAGCAAATTTAATTTCCCTTTCTTCAGCATCTTCAGATTTCTTCTTCTTATCAGGCAGGGTGCTTTCAATCTTCTTGGCCTCCTCCAATGCAAAGCCTTTTGCATAACTATGCATGACATCTCTTACATAGCTGGGATCTAGGGCCTTTTGAATGGAGTTTGTTTTCAGCCAGGTCAGAACCCAACGTTCTTCATCAGCCAATTCCTTCATATTTTGATGTTCTGTTATTGACTTATTCAACCTGTTGTCTCTCCAACTGATATACCTTGGTTTCTCCTGGTTGAACAGAGTCCTCAACATGAGCTTTTGATCATAGTATGACAAGGACTTCTCAAACTTCTTGAAGAGCTCCTTATCAGCATACACTATCTCAAAGGCTTTTCTAACTTCAAATTTGTCCTTTGACTTGACTTTGGGGGCAGGCAGCAATATCTTTTTATTGTCTTCATCATCCTTGCCCTCTCCAATCTTGATGCCACCTCCATGGACAAGTCCATAGGCATCAACTTTGCTCATTTCAATCACCATGGCCAGTTCAGCATCTTCAGCAGCTTTTCTTTCTGCCTCAGACATGTGCCTCCTGGCTTCATCCTTAGCTTTTTGAGCTTTGCTTAGCTCAAGTGCTTTCTTTTCCTCAGCTTCATCCAGCTTCCTCTGTTCAGCCTCCTCCCTTGCCTTCTTGTCAGCTTTGGAAACTTTCTTTTTCCTTAGCACTATTTTTCTTTTGCCTTTATCAGCAGGGGCTGGTCCAGCAGATGATATAGGATCAGCAGCTATAAGATGGATGATTTGGACGTCTGGATCTTCTTGAGGTTGAGCAACCTCAGCTGTTGGTGTGACTTGACTTGGCTGTTGCTCATCAGCTTTGTCAGTCTCAACAGTCTCAACTGTTTCATCAGGCCTTTCAGCAGCTTCAGGGTCTTCTCTAGCTACATTTTCCAAGTCGGTAGGTTTTTCAATAAAAGTCATCTGCTTTCTAGCAGACTTCTTTGTTCTTCCCTCACGATAAGTAGTTGTAGGTGTATCTCTCTGTTGACTCCTTGTTCTTTGAGAGATCCCTTCAGCAGGCCTTTCTGCTGATGGAGTTCTTGATGGTGATGCAGGGGATCCAGTCCTTACATCAGCAATTATGTTATCAATAATTTTAGTGGCTTCAGCAGCAGAAGTCACTTTCTCCACCTTCTTAGGAACCTTTTTCCTTAGGCTTATCAGCAGCCTTCTTCTTTCTGGACTCAACAGCTAAATCAGCAGTCTTGACCAGTTTCCTTTGCCTTTTGGCAGGAACCTCTTTTGGTTCCTCATCAGCTTCTTCAGGCTCATCAGCCTTCCTCTTTTGAACAGCCAGGTATTTGTTCATGGCCTTAGATTTGTGAATTTCCTTGCCATTTGCCATAATGCATCCCAGATGAGACAATAGGTAGCTGAGAGTTATCCTGTGGTTTGTGTGAGGTTCTTTTCCTTTCTTTACTTCAAGGAACTCAGCAAATATGTACCAGATGATCATGGACCAGTTGACTTCCAATCCATAATAAATGGCAGTCATGATGCTGAATCTCTTCATTGTAACAACATCAAGGGAAAAGGTGCAATTTTCAATCAGCTTTGCCACGATATCAGCCATCCGCTGATACTCGTCCTTCAGCTGTCTCTTCCTGATATTCCCAGACAGTATCTCCCCTTCCTTGGCGCAGATCGCCCAAAACTCTTGGTGTTTTGCTTCAGTTAACACAGTGACATCATGACGTCCACTGTTACGAAGCCCAAACTGTTCATGGAGAACGGCAGGAGTGATGACAACAGATTTGTCACCAACTGTAGCAGTAATTTCCAACTTCTCGAAATTAACCTTGGCCGTACTGTAGTATTCCATAACCTGGTCAGTCCAGATTACTCCTTCATGATACTCCAAAAAGTTCACCAAAGTTGCAGATTTGAACTTCTCCAGAAGCTCCTTCATCAGTTGTGTGCCAGTTTGGTAGTAGGAATCATATACTAGGTACATGCCTTCAGCAGCCATTGTAGATCTGTGGAAATTAGAGAGAAAAACGAAGATATTTTGCAGGAAAATTGCTTAATTCTCACAAGTACTTTTGAAAATTTAGGGTGCGTAAAGAACGACTCGACTGATCAGATGGGAATTTATAGAGTTGGGGGGTATGTCGGTTTCCGTGATATCCGCCAACCGTTAGATCCATTTTTCTGTCAGTGATGATCGTGCGGCTTCAGTTACGACCTTTCAAATTCAAAAGATATTTTAATGAAGAGCGGGAATATGTACCGCCCGACAGTTACTTATAAAAGCGTGTTTTGAATAAAACGTTTTAAATAGCTCGCTTTTATTTAAGTAATCAGATGAGTATAAGAAACACTTATCTGATGGACTACTGTCCTGATGACAATGCTGTTATCAGAGAATGCCAATAGCTGATAACCTTCCTCAGCTGTTTGTCAATCCAGCCAGATAATATAGCTTTGTTCTTCGATAGTTGAGTCTTCTGTTGAAAACATAACTTCAACTAACTGTCATTAACAAATTTCATCTTTAATTCAGAAGTACCGCTAGTCTTACACGTTCCCCCTGAGTTTAAGAATTCATAAGTTAACTAGTCTGTTGAAAGTTAATCCTTGAAGATAAGTATGATGAGTAAGCTGTTGAACTCTAGTCTTCTGATGAGTTCCCCCTCAGCTTATGCATCTAATTTTAATAATCCTAGTTCAGCTCTTAGAGTTGAAAACCTTGTCTCACTTAGAGGTTTTGTGAAGATGTCAGCAATCTGATTTTCAGTAAACACATATTCTATCACGACATTTCCTTTCTCCACGTGATCTCTAATAAAATGATGTTTGATCTCAATATGTTTAGTTCTTGAATGACTTGTAGTATTCTGAGTAAGACTGATTGCACTTGTATTGTCACAGTAGATTGGTATTCCACTGATTTTGATATTGTAGTCTTCAAGTTGATGCTTCAACCATAAGATTTGTGCACAGCAAGCTCCAGCAGCTATATATTCAGCTTCAGCAGTAGATATAGAAACTTAAGTATGTTTCTTACTCATCCATGAGATCAGACGACTACCTAAGAACTGACAAGCACCTGTTGTGCTTTTTCTGTCAATCTTGCAGCCTGCAAGGTCAGAATCTGAATATCCAATAAGCTCAAATCCAGACTCTCTAGGGTACCACAATCCCAATTCTTGAGTGCCCTTAATATATTTCAATATTCTCTTAGCAGCTAAGAGATGAGATTCCTTGGGATTTGATTGGAATCTTGCACAGACCCCAACAGAGTACATGATATCAGGTCTGCTGGCTGTTAGATATAACAGTGACCCAATAATGCCTCTGTATTTGGTTATGTCTACTGATTTGCCATCTTCATCTTTATCCAAGCGAAGACTTGTAGACATTGGAATAGTAGCAGTAGAGCTGGTTTCCATACCAAATTTCTTGAACAGATCCTTTGTGTATTTTGCTTGGCTGATGAAAATTCCATCAGGCAACTGTCTAACTTGCAAACCAAGAAAATAGTTAAGTTCTCCCATCATGCTCATTTCAAACTTGTTCTGCATCATCTTTGAGAACTTATCACACATCTGTTGATTAGTTGAACCAAAAATAATATCGTCCACATAAATTTGCACAAGCAAAATATGCTCTTCCCATTCAATAGTGAACAAGGTCTTGTCAACTTTACCTTTGCGAAATCCTTTAATTAAAAGAAAGTCAGATAAAGTATCATACCATGCTCTTGGAGCCTGTTTCAGTCCATAAAGAGCTTTCTTCAGACGATATACCTTGTCCTCTTCTTGATAAGCTTCAAATCCAGGAGGTTGTTCAACATAAACTTCTTCTTGCAATTCTCCATTGAGAAAAGCTGATTTCACATCCATCTGATAGACAGTGAAATTCTTGTGAGCAGCGTAGGCAAGAAAGAGTCTGATTGCCTCTAGTCTTGCTACAGGTGCAAATGTTTCATCAAAGTCAATGCCTTCTTCTTGGCAGTAACCTTTGGCCACTAATCTTGCTTTGTTTCTGGTGACTTCACCATCTTCATTCATTTTATTCCTGAATACCCACTTAGTGCCAATGACTCTTTGATGACTTGGTCTAGGAACTAAGTACCAGACTTCATTCCTTTCAAATTGATTTAGCTCCTCCTGCATAGCTTCAATCCAGTTGGAGTCACTAAGAGCTTCTTCAATCTGTTTTGGCTCAATTTGAGATAGAAAACTAGCAAACATAGCATCTTGTGCAGCAGCTCTTCTTGTTTTCACTCTGTCTAAAGGATCACCAATCACTAATTCTGGTGGGTGATTTCTGAGCCATCTGAGATCAGGTTGCAAATCATAATGTTGTCCTTTGTCATGATCTTGCAACACTACTGTTGGAGATACAGTAGTAGTCTGTTGAACATTTGTTGTCTGTTGAACAGTCTCTGGTCTGTCAGCTGTTTGCAACTCGTCTGTTAGACAATCAGCTCTGTGATTTTGAACAGCACTTGAGTTATCAGCTGAGTTGAGATCAGGTAGTATGATGGGTACATATTCTTCATTCTTTCCAACGTTCATCTTCTGTAAATCAGTAGACAGATCTTGATTAACATTTTGATTCTTTTTAGAAGATTGACTTGGCTCATCAAATACTACATGAATGGATTCTTCTATTAGTAATGTTCTTTTATTGAAAACTCTATAGGCTTTACTAACAGTTGAATATCCTACAAAGACAGCTTCATCAGCCTTTTCTGCAAATGCAGTAAGGTGATTTTTACCATTATTTAAAACATAGCATTTACAACCAAATATCTTAAAGTAATGAATGTTTGGCTTCCTGTTGTTCCAAACTTCATAAGGAGTCTTGTTTTGGTGCTTGTTGATCATGCATCTGTTTTGGGTAAAACATGCTGTATTTGTTGCTTCTGCCCAAAATCTTTGTGGCAGCTTAGCTTCAGCTATCATGGTTCTGACAGCTTCCTTCAGTGTTCTGTTTCTCCTTTCAGCAACACCATTCTGTTGAGGGGTTCTAGCAGCAGAGTACTCATGATGTATTCCTTTGATATTACAATACTCTTCAACAGTAGAGTTTGTGAACTCTGTCCCTCTATCTGATCTGATCTTCAATATTTTGATACTCTTCTCATTCTGGATCAGTTCCATCAGATTTGTAAGATGTTCCTTGGTTTCACTTTTCTTCTTCATGAAAATCACCCAAGTATATCTTGAATAATCATCCACAACAGCTAGGCAGTATTTCTTTCCACCATTGCTGACTGGATCAATGGGTCCAAATAAGTCCATGTGTAGCAGCTCCAATATTCTTCCAGAAGATTGATGCTTCTTGCTTTTGAACGATGACTTGATTTGTTTACCCTTCTGACAGGCGTCACAGAGCTTATCTTTGCTCATGACTGTTTTAGGAATCCCTTCTACCAAATCATTCTTGATTAATCTGTTGATGGTCTTGAAGTTTAAATGATTCATTCTCTTGTGCCATAGCCAACTAACTTCACTCGGTGCGGATGCAACCAAACAAACGTTTGAATTCTTGTCAGCAGAATTCCAGTCAACTATGTAGATATTTCCTTGTCGTCTTCCAGATAAAATTACCTTCTTTGTACCAATCTGTTCAACATAGCATTTATCTGTTGAGAAGATAACTGAATATCCTTTGTCACAAAATTGACTTATGCTCAGCAGATTATATTTGAGGCCTTTGACATATGAGACGTCAGATATCTCTATGTTTCCTCTGATTAACCTTCCTTTAGCTTTAATCTTGCCTTCTTTGCTGTCCCCAAAAGTAACTTTTGGACCATCCACAGCAACTGCATCAGTCAGCTTATGTATGTTTCCACACATGTGTCTTGAACATCCACTGTCCAAGTACCATATCTTCTCTACTTTACTCCTACTCCTAATCCTATCCTACAAAACAAAAATAAAATTTTTTTAGGTACCCTTATTGAGAGGGTCCTGAAGGATTAGTACCACCTTTGACAACCCAAGATGTTGAAGTCTTAGGCTTCTTAGGTTTCTGAGTTTTGACAGGAGCATGAACAGTTCTATTTTCATCATAATTATCAGATAAGTCATGTTGATGATCAGTATGATAAGAATAATGTTCATAAGCAGGGTAAGGTGCATGATAAGGAGGATATGCATGCATTTGATGAGCAGGATAAGGTGCATAGTAACTAGGAAATTGAGGTGCATGATACATAGGATGATATGCAGCAGGTTGCACATAATATGACTCATTTCCATACCAAGCATTTTGATTTTTCTTGTTCTTATGCTTCTTTGGTTTACTTATAGCTTGCTCATTAACAGACGACTTAGTTTTCTCACTAGTCTGATTAGTCTTAACCTTATCAGAAGACTTCCTAGGACTCTTCTGTTTGGGTTTACTAGTCTGTTTTTCTACACTAGGCTCTTTGCTCTTTTTAGCCTTAGGAGTTTTCTTCTCCTTTACCACTTTCTCAGATGAGGTAGGTTTAGAAGTTTGAACATACAGAATGACCTTACTATTGTCAGCAGAAATGAATTTTTCAGTATGATTCAATTCTAATTTATCATTTTCTAAAGGTGTCTCCTGTTTACTAGATGTAGGCATGGATGCAACAGTTGACTTATCATGAGACTCAATAATTTTCTCAAGTTCCATGATTTTTCCTTTATAGACCTCACATTCAGCTTTCAGAGATTCATGCTCTTGCTCGAGCTGTTTATACTCAGCTGATTCTTTACGCTTTTCAGCTTTAAGTTTCAGTGAGTTATTTTGCTCTTTTAGCAAGCTCATCTCTTCCTTAAGCTTTACAAATTCTCCAGCAATAGTAGTATTATTCAACATCATTTGCTCTAGAGAATCAAATAGTTCATTATTTTGAGGAGAGCAGGTTTCTCTTCATCAGAAGATTCTTCATCAGATGTGTCTGAATCTGAATCAGATGAGTAGACAGCAGCAAGCTTTTCTGCTTCAGCTACCATTGCTTTCCCTCTTTGATGCTTTCTTTCCTTTCTGATTCTCTTCTCTTCTTCAGTGTATTTCTCTGCTTTTGGATATGGACAATCTCTGATGAAATGTCCCAATTTCCTGCAGTTATAACACATTAGTTTTGCTTTATAATCATCTTTCTCTTGAGAAGAAGAGTTAGGTTTAGAAGTAGAAGCAGCATGATTGTATTTGTTTTTCATCTTTCTCTTATAGAACTTCTTGAAGTTGTTCATCAATAATGCTACATCTCCAGCAGTGTACTCCTTCTTGTTGAGTAGAGATGCTTCATCAGATGAGTCCACATCTTGGCTTTTGTGAGCTGGTCTTCTTGGATTTTCAGCAGCAACAAGTGCAGCTGTGGGACTTGAAGTTGAGGTTTCTTCAACACCCATTCTAGGCAGTTTATACTCATACGCCTTGAGTACGGAGAACAACTCTGTAAGAGAGATTTTTCCCAAATCTCTTGATTCTTCCATAGCTGTCACTTTCATGTTGAACTTGGGGGGCAGGGCCTTCAGAACTCTGACGGTAATCTCCTTGTCAGTAAAGGTCTTTCCCAGCTTTAGGACTTCATTCAACGTTCTGGTAAACCTGGTATCCATCTGATCAATGGTCTCTCCAGATTTCATCTTGAAATTGTCCAGCTTTTCCAAAGCAACACTGAGCTGATGCTCTTTGATGGCGTCGTTTCCTTCACTCATGTCACGAACCTTATCCCACATCTCCTTTGCAGTTTTGCAATGTTTGACCTTGTCAAACCGATCATTATCCAGGGCTTTGGTCATGATGAAACGGCCAACTTTATCCAGATTGAACAGCTTTATTTCTTCGGCTGTCATCTCTGTCAGATCTTTTTCCACCACCAGTTCAGCCTCATCAACTATAATGGTCTTGGTGAATTTGAATGGACCTTTAATGATACATGTGTACATGTTGTCATTATAGGCTGCTAGAAACATTTCCATTCTAATCTTCCAGTCCTCAAAGGACATACCAGCAATGTGGGGAACATGACTGATACAATCCATTTTTCAAAAAGTTTTGATTTTTCAAAAATATGCTCTTTTGAAAAAGTTTGAAAACCTTTGAAAAACACTTGGATCAAGCTCGTTGATCAGACAGCTGATTCTAATGAACCACCCGCTCTGATACCACATGTTGGTCCCAAGTGGTCAGAAGAGGTTTAGAGGGGGGGGGGTGAATAAACCTCTTTAAAAATTTTCTTCAATTTAACTTTAAAACTTTTACTCTTAACTGAACAGACTAAGCTGATCAGATTAGTTAGTTACAGTTCTGTTCGCGAACAAATCTTTGAACAGCCTTGTTGACCACTCGTCTGATTATTACTTAGCTGATTTTGCTAAAATCAGTTTTAATACTTAGAGTACTTGCAGCGGATTTTCAAAGTGTTTTTCACAAGTAATCTTAGTAGTTTGAAAAATGTTTCCCCAGTCTTATAAACTCCTTTAAATCCTTTTTCAAACAGTTAAGTTAATGTGTTTTATGCAAACAGAAAATATGCAAGTAAAATGCAAACAAAGACACAAGCAATTTTTATAGTGGTTATATGGATTTGAATATCCTTTAGTCCACTCTTCCAAGTCACACAGATCTTGGGTTATACTATAATTACTAAGTTTACAGTATACTCTGCTTGCGCCAATCAACAAATGAAACGGCCACAAGTGCGCAGTAAGAAATCACAAAGAAATCCTACTTCTCTGAAGTAATATCACTCACTTAGACGGATATCTACTTCTCACTGTTGGGTTTTCGTGGGTATAATTGTCAACTACAACGGTGCGGAATTTAAAATTTTTATACACCACTACCCAGGGTTCTTATTAGCACATATAAATAAGTATGAATTCATTTCAGCACATATACTAAAATGAAAAGCTGGTAAAATTAATATTTTACCTCACCACAGGCAAAGGTGGTGGTTTCTCCGGTCTTCTTTTGGGTCACTAGAGCACCCCAAATGTTGTGCCTCTAGAGAATAGTCCACACCGGCTGGATCTGCAATCACTTTAATCCTCAGGCTCAGAACTAGGAGAAAAGCAGCTCAGATTCAAGAGTTGGATTTGGATCCAACTCTAGATGCAGAACGGAAGAGGGAGAGAAGCCTTCACGGCCGATCTACAACCAAAGGGCGGCGGCGGCTAGGGTTGCTAGGCGGCGGCGGCTAGGGTTTCTTGGGAGGGGGCGGCGGCGGCTAGTAGGGAGATTAGGGTTTTTACTTTTTGCTTGAGGTTAGGGTTTTTGAATACTGAAGACTCCTATTTATAGGAGAGTTCAAACCCTATCTCTAACCCTATCTCCTAACTAATGGGCTAACAGATAAGTCTGGCCCAATCCCTCTATTTAATTAGTCCTTTTAATTAAATAGCCCAAGTCATTTAATTAACCACTTTAATTAAATGGCCCATTTATTTAATTAATACTTTAATCAAATAATCCAATAAATCTAATTAAAGATTTAATTTAATTAATTAGATAAATCTAATTAATTTCTCTCCAGGAAGTATTCCTTTAATTCCTTATCTTGATTTAACCACTTTAAATCATTTCGTTCTGCCACTGACTATCACAGTTCCAGCTTTTGTGTGTGACCCTCTAGGTTCACCATCAATTGGCCGCAGGCTCACATTTCTGTGATTTAATTAGTGAGCAATTAATTATTTAATTAATTGCTCCGATCAATCAAACTACTTTCAATTGACCACTCCAGAATTAATCCACTACTAATTCAGGAGTACCCACACCCCATGGTCGATGTCTAGCCACAAGCCCATGAGGCCCAACTTCAGGTGAATTGACTTTAGTGAACCTTAAACCTCTTATAAGTACCATGTACATACGGTCCCTCTAACGACTAATTTCCCGATCGAGACCTAGGGTGTGTGAATTGGTCGGCACCTCTAATCATCTCGATTCTGTACTTTCTAATTCAGGATAATACTTCCAGTGTGACTGCTAAATCTGGAAACCCCTTTCCAAATCCGTCACTGACCATGGCCATGGATTTCTCGGAATGTATAATCGAAGAATGTACAGGAAATTCCCTCATCCATTACAATGAGTCGGTAGATCCTATATTGATGCTAACCATCCGCGCATACGACTATACATACCCAACGTAGGCGCACAATGGACAGGCTATGTGCCCGGCTCCTAAATCAAAGTATGCACACCCGTATACCGAATTCGCCCTAGCACCTCAAGTCTAAGGACTAAATCGTACACTGTTATAAGTCTTGAGAGACATCCCACCACCGATATGCTTTTTAAGCACTTCCACAATGGGTCTCTCTGTTCGGGTCGTTCGATGCGTCCGATCCCCTATCGAACCACCTAGTCATATGCACTGACATTAATAATGTCTTGTTCATGAAACGACAACAAATTCACTCTTAGTGAATCATGCATAATCCTACAAGTCTTAACGATTCATTCGATACCCCGTCTCGATATGAATCTATGACTTGGAACATTTTTGAGATCACGACCTTTGAGACTGTTTCATGATTAATCGCACCCAATACTGAAGTGAATAATCCCGTAGTCATGAGTGATCTCAGGGTTTCAACCAATCGCTTAAATGTGTTCGCGAAAGATGAAGATGGCCATTTGTTTATATTATGAATTCTCAATAAAATAAACAGTTCGTATTAATTGATAAATCAAAGATTCTTACAAGACAAGATAATGATCCTATTACAAGCTATTTTGTTGGCTTGCAGGGCACTATCCTATCAATCTCCCACTTGCCCTAAAGCCAATCACAAACGTTTCTAAGACCCATCCTTGTCAGATGCCCTTCGAACACCTTTTGCGATAATGGCTTAGTTAGTGGATCAGCTACGTTATCCTCTGAGTCGACATGCTCCATTTGAATGTCTCCTCTACCTATGATCTCCCTGGTCACATGGTATTTCCTCAATACGTGTTTGGATTTGTGGTGTGATCTCGGCTCCTTTGCTTGAGCAATTGCCCCATTGTTGTCACAGAAGACTACTATGGGATTTGCAATGCTAGTTACCACATCCAGCTCTTGGATGAAGTTTCTCATCCAAACACTTTCCTTCGCTGCATCTGATGCGGCGATATATTCTGCTTCAGTGGTTGAGTCTGCAGTGGTCGACTGTTTGGAGCTCTTCCAACTCACCGCTGCGCCGTTGAGGCAAAATATATATCCAGAATTGGATTTAAAATCATCCACGTCAGACTGGAAACTCGAATCAGTGAATCCTTCAAGTTTCAATTCTCCACTCCCACCGTAGACCAAGAACATATCCTTAGTCCTTCTCAGGTACTTTAGGATAGCCTTTACGGCGGTCCAGTGTTCCTCCCCTGGATTCGACTGGTAGCGGCTCGTTACACTGAGAGCGTGAGCTACGTCAGGTCTAGTACATAACATTGCATACATTATGCTGCCAATGGCAGACGCATAAGGTATGAGAGACATTCTCTTTCTTTCTTCATCACTCGTAGGGCACATTGATTTAGAAAGATAGATTCCATGTCTCATTGGAAGCAATCCTTTCTTGGATTCTTCCATACTGAATCTCTTCAGTATAGTGTTAATGTACTGGGATTGGGAGAGTCCTAACATCTTCTTCGATCTATCTCTGTAGATACGTATGCCTAGTACGTAAGATGCGTCTCCCATATCCTTCATGGAGAATTGCGTGGACAACCACGCTTTCGTCTGCGTCAACGTTCTGATATCGTCTCCGATCAACAGAATGTCATCGACATATAACACAATAAATTGTACCGAACTCCCATCGAATTTCTTGTACACACATGACTCATAAACGTTCTTGATGAAGCCATATCCCTTGACTGTCTCATCAAAACGTATGTTCCAGGTTCGGGACGCCTGTTTTAGGCCATAGATTGACCTTTGAAGTTTGCAAACCTTATGCTCACTTCCTTTAGATGTAAAGCCTTTAGGCTGTTGCATATAGATTTCCTTATCAATGTCGCCATTGAGAAAGGCGGTCTTTACATCCATTTGCCATATCTCGTAATCATACCACGCGGCTATGGCTAATAGTATCCGAATGGATTTAGACATCGCTACTGGCGAGAAGGTTTCATCATAGTCTATACCAGGCCTTTGAGAATAACCTTTTGCCACGAGGCGAGCCTTATGAGTTAAGACCTCTCCATTCATTCCTAGCTTGCGCTTGAAGATCCACTTGCAGCCTACAGGGATGGTTCCCTCAGGTGGATCAACCAAAGTCCATACTTTGTTGGAATGCATGGAATCCATTTCGGATTGCATGGCTTCCTGCCACGCACCCGAATCTATGTCTGACATAGCTTCTTCGTATGTCTTTGGATCAGTGTCCAATTGATCGTTTTCGTGAATAAAGCCATACCTTTCAGGCTCTCTACGAACTCGATCGGACCTACGAAGTACTGGTGTACTAGATGGTTCAACGGGTTCAGGATCAACTCCCACTGTTTGTGGGGATGGGTCCAGTTCCTGGACTTCATCAAGTTCTACGGATATCCCGCTTCTTTTAGTGAGGAAGTCATCCTCCAAGAAGTGGGCGTTCCTGGACACAAACATCTTTTGTTCCTTAGGTTCGTAGAACAGGTATCCAATGGATTCCTTTGGATACCCCACAAATTTGCACAAACTAGATCTACTCTCTAGTTTATCTCCTTTCTTGTTTCTTACATAGGCAGGAGATCCCCATACTCGTAGATATGAGTATATGGGTGCTTTACCAAACCACTCTTGGTATGGCGTCGTCGGCACCGACTTTGAAGGTACAATGTTAAGTATCTTCGAAGCAGTTAATAGGGCTTGGCCCCAAAACGAAAAAAGAAGGTCAGCGAAACTCATCATGGAACGCACCATGTCTAACAAAGTTCTGTTCCTTCTCTCAGACACACCATTCAACTGCGGTGTTCTAGGAGGAGTTCGCTGAGAGAGAATTCCATTCTCCACAAGATAATCGAGGAATTCTTGACTTAAGTATTCACCACTGCGATCCGACCGAAGTGCCTTGATACTGTGTCCAAGTTGATTCTCAACTTCCATTCGAAACTCTTTGAATTTATCAAAAGCTTCGGACTTATACTTCATCAGGTATACATACCCATAACGACTGAAGTCGTCTGTGAAGGTTATGAAGTATGAGAATCCTCCTCTCGCACTGATACTCAGTGGTCCACAAACATCAGTATGGATTAAATCCAAGGTTCGTTTGGTTCGCTCCGGTTTCCCAGTAAAAGGCGCTTTGGTCATTTTTCCCTTGAGACAGGATTCGCAAGTCGGGAGATCATCTAGGTTCTTTATTTCAAGAGCCCTAGAAGAGACCAACTTTTGAATTCTACTCTTGGAAATATGTCCAAGCCTAGCGTGCCAAAGTTGTGGATTGTTTTCATCTTGTTTTCTTTTCTTTGATTGAATGTGCATGACATTAGAATTAGCAGGTTCTAAGGAATAAAGACCATCTATCAAAGTACCACAAGCATAAGTAAAACCACCTTTTATTATGCTAAAACTTCCATTTGAAATGGAAAAACAAAAACCATCATTATCCAACAAAGGAATAGAAATAATGTTTTTGATAATTGTCGGTACGTACAAACAGTCTTTTAAAACCAAAGAAAAATTTCCTATAACTAATTCCACGTCTCCTATGGCCTCTGCCGCAACCCTAGCTCCATTTCCAAAGCGCAGGATTCTATCCCCGGGTTTAAGAGGTCTTACTGCTCCCATCACCTGCAAATCATTGCAGATATGAGAACCGGCTGCGGTGTCTAACACCCATGATGCACAGTTAATAGAAATATTAACTTCAATAAAGAAAATACCTTTGACCGCCTCTTTCAGGTAGTCTGGGCAGTTCCTTTTCCAGTGCCCTGCTTTCTTGCAGTGGAAACATTCATCTTCTGGCCTTTTTCTTTTCTTCTCGACAACCTTCTTGGTTGTTTTAGAAGAGATTACTTTCTTCTTCTTTTTCCTGCCCTTCTTAGGCTTTGCAGCCTTGGGTTGCTCAGCAATCATGACAGACTTCTCCCTTTTCAGGGTTGATTCTGCCGTGACCAATAAATTGGTCAGTTCGTGTAGAGCGAGCTCTCTATCTTCCATATTGAAGTTTATCACAAACTGATCAAATGAGCGCGGCAGAGTATGGAGGAGAAGGTCAGTGGAGAGATCAGCGTGCAGGTCTACCTCCAAGTTCTCCAGTTTTTCAACCAGATTGATGAAACGTAAACAGTGATCCTTCACACTTGAACCCTCAGCCATTCTCAGATTGAATAATTCTTTTGTAGTCTTGAACCTTTCGGTCCTAGACTTCTCTCCAAATAGCTCTCGGAGATGAAGAATTATGTCAGCAGCATGCAACATCCTTGCATGCTGTTTCTGCAGCTCATTGGTCTTTGATGCCAGCATGAGGCAACGAACCTGAATATCATCGTCGACCCACCTTTGATGGGTAGCTCGTTCCTCTTCCGAAACCCCTTCCGGAAGTGCACCAGGCATGGGTGCATCGAGAATGTAACTCCTTTTCTCGGAGTCGAGGACTATCCTCAGATTTCTAAGCCAGTCGACAAAATTTGATCCGTTCAGTTTGTTAGTGTCAAGGATGATAGCTAATGGATTCTTAGACATTTTTGCAGAATTTGATCTACAAAAGTAAATGATAACGTTCAGCTGACTGATCTATATTAATACTTATAATTAACGATGTTGGACTTGTTATCGAAAAAGTTCTCCCACTATTTTCTCGAAACAATTACCCCTTTAATTGTTCGGGAAATCTAATCTCCTAGTAGGTCTTGACGTCCCAGCAGACATTAATTGCACCCACGACTCGTGGCCATACAATTAACTCCCCAGGTAGGTATACTTTTACCAATTGTGTTCCTCCACAACCTTCAAGCTATTTTGCCTCGGTCTTCGCACTTATCTAGCACTGCTACATCATAAGTGGTACTAATCGTTAAGTCTAACCCATCAATCATGATGAGCAACTGGCCCGGTCGTGAAGTCCCCGTAACTAGTTATCGGTCGATAATCACATCCCGACCAGTCCCCACCCTTGTCTAGTTTAGTTAAAAACGAGAATCAAGGAATTTCGTGCATTGTCCCTTTCTTCGCCTAGGGTGCCAGACTCTGGATCACCTTCAACGATAAGTAGACAACATACACTAGTCCCTATTGATGGAAGGCTTGGATCCTTAAAACATCATTTTAAATGTACCCAATATGACTTAATATTATTTTCAAGAGGGGATTTTCGGGTTTAAGAGTTTGAGGTAACTCTCCTCGAGATCTCACCGTTCCAGTTATGCATTATCTTTTATTTACGATCTAATTATAACTAGCGCGCATCACCATACAAGCTCAGATATAAATACGTAAATAAATACATACACACCTAGCATGCATGCTACCACAGTATGTTTTCGATCGGGAGCCTCCTATGCGGACCACCATCGAGCCAAAGACGATGGTCCTATTGGTCAATCTATTAGGTTTCAAAGAGACCTACTCTATTACACATTTTACCATGCATACATGGCCTTTAGTCTTCATGGGCTCCCACCTTGCTTGTAACGGGCCTCCATTCTAAACTAATAAAACAGTAAAGCCCTATCTATTACAATGGCTCAAAGTGGCCCAAAACTTAAGGCTCGCAGGCCCAATAAAACCAATAAGATAAAAAATAACCAATCACATCTACCCTAAGGGTCAAGGCTCGGCGCGATCAAAAACCACGTAAACAATTTCACGTAGAGCAAGAAACAAGCAAAAACCCCTTTTTCTTATTTCTAATTATGTTTTAAAACAGCCTATTAAAACATTAAGATTCTAGTTTTAAAACCCCTTCTAAAACAAAACCTAACATCATTTTAAACCCCTTTAAAATGACCCTTTGATTCTCACTTTAAGTCCCTACTAATTATGATAAAATTGACTTTCCGGATTTACTAAACACCTTTAGTGCACAAAACAGTTTCTGTTTTTCAAGTTTGAAAAAATTGCATTTCGGCCCCTGAATTTTCGAAAATTACACTTTGACCCCTCAACTTTTGGAAATTACAAATCAGCCCCAAAATTTCCAGAATACGCAAATTGGACCAGAAAGCAGAAAATTGATAAAATTTCCAGAAACTTTTGTTTATTGCAAAACAGACCCCAGTTTTACGGAAAATAGCAAAAACACCCCTAACCTTTCGTAAATTGCAAAATGACCCAAAATTTAAAAAATTTCAGAATTTACAATTTGGTCCAGAATTGCATAAAAACAAAATTTCAATTTCTGTCCAGATTTATAAAAAATCGCAATTTGCAAACAAGCCCTCCAATTTTCGGAAATTACATTTTAGGCCCAAAAACCGAAAAGTGCAAAAATCCGAACACTCAATATATCATAACAAGCAAGAATCAAATACCAGAACACAGCAATCATATATAAAACACATAAATTGATGCGTTCATGCCTTATTTATATGCGCATAATAAGTTAGGCTCTGATACCACTGTTGGGTTTTCGTGGGTATAATTGTCAACTACAACGGTGCGGAATTTAAAATTTTTATACACCACTACCCAGGGTTCTTATTAGCACATATAAATAAGTATGAATTCATTTCAGCACATATACTAAAATGAAAAGCTGGTAAAATTAATATTTTACCTCACCACAGGCAAAGGTGGTGGTTTCTCCGGTCTTCTTTTGGGTCACTAGAGCACCCCAAATGTTGTGCCTCTAGAGAATAGTCCACACCGGCTGGATCTGCAATCACTTTAATCCTCAGGCTCAGAACTAGGAGAAAAGCAGCTCAGATTCAAGAGTTGGATTTGGATCCAACTCTAGATGCAGAACGGAAGAGGGAGAGAAGCCTTCACGGCCGATCTACAACCAAAGGGCGGCGGCGGCTAGGGTTGCTAGGCGGCGGCGGCTAGGGTTTCTTGGGAGGGGGCGGCGGCGGCTAGTAGGGAGATTAGGGTTTTTACTTTTTGCTTGAGGTTAGGGTTTTTGAATACTGAAGACTCCTATTTATAGGAGAGTTCAAACCCTATCTCTAACCCTATCTCCTAACTAATGGGCTAACAGATAAGTCTGGCCCAATCCCTCTATTTAATTAGTCCTTTTAATTAAATAGCCCAAGTCATTTAATTAACCACTTTAATTAAATGGCCCATTTATTTAATTAATACTTTAATCAAATAATCCAATAAATCTAATTAAAGATTTAATTTAATTAATTAGATAAATCTAATTAATTTCTCTCCAGGAAGTATTCCTTTAATTCCTTATCTTGATTTAACCACTTTAAATCATTTCGTTCTGCCACTGACTATCACAGTTCCAGCTTTTGTGTGTGACCCTCTAGGTTCACCATCAATTGGCCGCAGGCTCACATTTCTGTGATTTAATTAGTGAGCAATTAATTATTTAATTAATTGCTCCGATCAATCAAACTACTTTCAATTGACCACTCCAGAATTAATCCACTACTAATTCAGGAGTACCCACACCCCATGGTCGATGTCTAGCCACAAGCCCATGAGGCCCAACTTCAGGTGAATTGACTTTAGTGAACCTTAAACCTCTTATAAGTACCATGTACATACGGTCCCTCTAACGACTAATTTCCCGATCGAGACCTAGGGTGTGTGAATTGGTCGGCACCTCTAATCATCTCGATTCTGTACTTTCTAATTCAGGATAATACTTCCAGTGTGACTGCTAAATCTGGAAACCCCTTTCCAAATCCGTCACTGACCATGGCCATGGATTTCTCGGAATGTATAATCGAAGAATGTACAGGAAATTCCCTCATCCATTACAATGAGTCGGTAGATCCTATATTGATGCTAACCATCCGCGCATACGACTATACATACCCAACGTAGGCGCACAATGGACAGGCTATGTGCCCGGCTCCTAAATCAAAGTATGCACACCCGTATACCGAATTCGCCCTAGCACCTCAAGTCTAAGGACTAAATCGTACACTGTTATAAGTCTTGAGAGACATCCCACCACCGATATGCTTTTTAAGCACTTCCACAATGGGTCTCTCTGTTCGGGTCGTTCGATGCGTCCGATCCCCTATCGAACCACCTAGTCATATGCACTGACATTAATAATGTCTTGTTCATGAAACGACAACAAATTCACTCTTAGTGAATCATGCATAATCCTACAAGTCTTAACGATTCATTCGATACCCCGTCTCGATATGAATCTATGACTTGGAACATTTTTGAGATCACGACCTTTGAGACTGTTTCATGATTAATCGCACCCAATACTGAAGTGAATAATCCCGTAGTCATGAGTGATCTCAGGGTTTCAACCAATCGCTTAAATGTGTTCGCGAAAGATGAAGATGGCCATTTGTTTATATTATGAATTCTCAATAAAATAAACAGTTCGTATTAATTGATAAATCAAAGATTCTTACAAGACAAGATAATGATCCTATTACAAGCTATTTTGTTGGCTTGCAGGGCACTATCCTATCACTCACAACACTCTTGATTACAAAATCACTCAGAAGATGTATTTTTCTTGATTCTTCAACTCTGCTTTCGTCAACAAATGACTCGGCTGATGAGTGAGCTGTTCTTGAGACTTAAAGAATTTTGCTTCGAAAATTTCTCAGAGATTGTGTTGCTTGCTTCTTCTTCGTCTCTTTCAGCTATTTATACTTGAGGATTGAAAAATGTCCGTTGAAGAGAGACAAGATTCAAATTCCTCGAGTACTGGTCCTTAAAATCCGCGAACGGCTCTTTTGCAGTCTGTCCGTACTATGAACAGTACTATTCTGCAGGCAGCATTAAATGCACCCAGCTGATGCGAAGCATTTCTTCAATCATTTGTCTTTAATAACCTTGTACTTCAGCATTTATTACTCCAAGGGGCATTTATTACCGTTGGGAACACTTCATGATCTTCTTCACTTGGCTGACAAAATTACAAGTCTGATGGTGAACTCGGCTGATCTCAAAACTTGAACAAATCTGATTTGAGTCGGCTGATCTTCATCAGTCTGATAACTTTACTTCAGCAGATCAGAAGTCTTGGACCTTGAACTTTGACTCTTCTGATGTCTTCTTTACTTAGTCAAAATTCCATTAAAGGGATCATCAGCTAAGTTACTCCATACTTAGCCAATCTTGAAGTTTTGGAATCCTTCAAAACCTCCCTTCTTAATTTGTCTTCAGTGCCTTCATCTTCATCCTTATCCAACAAAATTAAACACCAAAATTTGATGCAACCAAGTCAATTATATTTTATTTAAACTTTCCTGTGATATATATTCCATCAACTTTTCTCAGTGCCTTTTTCTCCACATTTCTATTCTAATAATCATTATCTAAATATGTCATTCCAAGAGATTACTTTATAAGAGACCTAGTCTTTTTTTTTTTTTTTTTTTATTTTTTTAGAAAACCTACTCCAAATCTTTAATTACAATAAATACTATATACTCCAATAATAAGATCTAAATCGGATAATATATATTTTTTTCCAGTAGTTTCTCTTATATGTTTCCTTGATTCTTATTTGTTTCTAATTTCTTGCAAGACTTATATTTGAGTGACTTGATTGTACTATTTTAGAAATAGAAATAAACATTATATTCATGATCCACTAGGCACCACCCCCATGTATTATAGTGTTTTCAATTATATATGAATTTTATAAATAAATTTTGTATACATGGATATATACCATGAATAAGAATAAAAGTAACCTTTAATTACTTAAGAAATTATATCCTTAATCTTGAAAATTTTGTAATTATTATGATCCTTTTTCTGAAATTCATCATTTTACAAATTGTCAATATATTAAAAAGAATTTGTTTCTCACTGTGACTATTTTTATATATTAATTATATTATAAAATATCAATAATTTATCAACATAGTTTCGCCACCCTGGGTTTCAAATCCTGGCTCCGCCCCTGATTTAAGTGATGTATTTTATATTTAAAAGGGATTAATGTGTTACACTATATTGATAAAAGGGACGAATCCGCTATGAAAAATTTAAGAGGTACGAACAAGTTACACTATAAAGATAAAAGGGACGAATATGTTACACTACATTGATAAGAGGAAAAATTCTGCTACAAATATTTTAAGAGGGACGAAAGTGCAAAAATTAACCCATAAGGAGGACCAAAAATACGATTTACTCTACATAATAACTGATATCAATACAATCTTGCTTCGTTTTATAATTTGATTATAACAAGTAAATCAAATGTAATAAACAACTGATATAGATTATATTTGTGTAGAAATGCAAAAAAGGTACCATAAAACATGTTCGTTTACAACTTTACCCTTTTTTTTTGGGATGAAAACTTAAACCAAAATTTTTAAAAGTCAGAAATTTAATCATGTTTTTTTATACAATTACAAAAATTTAATCACTACAATTACCTTTTTTTTTTTTTGGAATTGGGGACTTTCACAGATTTAAAACTGATAATTACATATATGTACAAAAATAATATATGATAAATTGTATAATTGTCCATAAAGTTTCAATTTTACCCTTCATTGAGATTTCACATTTTCTTGATGAACTAATAACATTGTACCATTGAGCACATGCATTGTTAATTGAGATCGAGATGACGGATCATGAGGAAGAAGATGATCTTGATACCATGACAAACATATGTTTCCTAAAAAAAAAAGGTAAATAGGAAAAAAAAATTGGTATCACAGGATAAACCACTTTGTAACCTTTGTATCATCGATTGAACATAATGCACATTTGATATTATAACTTAAATTTTTGTTGCATCGTTTATACCAACCTCAATCTTTTGGACGAAGATGAAAGAGCGTCACGTGCCCGTTACGTGCCGCTATCTTCCATTTTAGAGGGAAGAAACTCACGTGTGGCTGCCCGTGGTAGTCATTTAAGGCAAAATAATAATAATGTTATAAAACTAGCGCCTTTATGAGGGAAAATCATTCTCCAATTAAGGCACAATGATATAACGCCACCTCTAGTCACTTATTCCAAAAGAAAGTGGAAAAATATTTGAAGTGGTCCAAGTCAACAACTCAAGCAGTTATCTATTTAATAGCAGTTATAAATAAGTAGTTATCTATTTTATAGTAGTTACTTGTGTGTATTAAGTATCAATAGTATTTTAGGAGATATCAAAATATTTATAATAGTTATTTCTGGAGGTTTGTCCTCTCCATATGGATAATTTTAAACACCAATCCTCCATCCGCACCAAATTCAGAATCCATTGCACAACAATTATTTGTTATTGCTACCTAATTGAACACCATTCATTCTCTAGTCACTGATGTTGCAGCGTGAAAGACACAAACAGGCGGTGACACACACAGTGAACTCAGCATCGGCGTTTCCACCAAAGGGAAAAACACGGACATTCCATTAAGGCCACGTGAGCGGGGTAAACCAAATTGGGCGGAGGCTGATGAAGTTTACTCAGAAAATCCATGGCGGTTTCGTAATCCTTCAAGGCGGCCTCATACAAAAATGGAATTCTCAGAATATGAAGGTGGGGATCCTCGTGGTTGGATCTTAAAAGCGGAAAATTATTTCCATTATTATCAAACTCCACAAGAAGTCAAAGTCGACATCGCTGCCATGTATCTTGAGGGTGATGCTCTCGAACTTTTTGCTTGGATTACTCATGAAAGAATACTACTGTATTGGAAAGAACTTGTTCAAGCTTCCAAGAAAATTATGGATCGACGAAGTTTCAAAACCCTGACGAACACCTTTGTAGCATCCGACAATCCGGGACAATCCAAGAATATCGTCAAGAATTTGCTAAAAGATATGCGAAAATCACAAATTGGCCCGATCATTGTTTATTGGGTATTTCTAAATGGAATTAAAGAGGAATTCAATGCTGATGTAAGAATTCACAAGTCCATATCAGTTTATAAAGCCCTGAGCATAGATTTGGAATTTGAGTCTAAATTAGGCCCACTTCGTATTAACAGAGGCCCCAATTGGTCATCATCCAACAAATTTAACCCACAGAGCCAAGCCTCACTTCACAGAGAACCGAGTTATATTTCTAATTGACAGAGGTTCAACTCATAATTATGTGGCCGAATAGATTGTTACGGAGTCGGGTTACCTATGGAACAAGCCCAGTCATTTGGGGTTCAAATTGGTAATGGCGATGTTATCAAATGCAGTCATATATGCCGGGATATTCAGGTGCAACTTCAAGGATTGAAATCACACAAGATTTCTACTGTTTTAAATTGGTGGGGCTGATTTAGTATTGGGAATCAAATGGTTTGCCTCTCTAAATACAATACAAGCTAATTGGAATTAGATGTTTCTATTTTTTAATAAAATATATTAGCTACATGGATTTCCTCACAATCCAAAATTCGAAGCAACTTTTCAATATTTATCGGCACATGGCCAAATTTCAGGTTCGGATATACCCATAAATCCTTATATTCAAAGTTTGTTGAATGAGTTTGAAATTATATTTCATGAACCTAGGAATTTGCCTTCCTTTCATTCACATACCCACAAAATATCTTTACTACCAAATTCAAAACTCAAACATAAGGCCATATAGATATCCCTACTTTCAAAAGCCTGAGATTGAATCCCAAGTGGCAGATTTATTGAGTAAAGGATTTGCTCATCCGAGTACAAGTCCTTTTGCTAGCCCAGTCCTTTTAGTGAAAAAGAAGGACAATTTCTGGTGTTTATGTGTAGATTATCGTGGCCAGAATTGAATCATGATACCCGATAAATATCACATTCCAAACATTGATGAACTTATGGATGAATTACACGGAGCCACTATTTTTTCAAAAATTGACCTCAGATCAGGTTATCATCAAATACTTGTTGAGCCTGCCGATATTCATAACACAACTTTTTGAACACATTCTGGCCATTTCGAATACAGTCATGCCATTTTGTCTTACCAATGTTCCATCTACCTTTCAATCAACAATGAACGATCTCTTTCGACCATATCTTCGACATCTTAGTCTACAGGCTACAGCCGTTCAATCGAAGAACAACTAGCTACGAGAGATGATATCTTGAATATTATAAGAGCTAATCTTTTGAAAGGTCAATCTCGCATGAAGGCTTAGGCTGATTCAAAGAGACGTGAGGTGCAATTTAATGTGGGCAATTCAGTACTTATGCGACTACAACCATACCGCCAACAATCACTTGCTAAAAAGAAGTATGAGAAGTTGTCCCTTCGATTATTTGGCCTTACAAGATCGTCCAAAAAGTTGGACCAGCAGCATATGATTTAGAACTACCCGCTTATTCTAAAATACATCCCATTTTCCATGTTTCTTTGATCCTCCGGCTAGGGGACAAGTTGCATCATCGCCACCAGCCCCACTTCCCATTGCTTCAAACTAGGAAATCAAATTTACTCCTGCCAAAGTATTAGCACACCGTTAAGTATAAGAAGGGGGGGATCAGTACTTTAGAGCTTTAGATCGCCTACTTGAGGAAGCAGGCTGGGAGAATTATGACCTTCTTGCAGGTCAATTTCCATATTTTCGCTTTGAAGACAAGGCGAATTTCCAGGGGGAATGCACTGATACAACACCACCATTAATTGCTCACTAATTCCAGAAGAAAGTGGAAAAATATTTGAAGTGGTCCAAGTCAACAACTCAAGCAGTTATCAATTTTATAGCAGTTACTTGTGTAAATTAAGTATTAATAGTATTTGAACGTATTTTAGGAGATATCAGAATATTCAAAACAGTTATTTCTGGAGGTTTGTCCTCTCCATATGGACAATTTTAATGGTCGAATGTATGTTTAAGATTATGCATTTATTCTCAGTGCTTTGTTTATTTTACATGAACTATTGTTCTTTACACACAATTATCCCTTCAAAATTTCTCCTCCAAAATTATCTTAAATTAGGCTACAAGCCTACAATTCAACTTCAAATTCGCGCAACCGTGGTTGACTCCTCCTCCAATTTCCGGCAGTCTGCTTCCACCGACCCTAGAGTGGTGCTTTTTTATTGCCAAGAACAGACCCGCATCAAAACTTCTTGGAGCAATGACCGCCCTGGCAGGCGTTTCCATTCATGCATCAATTATGGTAAGGGATACGGTTGTGGCTTCTTGGAGTTGTAAGTCTGACATTCCCATTTGCGAACGAGCTAAGACCATTATTTTGATGTTTCTGTTTGTTATTGGTTCACTGTTTAGTTTAGATTGTTGTTTGAATGTGTTTTTGAAGCTTTGATCATTAGGTTGTCTTTGAAGGTCACTGTATTATATATGCACCATATTAATGTAAGTAGACCCTTTTGGCAATGGATTTCACTTTGTTTTATTGTTTGTAAACTTTGCTTTGACAATAATAATGTCGCTTTGTTTTAATCTAGAAGGATAATAATAACATAAAACATAGACTTAGTCTGATAATGTTACTAATAAGTACTTCCTCCGTTCCTTTTTATTTGTCGCTTTAGATATACTCTTTTGTTCCAAAATATATGTTAACTTTAGGATTTCAATGCGACATTACTCACCTATTTTTTAATTTTATCCTTATTTAATAATCTTAAGGGTAATTTTCATAAGACACTCTCTGCCTATTACCCTAATTACAAGAATTTATCCTCTTGTTTCAAATATTACAAAGACATCCCCTCGATAAAGAATTAGATCATAAAACCCCACATTTCTAAGATATTTCCTTCTCTTTGGGATCGAACATCAATTACAACTATTCGATAGACGACTCATTGAGATAAATGTAGATGAACAATACCCCCCTAAAAACGTATAGAAAGTCTTTCCCTGATACGGCTTGAGAAAAAATGATTTGATTCGATATTTTGTCTACGTATGCAATTCTGATAAATTAAATGACTCTAAATGACAAAAAAACATATAAAGTCAATTAGACTATGATTTAAGTCTTTTTTTTCCTTCCTAACCTATAAATGAAAGGGAATTTTTTTTTACTCATAACTCTAGTTGGATAACTCTTGAAGTATGTTTAATGAATTTCATTTATTGAGTGGTTTTTACCCTTTTTAAAAATTACAAAGACACCCCATGTAACATAAAATATATTATCAATACACCTCCTAAAATCTTTACAATTATACACCCATTCAGGGTGTGTCTTTGTAATATTTGAAACAAGAAGATAAATTCTTGTAATTAGGGTAATAGCCAGGGAGTGTCTAATCCCCTCCTTGTTTTCCTCTCTCTTTTATCATTACTAACCAAGGGTATTTCAGGTATACCTTTTGATTTGTTTCTAAAATTTATGTTATTTATTAGATTCTTAAAACCTATACAAAACTCTAAAGCGACAAATAAAAATGAGGGAGTATCGAAATAGAATCTAGGAAATTGTAGAAAAATGGCTCCGTGAGATATGGAGTATACTAGAGACAGATCATATCCATTCTATATTTAAAATTGTCAAAAATTCCAAATTCAGACACTGAATTACTAGTAGATGGTTGGAGGAAGTGAAATTTAAGGGTGATTCACGTACAATGTTAGGCTCGTGTTAGTGATATTCTATATAAACCTAATGTAGTTGGTCATTTGTAACAAGTCATGAAGTCAAGTTAAGTTGATAAGAAAGTACGTTTTCATATTTTTCTCCACTACTCTTGTGTGTGAGTTTGAGTGTCAAGTGAATTTAGTTATCTCTCCAATTTCTAACACTATGAACTTATGTTAATCAACCTTAATATTGTTGAACTCCTATTTTCGAAGTCCCATCAGTATCAATGTTAGAATTTACTCCTTTTTAGCTGCTCAAAATGGAAGAAGAAAGATTAATTTTGTTGAAGGAATTTTTTGGGGAAAAAGATTAGATGGTAAAGAGGAAAAACAGCTTAAAGGAGTAAAGTGCAATATTCCCTATTGTAGATGCTTCGCGTTTTCTTGGACAAATGTTGCATGCATGTCTAGTTTGATATTTCATTATATATAAATACTTTTCTTTGTAGATTGTTCGCAAAAAATACTTCGATATGTCACCTGTTACTGTTACTGAGGCAATCGAGCAGCTCAAAAATCTGGATCACGAATTATTACCTTAAATCAGTCAATATTTGTGATTTTTTATAGTCGTTAGAAGTTGGCCTAATTTGATATATGTGGGTTCGACATCCGTATTTCCAACATACGTTATCCGTCAATATTTGTGATTATATTGTATTTGTTAGAAGTTGGCCTAAACCGATTTATATGGATTCGACATCCGTATTTACAACATACGTTATCAGTTATACAATCACACGAGTTTGTGTTATCGGTTGGACATAACTCGAACCTACATATATTCATTTGTTTGCCTCTTTGTATGGAAGGAGCACTTTTAAAAGTTATTGGTCTCTTACGGTGAGTGTTAGCTGAAAATCAAATCAAATTATATATTGGTCTCTTATCCTAAAAAAATATGTATACATGTTATCATGGCGCAACGTCATTCTTGATTTACCAATTTCTCTTTATTTGGAACAAGCACAAAGTTAAATTTAATACACAAATAAAAGTTGAAAAATATAATATTATTATTTATTGTAGTTGCATATAATATTATTAAAAATTCTCTGATCCAACAAAGATTATTATTTATTTATTTAATAGTGCCGCCTTTGACATATTATGCTTGTTCCTGATCGAATTCCTGTACGTATAAACAAAGGGTAACAACTTAGACAACATAGTAAATAATAAATTAATATAAAAAATCAACATTTTCATCGACAAATAATTATATAATCGTTTCTTAGATTCCTAACTTCTACTTCACATCTTTTGTGATGTGCCGGTAACAAGATCTAGTTTTTGAAATGATATAAAAAAAAAAATTCGAAACTATTATCTCAAATGAAATAATGATTTACTTGACGAAAAATACATGTTCAAGTTTATCGACTAGATCTCGAATTTACATAAAATAGAAGAAATTTGAGATTGATAAATATGATTTACTAGTGGAGAAAGAAAATTAAAGAAGGTTCATAATTATTGTCATAAATAAAAAAGGTAGAGTTGCTTTCCATTTTTATTGTTATTCTAAGAAACTTTTCAGATTTGCTCTATAAACACCATGAGAGGTGATTTCAGAAAATGTGTAAATTATCTCATATTTTCTTAAGAATTTTTTAGAGATGTTTGTCAAAAGAACATATTTTATGAGATTTTATCTCTCGAAATGCATTTTCAGAGAGTGAGACTAAAAGAACATGCCCAAAGTAGGTGTATATTTTTTTTGAAAAAGTTAGATAAGTTACTTTACGTTAAATCATAGTAGAGTTAGTATAAGATTTTTTTAAGGGATAAGAAAATTGTTGTTTGTTTGACTTTTGAGAGAGTAGTTTGAAAAAATTGAGAAATTATAAATTTATATCAGAAAGTGGAAAATATGTTTGTTTGACTTTTCCAAACACCGAATAGTTTTTATAAACCCAAACAAACAGGCCCTTAAACTATACGTGGAATTAATTAGAATTTCTTTCAGGCCATTAAGAAAGAATTTGTGGCGGATAAGTGAATAAAAATAATAGGGTTAATGATAATTTATTCTATGTGATATTCATAATGTTCAGTTTACCCTTCTGTGATTTGAAAATGAGTAATTTACCCCCTGTGCAAATTTTTAAGAAGTAATTGACCCCCTTGAACTAGAGAGTGTAACTTAAAGAAATTGAGAGTGAGAACGAAAAATATTTTATAATATAGGAAATACATTGTCAAATTATCATAACACAAGGGGATAAATTCCCGGGGAAGGGGGAGGGGGTAAACGGCCACATTATTATAACATATGGAAGTAAAGTGCCACATATATATCAGGAATTCAATATAAAACTTTTATAAAATTACGGAGGAATAAAATACTCATTTGTAAATAGGTAAATTTAACACTTTAAATATCACAAGAGTAAATTATCATTAACTCCATATAAATATCACAAGAGTAAATTATCATTAACTCAAAATTAATATCATGATTTACCCCCATTAATTTCGGTAGCTTCTTTAGGGATGATTATTTCCTATGCAGCCGACTCCACTGTATAACAAAAGCAAAGAAACTCAAAAATAAATAATGAAATTAAATTGTACAACGTATAAATAATAAAGTGTAGCCCGGTATTTTCTTTCCTTTTTTTACCTCCCACCTAATATAAAACGACGTTGTTTTGGAATATCTAGGCTGCTCATTGTTGTACCTTATGCTCCTTTCATTTTCTTTTGTACCTTATGCTCCTTTCATTTTCTTTTCTCTTTTTTTTTCTCATTTATATGTGTGTGTGTGTGTTTTCACTTACCAAATTTTCAGCTATCATCGTTGCTTTCTCATGGTTGATTGACGGATCCTTCGCATGAATTATAGCTACCTGCTCTCTGAAAATGTAATAGGTATAAGTTTTATCTAATTTAATCAAAAATAGTGAAATTAGGAATTAATTGATTTCTACAACAATCAATACATGAAAAACAATTAGGAGGGAAATAATTACGCCATGAATTGAATATAAAGGTTCGTAGATGCGGGTAAGGAGCTTGACGAGTAGTCCTGAACCTGAAAATTAACATTTACATTTACATTAATTTGACATACAAAAATTAAATAAAGTAGTTTTTCTTTTCTTATAAATAGAGAATCTAACAAACATTGATATAGTTTGATTTTTCTATTAGCAAAATTACAAAAATAGTTGTAACTTGGGATCTATATGCTAGGTACACGTTTAGTCTTTTAATTTTCATTCTATATCAATTTAGTCCTTAAACTTTGATCTTATTTCAATTTTTTATTTTATGCATAACAAATTTCGTACTCAATCTTTTAATAAATTTATAGGTAAAAGCTGAAATTTAATGAAAGTTACATGATAATATTTATTATGCATAAAATTTTAATATAGAATGAAAATCAAAGGACTACAATTCAAATACGGTAAAAGTTAAAGAAATATATGTATATTCCTATATAGTGTAGTTACATTATGTTTTTTTCAATGAGTTCTATAAATTTACACGACTTTTAGAGATGAAAAAAAAATTATATGGATTTTTGTGCATTTGATAGAAGTGGTTTGTTTTGCGTTTTAGGAAGGAAATGAATAATAGGCTTAAATTTGGATTTTTTTTTTTTTTTTATGTCAAATCAACATTGTTATGTGAGTGAAGTAGAGTAAGAGATAAACTACTTTATGTAAAATTAAGTAGGGTAAACTTTCTCGAGATTTAAGATATTATATTTTTATAAGGATTGTTTTTGTAAATTAAAAGAGAGGGTTTACAAGTTAAGCTTCTTCAATTTCCTTTTTGAAAAAAAAAAATACTTGTTTGTTTGGCTTTTCAGAGAATCCGAAATGCTCTCAATATAGCCGAAGAAACAGAACCGAAATATAATTTCGAAAAACATGTGTCATAACTTCTTCATTTTAAACGAGGCTTCAACGAAGAAAAACAATACAAGATCTCAGCATATATATCAATCAATTTAGTTCCCAACATATATGAATCAACTTATTTAGTCTAAATGAAAAACACTCTCTTATTAATTTACTATCAAACGAAAGAGATAATTTGTTTACTTTCAATGTAGCATAGAATGTTCGCAACTTGGATTGACTTTGGCTTCATTTAATTAGATTTATTTTTTGAAAATATAATTTGGATTCCAGTGGAACCTTTCGATTTGAAAGTTGAATTTGTGATTTTTAAGAAGTTGGGTTAAGGTAATAAAGCAGATGTTATATGATCAATTTTATAGAGAAAAAATTTTGGGCTTTTTTTAAAAAAAAAAAAATTGGATTCATTCACTAATTCATGATAATACTATTTTTTATAAGTTAAAATATAAATTTCGAGAAACATGTGCCATAACTTCTTCATTTTAAACGAGCTGTCAACGAAGAAAAGCAATCCAAGATCTCAGCATATATATCAATCAAATCATTTTAGTTCCCAACATTTATCAATCAAATTATTTAGTCTAAATGAAAAACACTCTCTCATTAATTTACTATCAAACGAAAGAGATCCATATAAAACTTAGCTCAAAAGTGTAGGGTTTATATCAATATTGGTCTGATTTCGCTTGGTTTTGATTTCATAAATTAATTGGTTTAATTGAGCTGTTTCAGTGAAATTTTTGAAACACTAATAATTAGGACTGAATTTCGTTGTTGGCAGATTTTATTTTAAAATTTTGGCATAGGATTTAATTTTAGTTTGAATGTCGGTGTACTCATACGTGGTAGATTATAAACAATGACTTTCATATAGAAAAAAAAAATAGATAGCTAGGTTATCAAATGTAAGTAAGATGACAATTTTTGTAGGAAACACACCTTAATTCCATTTGATATTTTTGTAGGAAACGTGTTTTTACAACCCGTACATTCAACTGAAACGTCATCAGGCCCGCCTTCGGGTGGATAAAACACCTTCAGGGAAATAAAATCAAGATTGGTATTTAGTACACACACTACCAGAAAACTCAAAATTGCAATCGGAAATGGTCAAAAATAAAATTTTCAACCGATTTTGCGACCAAAAAAATCAATTGAAAATGGCGTTGGAATCCGTATTGCAATCGAAATTCCAACGAAAAACAGTTATGAGTTAAGAGTTAAAAAAAATACTTTTCCAATCTATAAATTTAACAACTTTGAGATTCATGATTAATTACACATTATATGTTTATAATAAAACTAAAGCATTAGAGCAAATTAAGAATTATTTTCTACCTTATTATAAGTCTTGCAGTGGTTGCATCGAGCAATGAAATAGTTCGCCATTTCTCTATATATAAATTATGTTCTCCTTTGTTTTTTTCAATAATATTTCATACGCTTATGCCTATATATAGAAAAGGAATAAGGACACATCCAAAATTCATATATTATAGTTATTTTATTAGTAATGATATTCATTGTATCTTATTTAGCTAATAAAACTAAAATTTAATAAAACAATTTTGTCAATTGAAAAGGAAATGACAATAATATATAATATATAATAAATTATAAACTTATATTAATTTTTATTACATTAGCTCTACACAAAACACATAACAATTGATATTAACACAATCTTGCTTCGTTTTATAATTTGATTATAACAAGTAAGTCAAATGTAACAAACAACTGATATACCTTGTATTTGGGTAGAAATGCAAAAAGGTACCATAAATCATGTTTTTGCAACTTTCCATTTTTTTTTTTTGGGATGAAAAATTAAAACACAATTTTTAAACGTCATAAATTTAATCATTTTTTTACACAATTGCAAAAATTGGGCCTCGTGACTAATAATTTTGGATATTGACCGGATATCAAAATTAATAAATAAATTTTCACCCTCAATATTTTAGATTTGAGCATTTCGAATTATTTCATAAGTTAATATTCACATATATACCCTCTATAACTAAAATTGAGCATTTTGAAAAAAAAAATTAAAATTTATAATTGCATATTTACCTAAAATTTAAGGAATTGGGGACTTTCACATATTTCAAACTGATAATTACATATTTGTACAAAAAAAATATAATAAATTGTATAATTGTCCATAAAGTTTCAATTATACCATACATTAAGATTTCACCTTTTCTTGATGAATTAATAACATTGCACCATTGAGCACATGCATTGTTAATTGAAATCGAAAGGACGGATCATGAGGAGGAAGATGATCTTGATACCATGACAAACATATGTTTCCTAAAAAAAAGTAAATGAGAAATTTATTTTAACGTTATAAAACCTACGCCTTTACAAGGGAAAATCATTCTCCAAAAGGCACAATTATCCTTTGAAAATTTCTCCTCCAAAATTATCTTCAATCAGGCTACAATTCAACTTCAAATTCGTGCAATCGTGGTTGCCTCCTCCTCCAACTTTCGGCAGTCTATTTCCACTGACCCAAGGGTGGTGCTTTTTTATTGCCAAGAACCGACCCGTATCAAAACTTCCTCGAGCAATGACCGCCTTGGCACGCATTTCCGTCCGTGCATCAATTATGATAGGTGATACGGTTGTGGCTTCTTAGAGTTGTTTGTGTTGATTTGAGACGGGTGGGTACGCCCATTCGGACTAACCCGACCCGGTCTAATTTAAATTAGAAAAGAGGAGGGAGTAGTTAATTAACTACTCCCAAGTAAGGAGTTAACCTCCCACTAAGTGGGAGATTAACTCCCTACAATTAAGGCAAGTGGGGGAGCATTCGGCTCCCCCATCTCTGAAAATACAGAGAAGTCCCAAGGGACTTCTCAATAGAAAAACAACATAGAAGTCCCATGGGGACTTCTCCATCTTGCCGAAAAAAGAGAGAGGTCACCAAGGACCCTCTCTCTTTCCTCTTTATTCCTTTTCTCCCTATATACACACATATATATATTATGTATATATATATATATATATATATATATATATATAGTTAGCACATTATTTACGGGAAAATCTATTATATATTCCGGGTAATATATATGAACATATCATCAACAATAATTGGGGCATTTGGATTGTGAATTATGGCTCATTTCCGTACGTGATTTGTGTCTTGATCGGGAGCACCAAAACGTAAGAGCATCGGTGATTCAACCACGGTTAGATCAAATGGCGAATGAAGAATTCTCTCCGGGTAATCCACTTCAAGCAACCGGTGATTATTCGATCCGATTCAAGTAAGTGATTTTACGGTTGATTCGGATTTAAAACCCAACATTGGTATCAGAGCCATTGTTGGTTGAGTTCCTTTGCTATGTGGTGTTTGAAAGCATGTTTAGTTTTAGTAATTTCATGAAATTTGAAATTATGTTCATGCTTGACCTTTAATGGCAGTTTGTGATTCGCTCGTTAGAATGGTATGAAATATTTAGTGGAGCATGATTTAAAGTTCTTGAATGCAACTGTATTTTTTCAGATTTTTTTTGTTGAGAAATTTGTTCTGAAAAAATTATTGATTGAATTATTTGCTGAAACTTTAAATGCGGATTCCCGATTCAATACTTGGATTCATGTGACGTGCTATATACCATTAGAATCCTCTTGAAATTATCTTTCCAGCCATGTATGGAAATCTGTTTTTGGATTAGAAATGAGAAAGATATGGTCAATTCAAGTTTCTGCCATATATGTCTAAATTGTTTGACATTTTATTTGCGGATTTAAATGTGTTTATTATTTTGGTCCGAAAATTTGTACATAGCATGCTTACATGTTGGTTATCATCTCTGCAAAATTTCATGCTCATTGGATATGTAGAAATTGAGATATGATTTTTTGTTTATTATTTGGCCGAAATTTGTTTAATTTTATGTGGATTATATGTTGCGGCTTATAAGATGATTCATGTACCGTTAGAAAGATCTCGTCGAGAGGTTTCTAACCATATATATTATGCGTAATTTGGACTTATAACGAAGGAGATATTGCCAATCGAAGTTCATGTCGCATTTCTTCAAGTTGCTGGAAATTTGAAGAAGATGAACATTTACTTTGTTCATACCCACTCTCGATCGCGGCTGTTGGTTGCTCAAATAAGTACTTTCGAAGGTCAAAATGAAAAACCGAGTTCACCATCGTAATCAGAAGGTCCGAAAACGTTGGGGTAGCCGGAAGCGTTTCGTAGGGAAACGCCGTTAGGACTGCGCGTGTGTCACACGCGCCACATAAGCGCATGAAGGTGTTGGTTTTGTCAACAGCCCAGTTAGCGCACACATGGCAGCCAGCTTGGCGCCACACGTGTGCTCAACACAATGTGGATATCCACGTGGCATGACATGTCAGCCGCCACATCTGCGATTGTACTGCATGGCAGTGTCACGCAAGTGCGGCGTATTCCGGTGTCCATTTTTTGCCCGAAAAAAATTCTATGTGTTCAGAATTTTATTACTGATTGTTTGGTGAATTTAAATTAATTTTTCAGAATGTAAAATATTTTTCTTGATTTTTGATGCTTGGAAAATGTTTTAAAATATAAAATTATTTTTCTTTGAAGGAAAAATTTGAAATTTTTATGTTGGTCCAGAAAAATATTTTTGAGGAAATGGCTAGTAAGTGGGAGTGTTTGAAAACACTTTAAGTCAATTTCAATTTTCTAATGCATGTAGAAAATGATTCAACATCATTTTAAATCAAGAAAATTTCAGTTTTTTATTTCTGAAAACTCTGAAAATATTTTCAAACGTTTGACTTCAAAAGGAAGTACTTCGACACTTATTTATGACGTTCTAATAATTTTATTTTCTAAATTGGAAAATTTGTTTTTCCATTAATTTTTTTTTTTGTGAAATTAGAACTTGGTTTGCTTGTGAGCAATAATAAGTGTAATATATATAATCTTTTATGAGCATGAGTTAAGGTATTTTGATTAGCTTATGAGCTTGATCTAATATTTAACTCAATTAAGTTTGAGAACGTGATGTATGCCGGACTTAGTGGGAGAGCGACAATATGAATAAGAATCTGAACCTCTTTTGCAATTTATGCAAGTTGCAAAATGTTAGTAATTCTAATAAAAGTTTATGCACACTTTCGAGTTTCGTGGTCATGGACTTGAAACGTTAAAGTTGATGCAATAGGGACGCTTCTTTAGCCGAGGGCCAAGAGAAGAAAACTAAACGATTGAATTCCATCTTAATGGAATGAATCTGTCGTTTATCTAATTGGTTGAAAAACGACGTAATAAATTTCCCTCTTGAAATTTAATATTTGTCTTACGAACTACTTGAGAAAAAATATTTTGAATAACCTTTTTTATCTCTCTCCTAAAAGTTTTTGATAACTTTAAAACTTTTTCCAAGAATCTGAGTTTTTCACTCAATCTTCTTTTAAGTAAGACAAGTATAGTTAGTTTTTGTCCCTTGAGGCTTTGACATTAGAATCTTCGAATGTGACTCTTAATTGATCACATGATTACGTTTATGTGATATTACTTCGATGCGTGTTTGATATACGCTTATCTCCTTATGTGCACTTTATTGAGTCGTGTTAAGATGTAACACGATGCGCACTAAATACTTGTAAGTACTTTGAATTAGTACTCGAGTGGGAGTTCCTAGGTTGGAAGAATTTAAGTAATTCTCACCTGGAACTACTAGATTTTATACTAAGGGATTGAATTAGTGATAATGATCATTTGGATATGGGAGATGATTGGGCCACGTAGTGACCCTTTTGTACCTTATGGGATTTAAAACGAGTTCAGTTTGCTATGTATAAAATCACCTATACTTAGATGGGCTAAAATGATATCTCTATATTGACAGATCATGGCAATATATTCTAATTAGATGAGTACTTGCAAAAGTACTCATTGACAAAGCTGCAACACTTTGTCGATGTTGATTTAGAATTTGAGTAGGAATATGTGATGTTGTAGAGAACATCTATCAAGTCATTAAAGACCTGTTGTGGTCTTATTACTTGAGAAAGAGATCATAGACTTTCTTCATGTCTTTTGACATGATTCCGCTCTAGTCTTGAAATTATGGCATCGTGGAACGTTATCCTTAGGGAGCAGTATATAAATACAACTCTAACAAGGTAGACGTTGGACTTTTAAAGTTTGACCAATTGGACAAATATTTTTGTCTAGTATGTTGGATACTTATGAGAGTAAAGTCAAACTTATTGAATGATTAAAAGTCAAGTCATAATTCTCCTCTTTTGGGTTACTGAATTCATGTTCATTTCAGTCTCATTCCATTTTAAAGATCATTTAAAGGTCGTGTCGATTTACATATCTGTAAAACGACTTTCTCAAATGGCAAGTATTTCATTGTACTTCTTAAAAAGTTATTTGGTGTTTCTAGACCAAAAATTGAAGTCTTGTGACAAAATCTATTTTTAAAGGGGCATAGGCTCTAAGAAAAATAAAACTAGATTAATAGAGGCAATGAAATAAAGGAGACTGAAGATATTTCAAGTTGGAAGAACAATGACTGCCGGATTTTGATAATCTGAAACGGCATGGGACTATAAGTGCTCGATTTACCATTTTTTTTTTGTTCTCTCACTCGTCAATGGATGAAGTTGAAAATGTAGCACTCAATAACACTGTTATAATTATTGTTTTGTCGAAAACACGTTACTAACCTTATCCTATGTGGACAATAGGTTTATGATAACTAATAATTGAAAAGTGTTTGCGCCCTCACTCAAGTTTATTAAGTTACATTTGTGTACCTTCAAGAAACTAGACTTGACTGTTGAGTTTGTTCTTGGATTGGATTTAGACTTGAATTCATTGTTGACTTGATTAGTATCATTTTGAGTGATACTTAAATGTTCTAGACATTTAACGATAGTTTGAAGTGTCATTATTGACTAAACATTTCAATTGCATAGTTGATTGTTGTTGTACAATCAACACCTGATGCATCACGAAATATGTTAAAGGCATATATGTTTAGGTCAATTCGGGCTAGTGGAAACACTAAACCAATGAGAAGACTTTTACAAGTCGTTTCTGAAAATTGGTTTGCCCTTGCACTGTTTCAATTGAAACATGACACTAGAACTATTTTGTTAGGCCGTTGAAGTTAAACTTCCATTTTGATCAATTCTAGTGATTTAATATTAGTGAAGGTTGGATGAATCCGTTCTTTCATTACTTTTATAAGGATATTACATGCCTTGATTATTTTTATTTTGATCTCTTGTAAAATTAATATACTTCAGTGTTTTTGAAATTCTAGAGAATCAAATGTATCGATGAACATAAGGTTCTGATACTAGACCAAGGATATGAATATCTACACGATCATTTCGTGATCCATGTAATGAAACATCTGAGTATCAGTTATTTCTAACACTCTTATATGTATAATTGTGTTAAGGGAAGTAACTCGATTTATTGGATAGGATGGGATTGAATGCATCTCAAGTTAATCCCTTGAATTTCCATGTGGAAATTTTTGTTAACATTGAATGCATATTTTGTGAACCTTCAATAATAGTAATTTTCAACATCTAATAGCTAGGGTCAGATGACGGTTTGACCTAAGCTACCTTGGACAATGTGATCAAGTAGTTGAGTTTGTCTTAACATTATTTCTAATGTATTTAGAAACATGATTACGAAAGAAAATATATCTTTGGAGGATATAATGTCTAATGGTTTATGTTCTTGAATGAACAATGAGATGGAAGTAAAATTCTTATTAAATCAAGAAATACAATCTTCGAAAGATGTATTTACTAGATAAACTGAACTTTGTGTATTTGAACGTGTTAGTGTAAATCGTTTCAAGAGATAGTTATTCATTTGACTTATCACTTGGAAGTGATTATCCAAAATTGCTTCTTTTGAGTGGGAGCAATTTATGTTCTACTGGATCCATTCAAATGAAAGGACTACACTTGAACCGTAACTTGTTTCAAATACTGAAAGATGTTCTCCTATCTCATGGGTGAGATACGTTAAACGAATGGAAGGAAGACTAGTTACTTGCCTATAATTTAAACCAATTTTTGTATTGGTTGATTTTTCAAAGAGGCACATGGTTTCTTACCTGTATCTTACTTTAGTCAAAATTTAGACATGGAAGTATTCCAAATGAATAAAAGACTATTAATCTGAAAAGTTGAGATATCAAAGTTCTCGAACTTGAAATCTTTGAGCTTTAAGATTATTTTAGGCAATAAGAGATTGTCTAGACAATCACGTTGGTTTTTATCTTGATGGATGAATAACATTTGCCTTTTGTCTTAAGTTATTATTAGGAATACTGGATTCCATTTCTTAATGTTTGAGTTATACCCTATTTGTTGGGATAACTTCGAGTATAAAGGACCGTTTTGAAAATGGTCGTCCTTAATTATTTTTTAATGAATTGAGGACTTGTAGGTAGAAAACTTGGTGAAATTCATTGAATTTTATAAGTTGTCAATCGACGCTTGAATAATTCTGAATTTAATACCTATTGATACTCTAATAGTAAGAGGTAGAATTCTGATTCTTGAAATGTGCACTTTGAGTGAAATGTCTAGATCACGATTCCGATCTTGATGGAATCATTAATTGGTTTGAAACTAATTGCCTACTCTGATTTATGTTGTGCCATGGATCTGGTCAATAATTATAAGTCAAATCATTTGTATGATTTATAGACTTTAATGAAAATGTTATCGAGAAACCTTTATTATACTGCAATTGATCTCTTAAGCATAATGAGACATGTTTATCTATGTGTACAATTGTTGTAAAATTGATGGCACATACGCAGTATGGATAGTTGTTTGGTCAAGAGGTATTTATTACTTCTTCGGGAAGGTAAAGAGCTACATTCAAGTTGTGTTGACATTTATGTTGCGAAACACATTTATAACTTGCAATATAGATACTGTTTTAGTGAGACCAAACACTTAAACAAAATTGAGAAGTTTTGTGGAGATATCTTTACAATGTTAATAGAAAACTTTGTAGTTAGCATCTACGTACAATAAATGGTTGAGTTTCTTGTACTAAGACCATAACTGGAGATTCTTACGTGGGTTGCCTAGCAATCTCTAGAGTTGCGTAGATTTTGATCTAATTGAACTTGGAAGTTCATAAGATCAAGCCCATAAGTTATGTGACATTTGAATGCTTGTATACATGATTTGGAAATCATACATTCAATGTCCTAAGATATGTCGGACAAGTAGAGATTGGCTCTCTCACACGAGCAATCGCCTTTGACGTTGAGAACGTGCAGAGATGAGATTGTTTTATCCTTGTAAAGAGCGCAAGATAAAACCAGGATCGCCTTGATTATAATCGATTTAAGATTACTGTTTTGATTAAAGTAATCACAGTCTTGCATGAGTGCAAGATCAGAACGGTATCGATTGCTTAATTAAGATGAGATTACTTTTGTATATACAAGTAATCGAAGAAGAATGGATTCCCACCATCCATTAAACTTGTCGAATGGCCAGATGTGAATTTTCTCGAGTTAATTCTTTATCGAGGATAAGGAGAGAATTCAGGTAAAGTGTAGATGTACACTTGTACTAAGATATGTACTGTGTTGTTTAAATGACATACACTTCAAGAAATGAAGTAAACTACAGTAGCACGTGTTTCATACCACGTGTGCCTTAGTGACCATTGGGAAATGAGTGAAAGATCCCTGCTCACTCATTGTGTGAGGCCCAGAGGTTTATTGCAACCTCAATAGGTACCCTTATGACTTTTGACCGTTTCTCGAGATCTTACCAAGGTGTTGCTACTTTAGCACGTCACTAATAGCTATGAATCATACGGCGATGCAGTCCGTGTCTAGGAAAGCTGCCGAAGTAAGATCAAAAGATTCAGGTAGGAAAGGAAGACTTTATGAAGCTAACACACGCTGCTTGAATTCAAAGCTGGCCAGCCAATATGTCGAACTTGAGAGTTTGAGACATGATTGTGAATACAAGTGAGTGGTGGAGTGAAGTATGCTCTTTTGTTGATTTGAGGGATCAGAGATACTTCGGTTAGTGAAATGAGGTTTGGGGTATAGCGAGTCCTGATGTCCTCGTGTTTTGTGAATAAGAGTTGTTATATACCCTAACAGGTATATGACATTTAATGCTCTTGCGCTCGCCGGTCACACGATCCACTTGTCTGTATGAAGTTGATGAGTATGTTGTTAAAGTCACTATAGACTCGGTTTAGCCCTCATGTGCGAGTGGGAGATGTTGATTTGAGACGGGTGGGTACGCCCATTCGGGCTAACCCGACCCGGTCTAATTTAAATTAGAAAAGAGGAGGGAGTAGTTAATTAACTACTCCCAAGTAAGGAGTTAACCTCCCACTAAGTGGGAGATTAACTCCCTACAATTAAGGCAAGTGGGGGAGCATTCGGCTCCCCCATCTCTGAAAATACAGAGAAGTCCCAAGGGACTTCTCAATAGAAAAACAACATAGAAGTCCCATGGGGACTTCTCCATCTTGCCGAAAAAAGAGAGAGGTCACCAAGGACCCTCTCTCTTTCCTCTTTATTCCTTTTCTCCCTATATACACACATATATATATTATGTATATATATATATATATAGTTAGCACATTATTTACGGGAAAATCTATTATATATTCCGGGTAATATATATGAACATATCATCAACAATAATTGGGGCATTTGGATTGTGAATTATGGCTCATTTCCGTACGTGATTTGTGTCTTGATCGGGAGCACCAAAACGTAAGAGCATCGGTGATTCAACCACGGTTAGGTCAAATGGCGAATGAAGAATTCTCTCCGGGTAATCCTCTTCAAGCAACCGGTGATTATTCGATCCGATTCAAGTAAGTGATTTTACGGTTGATTCGGATTTAAAACCCAACAGTTTGACATTCCCATGTGCGAACGGGTAAGACCATTATTTTGATGTTTCTGTTTGTTGTTGGTGCACTTTTTACTTTATAGAGGAAATTCTAAAATCAAAAGCCATTAACATTCTAATTTGAATAGACACCTCTTCAAAGAGAATTTCTCACTTTTAAATGAGAAACCAATTCATAGAGGGGAGAAAACGTCTAAAGTCTTAAACCCAATTCAGATATAGGCTTTTATATGGTATGGTATGGCCTATCAAATAATTGTAGACCCACCAATTTTATAATCAAAAAGTAAAGGAGTAATTTTATTTAATTTGAATCACAAATTATTTAACAATCCCCCACGTGATTCAAATAAATAATAATTAACCATACAAAAGGACTAAGGCGATTTCTACTATGTAATGGATGAAAGTGTCTTGCGGACTTGAACTTTCACTTAGTAATAACAAGTATTCATTTGTAGAAGCCTTAGTGAAAATAAGTCTTGAACTAGGATTCTTTGTTACAAACTTCAACAAGTCATACACTTAGTGTGAGTGATATCAAGTTCTAACGGGGTAGCACAATTACGGTCGTGCGCTGGTATCTTGGTTTAACAAGTGCTCTAGAGATAAGTCCTAGTCTCATAGGTTGCGACCCCATAACCGCACTTGTATAGGTGAGTTCTTCAAGGGTAGTCTGCACCTCAATACCCTATTAATAAATTATGAACTCATTAGGAGTATATATATACTCGTCCTCTTTTGTTGCAGTACAACACTAGTTATTTCACGAGATGGGATTGACATAATCGTTGCAATGAAAACTTAAATTATAGTATCAAATGTGTTTTTTCGTGTAATGATACCAAATTTGCAAAATGACATCTTCTATGGTAAAAAAAAGAAAAAAACAAATTTCCCAAAAGTAAAGTATGCCTCTACAAATGTTGTAGGCAGCTCTTTTAAGATGATTTTGTTGGGATTCTTACAGGAAAACGAGCCTCAGACAGTCGAAATATAAAAATTTTTAGGTTCCCTTGGG